>KQ435882.1:20191-65121 GCA_001276565.1 Melipona quadrifasciata
TTACCTTACAAGATGTTTCCAACATTTCTCAAGCAGAAAAGAGATGCATGAAAAAATAAATCGAAAAGAAAGAAGAAAATCTTTTGATTTAGTGCTTCGTTTTGAAAAAAAATCGAACTTGAAAATTTATCAAGTATTGGATAAGTCCAATTCTGAACTACACAAGAATAAAGATAAGAAGTTGTTCTACCAACGAAAGTAAGTGAAAAATACAGAATAAAATTTTCCCATTTAGAAGCTTGTTTTCGAGAAAATAGATTTTGAATATATTTAGTTAAGAACTGGTTTAGCACCTGAAATTGAAATTTCTCAAACATGAAAGTTATTACGAAAATGTTTTGTACTTTTGACTAAAATCTTCGCAAAAAAATAACTTGCTATTCGCTGTTCATTTCTGACCATTCCAGAGCTAAATTTATGTATACGTGATAAATTTTAAAACTTGATTTTCTCAGAAACGTAGCTTTACGTTTAAATGAAAAAATTTTATTCTTTATTTCCGACTTTGTTTTTTTTTTTTTTGTATAAAATCACATTCGCTTTTAGTTCGGATTCCAACTTCCACTTGTTCTTGTTCCAATTTCTAACTCGGCAATTTGCTGCAAAAATTTGATTCAAAGTCGAAACGTGTTTACCAATGAACTAACAATAATTTTTCATTAACATTTGATGAATCGCGTCTCGCATTATGTTCGAACGCAGCAAAACCAGAAGCGGTAACTTTGCAAAGTACCTGGAGAATTGAACGTTCGTTATGACATATTTAAATACATAAATATATAGATTTGCGGGCACATGTTTGAACGAGGAAAACGAGGCCATCTATGCACAAGTGTGCAGGTTCGTGTGGTTCTTATCGTCTGAACCTTCCGCGTGTCCGGGGATGTAATTACGGAGTTGGAGAGACACAACCAGAGGGAAATAAACAGAATCTACTTCGCCGATAGTCCGAACTTCCTGCTGCGCGCCGCGGTTTTGCAGACGGCCATCGTTGCTTTTCAGCAAAACGTTCCAACCGCGTTCCTTCGTTCCCGATCTTTCTCTTCTCGTTAAGAAAAAAGTAGCATCCTCGAAAAAATAAACGAAAAAGTACGTGCACACATTGCTGCAGAGAAAAAGGAAAAGAGATCCTCTTTAAATCGGATATTCAAGAGTCGATTCATTTTTCCCCATAGCCCTCCGAAACGAGGTACTATTTAAATGTAAGAGTTTTATGGACGGAAAAGAAGAAAATTAATTGAAAGTAAGGGCGAGTGGTGATATTTGTTTCGCTGAAAGCAGCACTTTTCGTTCGTTCAACTATCGTGCTTTATCGCTCCATTTAACTTTTGATTCACTTCGTGCGCCATCGTCTTTGAGAAACGCGAATCATATTTCTCTTAAAGGTTTGGTACTTAACGCTAGGAGGCGGCAGCCGCCCAGGCCACGTTAATAAAAGATTTATGTACTCAGCCTCCCTTGTTCCGTTTTACTTCTACGACTGCCTCTGGCTAGTTTCAATGAAAATCAGCTTTACTTCGAAACCGATAGCTGGCACCACGAGAAGAATGCAACGAACCGCGATCGGTAATCCTTTCGAGATATCTTTCGTGCCTTCAAGGATCAAATTGAAGATTTACAAGCGGACCTTGCGCATTTTATTCAATGCCTACAGGGGAACACGAGTACTCTTTAACCTCTTGCGTTGGAATGACGTGCCACGCACGTCAAGAATTTTTTGTCCCAAAATTGCAATATTCTCTCAGTTTTAAATATATTTAAGTATAATCCAGGCAAAATAAATAATAAATTTATTACTTATTAGTAATTTCTATCCAGTGATATCATACCGACGAGTTCAAAAGAAAAAGAAAGCGACGAATTGTCGTATACGGTTTGGTCACTCGTTGTGGTCCGCAATCAGTTGCCAGCGCAAGTGGTTAAATTTGCCCCCGGATGATTCCCAACTAACTTTTTTCTTTTTTTCTCTAGCGACAAATGATTTGAAGGGTGAAAGCGCGGAGCTGGAATGCGATCGTGCCGGAAGATATCGGCACGCGTTCGCGGCCATTTTCATCGATCGGAATCGCCGTGTAATCTGGAGTGGCGCGCAAGGTTGTTAAGTCGTTTGCATAATGCTCGGTGTCTGGGCGATGGTAACGCGCACCAGCTTAGAACACAATCGTTAGAGCCACTCTCACTTCGTCTAAGAAGCAGTTGCTGCTTCGACTCTCTTGCTTCACCCTCTCCTGATAACATCTCTCATTTATCAGGGCGACGGTGCAACATCGTGCAACGACCGCGTCTTAACGCTCTCCGACCTCCTCGAGCACCGAGCATCGTTTCCGACTTAGCTGGTGGCTGGGTGTCGTCGTGCCGCCCCCACAGCTACCACATCACCCCCCTCTATCTTTGCCTCCGTCACATCCTACAACTTTCTGGAACGCACCAAGCGAAACAAATTTTCACGGCGATCAGCGGCAAATTTTCCAGGCGAACTCCGACCAAGTTTTTATCAGTCTTGGCTACGCACTTTTGATTAACAGGCGTGTCGACACATGCAGAAATTATAACATTTTCGCGCGATTTTAATTTGTTTGCCTTTAATGAACGTTTTATCGACTTTGAAGCAAGGGCTACCGATATACATGTTTGTTAACTTAAATAACATATACGCGATATTTGCTGACTTGAAAGGAGAATTATCGAAGCTACCCCGTTCGATACGATGTTTCATCGTATAAATTGCGAAATTCATTTCGAACGATAAATTTATTCAATTTAATCTGTTTTCAAGAGTAAAATAATTTATCGAAAGCTTTTCCACGAGGTAATGTAAAAAACTAATCCCTTTCGGAATATTGGAAATCAGAAAAGCGGCTTTCGTGACACATTAATTTAATTTAATTATAAGTAATTATTATAACTTGGGAAGTACGGAATGGAAATTACGTAACGTTAAATTATGATCAACTACATAGGTTGATCAAAGCGTGTGTCAACATTCTACCCGATTTGTGAAGATTTATTTCGATATACGTGACGTTGTCTATTTTAATTGTTCCATAATATACATATTTTGTTTTGAATTATCTGTTTGAAAGTTTCGTCAATTTGACCCTTTAAACTCGATTTGTATTTATTTTAATATAAATTACGTAAATTAATTAAAATTCAACATTTTTTATTTATTTATTATTATTAGTATATATAAGTTATTTTTTATAATTTTTTAAAGTGTACTGACTTTTAAAATAATTTCCAACGTTACAGGAAAGCATGTCTTTCGCATGCTTTTCACAAAAGCAAACTTGTATTTCTTTTCGCTCTTAGTTTTCCTTGCACTCAAATGTCTAGTCTTCCATCAAATCGAGCCTTCAAATTTGATATTGATGGTCTGCCGCGTTTTTTTGTTCTCTTCTACTAAAAGTAAAAAATCACTAATTTACGTATAAAACGTAGATGGATTATTAGTTACACTCCATTTCTATTACATAAAATAATTTTATATAAAATACACGAACTTATCAACAGATGTTTAACAAACTGAACAGGTCGTCCAAATATATTACCGTAAAAAAAATTGAAATCATCGTTGTTAAATTTTTTAAATCAACGCTGACATTTTCTGATATACAAGGAACCAGTATTAATGGCATTTGTGGTACAATTGGCATCGTTATGCTTCCCAAATTCGTAAAGCATCAAATGTCTAATATGGAATTTATCCACACTTTGCTCTTTCATTATCCTTATAGGGTTCACTCAAATTTTTTCAAAATTTAACAATAGGCACACTAAATGCCGATATATTTAGCTAGAATATAGGTTTTGTTATAATAAGTTAAATAATTATCACCTGGTGGCAATGTTTATTAATCTCTTGCGCTAGTAACTCGTTCGCGGACCATAACGAGTGACCAAATTGTGTAGAATAATCACTGGATAGAAATTACTAATAAGTAATAAATTTATTATTTATTTCGCCTGGGTTATACTTGAATATATTTAAAACTGAGGGAATATTGCAATTTTGGGACAAAAAATTCTTGACGTGCGTGGCAAAAAACACGACATTATATTGATTGTGGGTACCTCTAATACATTCGGGAGGGGAGTACTTTGGAGGTGACATCGTAAATTTAGATGAATAATTACGCAAGTAATTTTTATAAATAAATTCCGCCAACTTATTGGACATACCACGTGTATATATTTTCTATAATAGAATGGTTCGCAATCCTTTCGTTAACTCGCCAATTTAATTCGGATTGCGCGATGAATTTTAGCTACGTGATGTATGCAGGTTGTTGCTAGCTGAATGACCGGCACGTGGAAACGCTTGTATTTGGACCGGCCATCAGAAGCACGACATCGGCGAACATCGAAAATCGAGTTATCGAAAAACGTGGCGTATATACCGTGGTACACGGTACGCTGCGCGGCTTATAGACTACATTGCCGTAACAGCTATGGCCAGGCCAATAAAAGTATATTGAACTTGTACGTGGGTGCACGGAACCGACCGAAAAGGTGCTCGAAGAAGGAGAATTTCCAAGAAGAACAAGTCGCTGCACGAATCCGAAACGAACAGAGAACAGGAAAGGCTGAAAGCTCTGCTTGGCAAAATAAAATCCTCGAAAAACAGTTTCGAGTGCCTACTTATTGGATTCGAACTCGTAAATTTACCACTCGTTCACGCAAATCCACCAAATCTGATGATCCGAGATGATCCCAGAGGTCCCGTGGATAATGAGATCAAAGAAAGGAAAGAATAATAAGATTGTTAGGCGTGTTACGTCGGCTGGAACCACGGCGAACTTGTCCCGCACTTGTGAAACTTATTTCTACAAACTTCGTTGTTCGTTCTCGCAAAGAGAACAGCAAAAGGAATATGGAAATAGCAACGACGAGTCGAAACGACTCTATCCTGCGCAATTGCATTGATGTTAGCCGTAACGAGAGCAGGCGAAAATGATATTCGACGAGACCAGTGGATAAGAGAAAGACGCGGACTGTTAAGTATTACGATACGTACTTACTGCAAAACGAGTTTTCGACTGTACCAATTCTATAAGCGCATAAGTGTCCTGTTTTAATGCAACTACATTGTCGCGAATCGTTTACTTTCCACGCTACAGACAGTTGTTTCGTTGCTACTTGATCAGTTTTTGCTCTTTCACCTCTCTATTCTTCTATCTCGGTATCTTCTTTTTCCCCCCGCCTTTTCTTTCTTCTTTCTCTTTTTGTAGTTGAAAAATCGAACTTGTCCCTGCACGTGACGTACATTCGAAGCTACAATAAATTCCTTTACGAGCCTCCCGAACCGCCTGGTGCCACGAACTTCCTCGTCTACCTCGCGATTACGTCGACATTCCACGCGGATAAAAATCCCGTTGGATTGGGCCGAGAATGCGTTTCATCTTTTTTTTTTTGCTAATGCGGAGAAATTAAATGAAATTCTTTCGAACGCGACACAAAGAAAATTTATTCAGGATAATTGTCGTCTGTTCTACGTTCCAAATTAAAAGTTATTCTCGGTACGCTTAAATACAGCGATATACTGTTTCAAAAATCAACTGACACAACCGACCAATTCTACACGTAAAAATAAATTGGAAGGAAAAAATGAAATCTTTCCACGTGACGCTTCGTTTTCAAGTTTGAAGATTTATATCAAGTATACTTGAATTTAGCTAATTGTAGACACGATAGAAAAGAATAATTAACAGATTTGTTTCGTTTTTTGCTTCGTTCTTAGCGAGTTTGAAAATTTGTCAGGCCAATGAAGCTTCGAATGAACAAATTTCATTTTATACTGTTTTACTTATTTTTTCAAATAGAATTAGCTAAATTCAGGTACACTTGATAAATTTTCAAACTCGATTTTCCCGAAAACGGGGCATCATATGGAAAAATTTTATTCTTTTTGTTCGACTTATTTTTACATGTAGAATATCGTACGATGATTTCAGAAACATCCTATATAGTATAATATATACAGAGTGTCTCGAGAAGAAATCGAATTTTATCACTGTATTTGATAGGTCAAATTTCTCTCGTTTTATATTTATTTCAAAAAATAGATTTTACATTTATCTAATTGGAATAGAGAAGTAATGTTTTATTTTTTGTATATTTTACATCTTTCATCATTCGTATAGATCAAAGAGGAAATATTGAAAATGACAGGGATTCCTCCTGCAAACATAAATCTATTCGAGAAGATCTCATGATTGTTGCAATTCCATTCTATTAATTTCGTTTCGTCAGTGGCATTCCACACTGTTTACATTAATTTCTCACATATTTCTCACATATTTCTGAATCCGCTGCTATACGGGCAAAAACATATGAAAAATAAAAAATTCCAGTTACAAAAAAATGAAGTATATTTTTTACAAGTGAATCAAAATCCATAGTGCGTACGAACGAACCTTTTTATTTAGAATAAACTAGCAAATACATTGGTAAATTTAGTTTACCTACCTGGAACCTCTCGTGTACATAGAATTTTCGCTAAAGTATTCAACTTTGAGATTTCAACTTCGGAGATTTGCCTAAAGAAATTCATTACGGGATAGAAATATCTTCCAGAGAAGATCTTTTATAAACTTCGCTTTCAGAACGATCTGATATTAAATGATTTGCGACTTGTGGAGCAGTAACGCGTCTTTAATTAGCGAAAGTAATTTAATCGGTATGTACATTGCGCGCCAAAAAGGAGCAAATGACGTACGTTCTTCTGGTACCAGAGGGATTCCAATACGCGCCAGGAAGGACGTGCGTCATCCGGTGGACGTTGCATCCCAACGTTCCAGGAACGTTTTCAGTGGTCGAACGATGGTATCGATTGGCACAGATTAATCCCTAATCAAAACGAGATAGCTGCCGTTGGATCAGCTATTGATTTCCCCGGTCAGTTGAAATTCGAAGCAATTCCCTTTCTGAGACGTGATCGCAGAGCATCCCTGTCTAGCTGACTATCGATCAATGCATCGAGAATCCTTTAATTCGCGAAGCATCCGATTAGCTCCTCCTAAGTTACCAACTGCCTAAACAGAGGTTATTGCGCAAATTGTGCACGGGCATAGCCATGGGTTTAGTCGTACATGCATATCATTCGGTATTAACGTATATACATACAGTGCCCAAAAGGTACTTACACACGACGAAAAATTGTCGATAATTTTCTTGTTCGGCCGAGTACTTTTACACTTCGTAAAAATTGTCGACACGACTCGAACTTATTGCAAGTCGTTGCGAGTCGTGAATTGACATATGTATATTGATTTGACAGATTGTTTATTTATAACATAAAATGCATAGTATAAATGCAGTTTAGCAGTTAAGAAGGAAGCCAGAAAGTCTTATCTTAAAGAATCAAACGAGTAATTATCTAATAGAGACTTACAATTAAATGGGAATCGTGCTACGTCGTGCCAATTTCAACAAAACTGCTACAACTTTTAAAACAAAAAAAATCGTAAATCGATCTTTAAAGCGTGAAGCTTTCACTTTTGAAAGAGATTAAGCAAAGATACTTTTTGCAAATTTCGCAAATGTCTTTTCATAATTAAATTTACTACAGTTTTCAAGATTGAAGTCTACCCTCTACGACAATCTTTTAAAATTTGTTTTGTACGATTTCTTTTTTCACGGAGTTGATAAGAGTTTAAAATATCCATCATTTTTCATCTTGTGTACGGAAACTTTTTGAAGTTGACACGAACGCTTGTAAAATGTGCATGATCGAACGTGCGGTTAACATATGCTAGCAGCGAAAGTGTCACAAACAATGTCGTACAACTAAATGTTTCTGTGACATTTCCAATGGCATCGAAGAATCCAAATAGAATCTTTAAATAGAAAATTCTTTAAGAGTATGTGCAATAACGAAAACGTTACGATTTATTTTTATAAATCAATTTAGTTTACATCCTTGATATTTTAATATGCAACAGTAATATACAATTGACAAATGTATCTCGATTTGAATATCAATTCTTTATTCTAGATCAAATCAATCTCAAACGAAGTTGAGAAGTTTAACGTATTGATCGTTTGCTATTAATTTTTATTGTTCGTCATGCGACATTAACACGTCGTAAGTTTAATGTTTGTTAGCGCGGATAATTTGTCCAGAAACTTTGAGAACCAGCGAAAATTGCACGGAACTTAGTGAAAATTTGAATCGAATGTTGCCCGATATATCCATTTAACGAGTAAATTAGAGGAACTAGCGTGCAGCGTTAAGCCATTTTGTCCGTTAAACTTTACCCGGTTATTCCCCTGGTGTACGACGGCGTCACGACTCGCAACGCCTACTATTTCAAACGTTTACGCTCTACATGATCGGCCAGGACACTTTTAATCGCGTCGTTTGTTCTGCGCCGTGTCTCTGTTGGCAAAACTGTTTTCCATCGACTATTTTGCTTCCAAAGTTTTCTTCAAACAGAGTAATCTGCACGATGATTTTGCGTGCATGCACGTCCATACGAGGAGGAAACCTCTTTGTAATGATCACGTGAACATGTGGAATTACTAGAAGAGAAAAACAATTTTCCGACTGTGGAAGAAATAAATTTATTTCTCGAGTCTTTGCAAGTAGCTCGAATTAAATATATAAAATGTTGAAAAAAGAAAGGAGGTGAAAAAATGTTTAATCAATTTTTATTATTCATATATTTTGTATTTTGATTCAAATTCGTATTATTATTTCAAAATGAATTATATAATTCATTAACTTTTATTATTCATCAACAATTTTACTATTCATCAATTTTTATTATTCTCATAATAAAATAAATCTCTTTGCAACACATACTAAATATTTAATCAGAGGAAGTTCAAATTCAAAGTATTAATTCAAGATTATATTTTTTTATTTCTTTTTTTTTTTTTGCAGTTTTGTTAAACTTTAAACATTAAGGTTAGATGATGAAATATTGGAATTTTTTGAATTGTTTAACTCTAATATTCAAAGTTCAAAGTTCAATAAAATGCTAAAAAATAGGTCGTACAGCAAGTTTGAAGGAGTTATTGTAAATGGGAAATTTTAATCTTCAAGATGCATTTAGTCATAAATAAAATTTTTCATTGTTTTTTAAAAAAAAGTGCAGTTCTATTTGTTTCTTGGTGTTAAACTATCTTGGGAGAAAACACATTCATAATAGTGAAAACAGAAGCTTTACATTTTAAAATGGGACTAAATAGATTATATGATTATTACATGGTTATGACTTTTTAACAAAGTCGTAACAATTGACAATTGGAAATTAACTGTGGTAAAAAAATGACTCCACAAAAACAATTTGTATTTGCCAAAATAGTGACGGTAACAAGGACAGTAAAAATTTTTATTGGAAAGCCAAAATATATTTTGCTTTTTTATATTTCACGTACTAACACTCTATGAAATGTTATTAATCTTAAAAATCCAGTTCAGTGTTTGCTCATCGCTATATTGTACAAAAATGGAAGAAAGACGTAAAACATTTATTCTAATTAAAGTAAAAAATAAATAGTAAAAGTTGATTCTTCATTGACTCGTGTTGATCGATCATTTTTTACACTTCTCGGTGAGTCCTATACGTCCTTCGAGTATCAAATCTTTTTCTTCTTTTTAATCCTGTATTAATATTTGGCAGTTGAACACTGTACTCCTTGTATACCGACTACGTCTCTTTATCGAGCTTTTACGGCGTCGTACGTTCCTTGCACGGAAATGCTGAAGTGCAGGTTTTTATCGGATAGTGTGCGTATGAGAGAAATGCAGCTGCATAAATGAGGCTAGATGTTATATGTACGCACCGAGAATCGTTTCATGGCGAACGTGCTTTAACGCCGCGACGCTGACACGTCCGCAAGTTTACCTCGGCGTTATATCTTGCATCATGGGATTTCCGTACGCTTTTCATCCTCTCCGTTACATCGTAAACTCTCGCCCTCTGTCCTCTCCAACGTCGACCTTTTCAGTGAATTTCTCATCGCGTTTTCTCCAGGTTCGGCTTCTCTTTCGCTTCAATGCATGTTTCTGCAGGTTTTTGCAAATATATAAATGACTTACCTCGCGAATTCTTCTCCATTTTTTCTTCTCGTTTTTCTTCCCAAGGAACTTTGTGTCTCTCCTTTCTTTTTTTTTTGGTGGTATAAATATCTTTTAAGAGAATCAAAATTTTCTTCCTCTTGCGAATGAAAAGCAGAAAGATAATTAAAGGTAAAGATTGGTAGGAAGTCAAACATCGTTTGAGAAAGCCGGTTTAAGAAAACGCGATCTTGCTTATAAAGTCTCTCTCTCTCGCTCTCAACTTCTTAATAGTTTTCTCTTTCTAAAGTAGTTTAAGTTTAAACGAATCTAGTGTTTTTGTATGTAATTGTAAAAGGAGAAAATGCGAAAGATACGCTACGCTATAATATAACTGATATAATTAGCTATAATTAGTTGAAAAATCGATTATACACGATTCTTATTGTGTCACTATATTGCACATGTACATCACACAATCTATGCTCATTGTATTACAAATCCAACGAAATTCTACTTGCATCATTCAATATTGATAGAATTTATTGGTTTTATTTTAGAATGATGTGCAGTTACAATAGAAAAAAATTCAACAAAATGGCAAATTGTATTCAAAGGTTACCAGATTATCACTCATTACAATATTCATCACTCACAGGATAAAGTCAATTGGAACGATATTACAAATTTATCGAGATATTACAAATTTCACTTTTATTTTTTTTATCTTTCTTTTTTATCGTATCTAAATATAACAGAAGAAATTTTAAATATTATTTGCTTCATCAATTTCATCCATTTAAAAACAATTCGTTCAGAAAAGCAAAAAACAGTTCAAGCGAGACCTATTCGAGCAATGCTTAAAAGTTGAAATAATCGATAAATTGTATCAAATACAAAAAAAAGCGAAAATATCGTTGCAAGTTGCTAAAAAACAAAAATTAATGAAGATGATGAAATCTGGCAATATATACATGTATGTACAAGATAAAATATAATAAAAAAACTGCACGACTCGTACCCCAGTACGATTCGTCTCACTGAAAAGCCCAGAAGTAACTGTTTTGACTAGGAAATGAAGACGACTTTTTTGCCATAAAATTTTATTGATATGCAAACATTTGAATCGATACAAAACAAATTACAGGCGCGATCGCTCAGTACCAGACAACGCCACTCCTACTCGAGGTCTACGCCACGCCCCCTCGCGAATCACGTGACTCAAATTAACCAATCGCTAATTTTCGTTGCATTAGCGTTGCACCTAGCGTTACACCTGAAGAGGCCCGATTTTCTGCGTTACCCCCACTAAGATCACTTTCAATGATAAAACATGACTGAACATATAATGATGAACAATTGTCGATATTTCAAATTGTTACAACTTCGTAAAAGACAATCATACAATAATCTAGTTAATCTTATTTTAAAGTACAAAGCTTCTACTTTAACTAACCTATTTATTATTTTTAAGATGTTTTTACATCATGTGGCAAGTGAGATTATTTTATTCTCGAAAACTGTGGAACTTTGACCATTTCTAAAAGCATTTAAAGAATTTTTTTCATGACTTGATTCATCATGGTTTTGAAAATCAAATTTTTTCTTTGTGACGATAATGCTTAAATCTTGCTATATGATTTTTTTTTGGTCATTCTATTCAACTCTGAGCATTAAAGTTAAATGATGAAACATTAGGATTTCTTGAATCTTTATTGTTTAACCTTAATGTTTAAAGTTTCAGTAAAATGACGAAGAAAAAAATCGCAGAGTAACTTTTATCGTTGCAGAGGAAACTTCAGTCTTCAAAATCGTGATGAATTTTGTCACAAATAAAATTTTTCAGTGTTTTTACTTACGTGTGAATTTTTACAATTCTTTTTTTGAAAAAGAACACATTTCCATTTGCTATACAGTGTTATAAATCTAATATCCTGAGAAAAAAACTAATTCAGAGTAAACAAAATAAAAGCTTTATAATGATGTTTTATATATAATAGAAGCTTTATGACGAGACCAAATAGATTGCTATTCTGTTTTTTACGAAGTCATAACAATCTCAATTATCGATAATTCATTCATTGCGGCGCAAATTCTCTCTCTATTAAAACAGTGTGTCAGAATACTGATAATATTGATGGTAAAATATTTCCGGGGAAGCCAAAATATCTTACAAAACTTGCTTTTTTTGTATCGTATAAAACATTCGTATAAAATATTATTTATGCTAAAGTTGATGTTTGCTCATGTTTGCAATTTTAAGTCGAAAAAAATGTTACTTCAAAGTATACTGATGAAAATAATGTGCACAGAGATTGCACAATTGAAATAACTATTTTTTTGGTTCATATAGATTTTCAACCGACATGTGCACTAGCAATATAAATTAGTGTATGCACGCTATTTTCCAACTGTCAATAATGTTGGCCGACTAATTGATGATCATAATTTATCATGAATATCCTAAACGTCACAACGAAATAGAATAGAAGTAGAAATCCAAAGAAACTTGTCCAAAAATTTAATTTCTTGAGATTCAAGAAAGAAGATTTATCAGTGGAGCAATTATGAACTTTTAAATACTTAGTCTTCATTGTGCTTCATGTGATAATATATGTACAAGATGCTTTGGAAGTAAACAGTAAATGTTCAAAAGTGTTTGAGGATTGTTCTTGTGTAATAATTTGTTCGTTATCCGAGAAATGTGTTTTGATTCGCTCGGTTAGACAGTTGGAAGGATTACTGCAAATAATTAGTTTTAAAATGTTTCTCATCGCAATTGAAATGTTTGAACTTTTTGGTGTGATCGATCGCGTCAGATTGCCTACGTATTTCAAATTATTCTTCAACGTGTTATGTGTAGGCGACGCTTATTAAAAAGTTTGACACGTACAACGTTTATCATCGATTTGCTTCGACCCAACGATCTGACGCTCGCTCTCTTCCTTTTTCCCCCCCTCTCTTTCTATGTCGAGTGGGATTGCATACTCTCCTTTCGCACTCCAATTTCAAATCCGCGTTCCAGCTTTAATAATCGAAACTCATGCACGTTTCGCGTTTGCGCGAAATTTTCATTTCTGCAGAATCACGACGGACGCGGATGCAATTTAATTTCGCGGTACAATATGTCATTTGTTGATAATTATTAACAATGCTCGTCGACATGTTCGTTTAAGGCGCTTCATTTCGAGATATCCAACGTTTGACTTTCCGAGATATCAACGGGACGCGCGCGATGGTACGATACACGAATTTTCAATTTAATCTGACACGTTTCTAAAATATAACAAATTAATTTCTTTTGTAAATTTGTTTATTGACAATCGTCAACGACGATTCACGATACGTCGTCGAAATATTTGGTTTCAATCTATTTTGAAAGTATCGCCCTGAAATTCTGAATTTTGATGACAATTTCAAAGAATACGTGCGCGAGAACTTTTGTGTAAACCGATAAACCGTTTAAATATTTGTGAGAATTACTGGAGCCGTAGGTGACGACCGATTAGTTTGAATCATCGAGAATATTAATGATATTGGCCGATTCTCTCTATCACGGAACCACGATAAACTAGCTTATGCTAATTCCGCGGTATCGATACCATTACCCTGCAAATACGAATACTGTCTGTGATTCGAAATTACGAATAACATACTTTTTACCGCGTATTTCTGTGTTTACATGTTTTCACTTTTGAGATATTATTCAATGTTCGTCACACCAGTTCTTCTTATTGGATTTCGGTTAAATTGTACTATTTTTTTAAACCTACAAAATTTGTTTTCATACATTTTTTTTTTTTGTCGTAAATACGCAAATTCTATACTCTAATATTCAATTAATCAATATCCCGATTTATAAAAACAGCTTGTAAAACTCTGCAGGAAAATATGTCTGTAACACGTTGGAAAGTTCATTAAAATGAAAGATTTATAGATCAAATTTTTGTTAATAAATTTGTTTAAGCACTTTTAGCATTATAGACATTCGGTAACGATCTGATAAAAATGTCGACCAAATAAATATTTCATCGATAATTTTAATATAAACGCGAAATTTAACATCTTTATTCGATTCGATTCAATTAGAAAGCAATTGTGTACTATCGATAAATGAATTATTCAAAGCTCGGTTAAGTAACGTATGATGGCTTTGCCATCTCGATCGCATAAAATCGTGAAATATAGAGTTTACCAAGTAAGCGAGTGCTTTGAATATTCAACGGACCAAACCCATCGAAGCAAGACCAATATAACATATAATATAATATAACATATAACATATGTATTAATATAATATAATATATATTATGTATAACAATATATAATAATATTATATAATATCTTAAAATTTTGTGTTTGAGTCATTTTATGTGTGTAAAATTTTCTGCCAAGCTCTTTGAACTGCTGTCGCCATGAACCTTTTTTACGGATGAATGAATGATGCTGTAATAAATTTTAGTGGTGGTGCGTAAACGTGGTGTATTCGAAGAAACCGCCAAGAAAAGTAATTGTGTTTTGCTTCCATGCAATCATCTCATTCAAATTGATTTCTTCATTCTCTTATTACTGTTTGCATATTTTTAATTCTGTAATTTTCTCTCTCTCTCTCTCTCTCTCCATATTTGTCTTTATAATTTTACATCACATTCTCGTTCAAACCAGTACCTTAGCCCCTTGCTTTGGCAACTGGTTCGCGGACCATAACGAGTGACCGAACCGTTTACAACAATTCGTCGCTTTCTTTTTCTTTTGAACTCGTTGGTATGATATCACTGGATAGTGAAACTATTAAAAAGTAATCAACTAATCATTTGTTTTGCCTATACAAAAAATAAAATATACATAAAACTGAGAAAATGTTGCAATTGGGACAAAAAATTCCTGACGTGCGTGTCACGTCATTCCAGCGCAAGAGATTAAATTATCATCACGCATGTTTACAGTGTGGCTCCTCGTCTTGTTTTTTCGCTTCAAATATATCGTCACCTCTGTCTTTGTCGTGCTTCTTCTCTACTTACTTGGAACCCCGTCGTCGACCGAGCTTCCCTTTCGCCTTCTCTCATGACGTGGCACCAGGGGATGAGATTGCAGCGCAAATCTGATTCTGTTCAAGCGATATTCAGGGATGGTAAATAAGAAACCCTGCTTTCGCTCGGGTTACAATTTATGGGTCTGAAATTCGAACGTCATTCAGCACGCAATAAATGCCTAGCCACTCGAGGTGATATTTCATCGGTTACCAGCCTGTCTGTGTAAACGTTACACGTTGTTGCTTTATTTTAATACTAGATGAAACGTGAATTGTCACGCTATGAATCGCGATGGTGCAAGATCATTTATGAATTAAGAATCCTGCCAATCATGTTTTTTATTCACGACCAGCTTATTGTCAGTCTGATACAGACGAACCGACTAACTTTTTGATGTTGACATTGTTTTTGGAATACTTTGTTATTAGCAAAAAAAATTATATGCCTACATAAAAAGACTATAATTTACACTCTTAATCATTTAACAATTCTTCAACAAAAGTGTGGTATTAAGCGTCATGAAACTAAATTATGTCCAATACCGTTCTATTGATCGAATTAAAGAAACATGCAGCTTAAATCTAATCTATAAAACCAACAAGTGTATCAAAATAAGAACCGTACACGATTATCTTACTAATTTTCTTTGAAAAACATGATCGACGGATCTATTGAAGAAATAATAATGATGTAGAAATATAATAATCAGTTATCCGAACTAATGCCATATTGCTATATGAATGTCGCTATCTCCCTAATCGCTAAAGTATCAAGTGATGTACATATTGTTACTGCAAAACAATTTAATCTTTTCTTTAAAAAAATTAATTTTGTGTAATATACACTTCAACAGTAAACTCTTGCATTCTAATTTTAGATCTAATTCCTATAATTATAAAATGGGGGTAAGTTCATGCATATTTAATTATTCGAACAGTCTGGGCCCAATTGATGCTCTATTGTAATTAATAAAAAATCTTAGGAATAATATATTTTTTTTTTTAAAAGATAGACTAACTAATTATACTTATTTATCAGTCGATCAATTAGTGAATTTCGTATTGATCGTTACGAGATCTTCCGTCAATTCTGACTCGATATTTTTGTGATTTGATGTATCGTCGTTTATTAGGTCGAATGATGCATAGAGTAAATTCAAGTTGAAATTAAAATTTACCCCTAAATCTGGCAGTGACGCACAACTTGTTTATTTGTTCACATTTTCTCGTGCTCCAATTTTTGTCTCCTTTTCTCCTCTTCCTTTTCTTTGTTTCATCCTCCTTTTGCACTTTCGTTTCTATTCCGTTTCATTTATATCCGCTGCACCGATCTTCCTTATCAATCTAATAACATTCGTATCTCTCGTTTCTTCCCTTTCATATCTTCTCTCTTTTCTTTTACTTTTTCACGTGCTCTGCCAATTTCCCATGCGCTTATACATTGTGTCGTTTTTCCCTTGTTTCACAGTCTTTGTTGCATTAGACTCTCTTAAAGTCGAATACGGAAATGTAATAATAGGCAGGTTGTCTGCAAGTAGCCATGAAAGACCACCTTTAGGTTTTAATGAGAAAAAGGTGATCGTTCATTCTTTCATTTATTCCCCATTGTCTCCCTACGTTCTGTCGGAGACAATTAAAGACGATATAGAACGCTCTCCTCGGGCATTTTTCAATTTGTCATCAAACGATACGGACAGAAATGAACCGTGTCTGTTCAAAATGTCGTGGTATGTAATAATACCCTCTGTATGGTCTTTTTCAGCTTTCGTGTAAACGATACGTGCAAGTGACCGAAAAAATAAATTAATACTTTGCTTTACTGACACAAATAAGCGTGAAAGTAAATATTCACTATTCGGTTTTATAGACACTTACACTTTTTTAGTAGATAAGAGTCATTAATATTGTCGATAATATTGTAATATTAATATTGGGTAGTGCAATATAATTAATTAATTCATCAAATTTCGTTTGTTAACGTCGAATTAGATGTCCCAGAAAACGAAATCTTTCCGCTGTGAAACTTGGAAAATAGGTATCGGCTTTTCTGCGAGCTGCTTCGCAAAGCTTGACTTTGGCAGAGCTTAAGGAACTCCAACTAACAGCAAATTCCCTCTTGACGTCTTTTACATGGGTGGTGACTACACCTCGTACATTCCAATACTGCTTGAAATAAATTGTACCGACATGGAATAAACATCAAGATGTTTCTTATTGTTCAGTTGATTTTGCAGAATATTTCGGGAAGATTTCTGCTTAAAAGCGAAAGATTTTTTTTAGTATTTTCTTTCTTGATTCATTAATATTCTCGAATAATCTCGAGGTACACGAAACTTGGAGATGAAAACTCAAACGATGTTATCTTTGACGTTTACTCTACATGTAGTTTCGATAACTTGTTTGTCATTTCGTCGTGTAATGCCACATTGAAAATTCCAGGAAGTTCAGCTACGCGTCTATCTCTAAGGAATGTTGTCCAGTTTCACGACTCAGCTCCGAAGAATGCAGTTTCTCTGAGTTTAATAAAGCTAGCTTTATTTATTCTTCGAATAATTTTGAACGATTGTTATTTTTGTTAATGTTATAACATATTTTTGTTAATGTATAACATACAGTGACTCCTATTAATATTCAGACACGATATAATTTTATAAAAGAAAATAATAATTTATACTATTCTTGTTATAATTATACTATAGTACTATTACCGTTATAATTATACTATAGTACTATTACCGAAATAATACTAAACAATTCTAAACAATAATCATTTTAAAGCTTGAAACTCTACTCTTAAAATGAATCGTTCATTTTACTCCAAAATCTTTGCAGCTGTGTGGCAATAGCAAATTGAAAACACTTTTCTTCTTGATACTATAAATTGTCACAGTATATGAAAACATTGAAAAATTTGCTTCTGAATCTACCACCACAACTCTGATTCTACAACTGAATCTGCAATGGATTTGAAGATTGAAGTCTCCCCTCTACAAGGACTCTTAAAAGCTTGCGATATACGATTTCTTTTTGTCAATTTATTGAATTGAATATTTTTGAATATCAGGCGAAAACGTTACAGCGATTTCTTGAATTTTTGTCATCGAAGCCTACATCAAGTTTCCAATTTTTTTATATCATTTTATTGTTTTTTATAAAATTATAACAGTTTAAATATTTAATGTCCGAATATCATTGAGAGTCGCGATATGTACATATGGTAGAAAAGCTACTTTTTCTGATTTTGAACATGTTCGATATGTTGTAAATTGTAAGAAATCGATATTTCGAATAACTCTTTCCTTTGCACATAAGCGGAAGTCGGACTTAGTTTTCGAGATACATATTCGCAAAAGATTGCCAATACTAGCTCATTGAATTCTGCCCATGTGTCTGCATCTGTGACACACTCATAACTACAATCATCACGTCAGCCATCGTTCTCTTTATCCTTGCGTCATACCGTACGAATCTAAACAAATGACTTCTGCGAAGACTTTGTTCGCAGCTGCACGTGTCGTTCGTTTGCGTTCGTTACGTTTATGCAGAATTATAAGACAGAAAATGATATCTTTCATTGATTGTAAATTTATTTGAAAAATAACTATTTTATGCAAGTGTTGTCGGCTGCCTACTCGACGGTACCGGATTAAATAGATTAATTCAAACTCAAACCGAATATATTGATGATGTTTATTGTTAACACTAGAACTACCGACAACCGAAGTGTAATGTTTCTGGCAAAGAAATTAAAATGCAAGATACGAGAAGAAATTAATGATACGATAAAGAACACAAACTTCTGTCAATATATTTTATTAAAAATCACTCGAGTATTTAAAAATACGCTGTTATAAATGTGTAAAATCTATAAAAAATTATAAATTAAGTATAATAAAGTCTGATAGTTCTAGTGTTGATTGAATAATAGACTTGTAATCTCACATATATTGTTGTGCACACAATTCTAGTGAAGCTTGTTTAATTTTCGTTTATATTTCGTACAACATATACAAAAATCATTGAAATTGGAAAGGGAGTAGCGTTTCTACGAGCGTTTATTGCAAATATTTCTGAAATATGTATATCTTTCATATATTTAACTTTCTGTATTCAAACACCATCGGGTTGTAAAGCCGATTACACAACGCGACAATGTAGAACAGATATGTATCGAGTATTGAAATTATTGAACCGTAACTGATTTTGCATTTAGAACAAGGTTTATTAAGTATCTACGTGTAGAATTGGAATGCAAGGACATTTGACTAATTGGTTGGTCTAGTAAATAAATAACGATCTTAAGAGACAACGTACGCTATTGTTAAATTTTTTTTATAAATTATTTCAATTTATAGTCCTACTTACAATTTCTGATTATTATTTGCCATTAATTGTTTCATTACGATAACATTCACATGAATGACGCAACTACAAATCGATCAAAGTATCCGAACGTGCAATTTTAAGCAGTAGCGTATGTTTTAATTTATTTGAAAAATTGAATCCTATAAAATTTTTTATTAAAGATATTACGCGTGAAATAGGTCATTCCCTCAATTAATACGTTGGAACGTACGAGTCGTTCATTCGCCAAATCGATCAGTTCCGCAAACAAAAAGTTAATAAACGGATAAAATACTGTACATACATCCTGCTTCGATATTCCTTTTAAAATTTAAACTCGAATAAATGTTACTCCTGCGGAGTAATCGCATTGGCTTCTGAAATAGATTATTTATTATTATTCCACTGTTTATGCCATTTAATACTATTAAGGAAATTTATTTCAAACATACGGATGTAAGCATCGGTCAAGTGCTTTGGCACGATTCGAAAAAGCGTAGTTAGATCACTTTAGCTTCCGAAACTGAACGATTCGTACTTGAAATTAATCTTACGGTGACCGCCTGTAATTTGATTTCCTTTGTTTACATGGTATATTTAGTCGATCGGTCAACGGTTTCTCAAATTAAACGTTAAGTTCTCAAGTTAATTGAAAGTGTACAATTGGATAGATTGAATTGCTTTGAACGTTTGGAAATTTCATCGGTATATATATTTATCATTGCCGTGCGAAACGGAAATAGCATTGGCTGCGAACGCGAGCTCTGCTGCACGGACTAAAAGCGCCCTCGTTCGCCCTCGTGCGCGCGCGCACGCGCGATATTTATCGATGACGAAGTAGAGCGGAAAAACGAAGAAAGACGTAGAAAATTTGTTGTTTGCCCGTTCTCTCCTGATGCTCCCGGTTTCACATCGCTGGATGAAATGTTACCGCCACTGCTTCCTCGACCTTTCCTCGCTCTTTGGCTTTGCTCTTTATCGTATTTCAACCAAGTTATCGCTCGAAGGCTCGCCGTACGTCTGTTCGTGCCGTACATACACGCAAGAAGCAGTTTATTTACGGATGTCGTGTCATATTCTTTGACACATCTCGGGAATCAATCGACCACGATGCGACGTATTGCGCGACGGAAATAAACCCGCGGACGACTAAACGTATTCGTTGGTAAATGCTCCGATAACCAAAATTTTGCTCGACGAGCAAAATTATCTGCAAGCGACGAGCAAAGTTATCTGCAAGCGACGAGCAAAGTTATCTGCAAGCGAAATCATTTTCGTTGATTACATAGTAATGTTACTTATTCTAACAACATTGATGCATTTGAATAATTGACACTCAAATAATATCGACAGGTGACTCTGTATCTAAATTACTACAGTTAAGAATTATTCAGTTTCATCTTAAATGTTATATTATATTCTTTCTGATTATATATATTCTTTCTATTAGTACAATTCAGTTAACCTCTTGCGCCGTAATGACGCACGTCGAGAATTTTTTGTCCAAAATTGCAACATTTTCTCAGTTTTAAGTATATTTAAATGTAATCAAGGTAAAACAAATGATAAGTTTATTACTTCTTAATAATTTCTATCCAGTTACATCATACGGACGAGTTCAAAAGAAAAAGAAAACGACGAATTGTTGTATACGGTTCGGTCACTCGTTATGGTCCGCGAACCAGTTGCCAGCGCAAGGGGTTAAATTGAAAGTTTTGAAATAACTTAACTCTTAGTTGATACTTATCAATCAAGGTAATTGTACTGACTGTTGATAGAGTCATCATCGTTTTTAAAATGGTATTGGATCGAAAGTAAAACGTATTGCACAATAATAAGAGCAAGATCAAAGGACAGTGTACATATCATTAATATAAGATGTATTTGCAAAGTTTGTTCAGGTCTACTTTATTATTTCAGTAAGATTGTAAAACTTGTTGATCACTGCTATTTTTTTCTTTTTTGGACGCGATGTTTTTCATAGTTAGAATTTTTTTTGTAATTATTTTGTAATTTTTGTAATATATTTTTTAAGTATAATAAGATCTCGTTTAATCTAAATTAACGCTAATTCGAGTAACGTGATTTTTTTTCCAAAATTCTAAAAAGGCTTTAAATATTCCGTGTATCGATATACTTTCTTTGCCAGCCAGATTATTCTTTTCATTATGTTCGGAAAATTGTTTATATTTAAACTGTCATAATTTCATAGAAAAGTTCTATTTGAAAAAGATCTATCTTTGCAGAAAAATCTACATTTCAAAGTTTGAAGCTTCTATTTTCAAAATGTATCATTCACTTTATTTGAAGACACCTTAATATGGGAAAGTAAAGTGTCATCGAACGTAAAAATATTGGAAAATTTCTTTCGTTTACAACGATCCCCTAAATTGATCGTATTATGATGCTTTCCTCATTGAAATTTTTCTTTATTTTTTTCTGAATTTAACACTTGTTCAATTATACTCATAATTTTATTGAACTTTGAATATTCAGGAAATCGCAATAGTTTCGTTGTTATATTCATTTTTGCCTGATATTCAAAGTTCAACAAATTAGCAAAAAAAGAATCAAGTACAGCAAGTTTTGAGGAGTCTTTGTAAAGAGGAGGCTTCAATTTTCAAATTCATAATGAATTCAGTTTTAAAGTTTCAAGCCTTAAAACGAGCTGAGATTGATTACTATACACTTTCTCTTTACAAAGTTGTACCAATTGAAACATCGAGAATTTTTCGAACATCGGAAATTTTCTGTTCAAACATTTTTATGACTATATATGTACCTTCACTTCCTTAATATTCAACGCAATGAAATCTATACCTTTTCTACCATGTATTGAAACATTGTTGTAAATGACGGAACAAAAAATGTTAAACATACAATTTGACGACATTTCAAAAATTACGTATTTAAAAGAACGTTGCGAAATAAAATTACAAGACAATTTGTTCTGTTTTACTGTATAGCGTAGATTTTCTATAATTATCTTTTTACAATGATTATCTGCCGAGTTATATTTAGACGCGAATTTCGAAGAATATTTACCTATTCACCGAGAAGGAAGAAGAATTTAATTTTTGAACGTGAGTGGTCATTCCGTTAGGCTTTTCAATTACTGTCGTAGAGAGGGGCCGTGCCGTAAAAGTTTTAAGTACTTTTTCTACGAGGCACGCTAAAGCTGTATTCATAAGGCGTAGGAACTCTGAAGTGCAGGAAGGAAGCCGTTGGTACTTACGAGTAGAAGAGGACGAGCCGAAGGGAAAGGGAGTCTCCGCGAATTTTCTCGCAATCTGGAAACTTTCCTGAACGTTGGACTTTAATTAAATTAATTGACAGGATAGTCAGTGTGTTTACTAGAAAACACCAGTCACAGGAAACAGCCTTGGCTTCTACATAAATAGCCTATCAGTTCTATGTATGATTAAAAGCCCGTGATAAAACAGTTAATTAGCTGTCTTTCAGAAACGTGAATTTGTCACGCTTGCTACATACGCGTGACAGAAACTAACGTGAAACAAATAGAAAATTTTCAAATGCACGTTTTTACTGTCGCAACGAGTTTAAATCTAAAGCGTCACTGTAGAAGCCTGTTTGTCGGATCAAAGTCATCGCTTGGTTCGATTAGCAAAACTACCGGCGATAATCCGACGTTGGAAATGCGGTGTTGTGACAGTTTCTGTCAGGCAGCGGCCATGTCTCTTTAGTAATACCCTTTAGGAATTCTCTAGCGTTTCTGTTGCGAAACATTCGAGAGATCTCTCTGCGCTCCACCCCATCGACACTCGCACATACTGCGAACGAAACCCGTGCGATTATCCGTGTTATGCGTTCTTTCGGATTACGCAGCCTTTCCAAGATGTATAACGTTAAACCCGATGCGTGGGAAAAAAAATACCATTTCAACTTGAAACGATACCTACCACGATGCTTCCACCTTCATTGAAATTTTTCCTTCTTCTAAATTTAATATTTGTTCAGTTGTACTCGATTGGAAATTACAAAATTTTGCTCTAAAAATTTCATATTATTCAATACTTTTGACTCAGTCGCGGATATGTTTGTTACGTTGAAAAGAGAGTGCAACGAATGCAGTAGTCGTGTAAACGGCACACTGTCCTAAATGATATGGCGGGACTCCTCAATTGCTTTAACCAGACAATTGGTCTTTGGGATCAATTACGAGACTGTCTCTATTCCATCCTGCTTCTGCAAATTCCACTCCATTTTTCTCTGATGCTTACATATGTATGCCATACGAAAGTGCTCTCGAAACAATAAGAAATGCTATTAAAGATTCGCAGAACGATTGAAATTTTAATAAGAGAGATAAATATCTTTGTGCAAATGTGAAATTACAGTTTAAGTCGTATAACTTTTCACATGACGTATTTGGCGTAAAGGGAGCTACGTGATACGAACTTAGAAATTGGAGTGCGAAGGGAATAGGAAAAAGTTTATAATGCAACAAAGGACACAAACTTTTATTCGTGTATTTTATAAAAATTATTCAAATCACTAAAAATACAACGTTGCAAATCTGCAGAATTATATTCTGAAAAGTTACAAATTGGTCATTGACCACTCTGGTAATATGTTAGAAAAATGATAAACAAATTCCTGTTAGAGAAAGTCTATTTAAGGATAAAACGACTACATATCAATTGAAACGTTCATTGGATTATTGTTTCTGATGCGGATTGTATTATTTGCGATGCCAAAGATGTTTTTATTTTTGCTTTCTTTTTAAAATCAGGTGACTTTTACTCGATACACACAGCCTTTGTTCCCTTGTTTCAATTGTTTTTGAAGGATTTATATTTATGTGGAACGTAGCTTTGCATTAATCCTATATTCCGCTACACTAAGCAAGTATATTTCATAAATTTGACGCTTTCATCGTTTTTAAGTAATAAATTTACTTTTTATTTTTAGAAAATCACTATGTTGTTTATTACCATGCTAAGTTAAAAAGCAGAATTATTGGACTAGAGAAACGGTCGTTACAAAATTAAAATTGACATGTTTATTTTTTGCTGATTTTTAATTTCAAATATATACGTATTTTTCTTTTTTCGACGTTTCAAATACTTTACTACATTTCCATGTATCTTTTTATATTTTCCATGTTTTCTCGCATAGAAAATATAATATATGTCAATATATGCGAGTCTTCGCTCGCATTTTCACTCTTACCATCTAGTGCATGGCAAGCTACTCTAAATCTCGTTACATCTTATAAATTCTCTTAAACCTTCGACGCCTTTGCCACGACGCGATTAGAGCGAAAGAGATCGGAGGATCTTCAGGTAATGCTTCTGCTCCAACCATATGATTAACAGCTTGAACGTTCGAAATGGTTACAACGAGCGAGTAAATCTTGTCAAGAACTCGTTCGAGACTCGCAGTTTTAAGGGAAGCGTGTAAAGATACTTCAAACGACCATTTATATTATAAAATGACCTTTTTTCTACAAAATTGTTATAAAATCCATTTTTCCGTATGCGTTCCAAGCAATGAAATAATACCAAATGTCGATAATATATGCATTGACATTCAGCCTTTGTCATTAATCATGGTTGAGTAATTATATTTTCAATTTCAATTACATGTAATATTTCCATCAGTCGCTTTCTTTTAAATAAATTAAATTTTTATGTCTTTTAGATAGATTAACATTTTGAGCTATTTACATTTATATTTAATAACTATAATTGAAGAAACAAACAGATTAGAAATCATTTCAATTTAATTGATACCGTAATTTATATAGACGAGAAATTGTGAACAATTTAAAGATTGATTCAGTTGATTGATTATAAACATAGCTTTAGGAATGGAATATTTCGTGGGTGGCAGATGATCCGTCGTCTTATTCTTGAAAGAGATATTGTTTAAGAAAGTAAAGGATTCTGGTGAGAAGATTATGACAGACCTTAGAACTGTTGAATTGGAAAAAAATAAATGGCTCGAGAGCTACTTAAATCAAAAAAAAATTTCTAACACGTACAACAATAAAATATTTTTCGCTGGATTAAACGAAAAACCACAGACGCCCAACAGACAATGATGGTATCGACATTTACAAGTGA
Source organism: Melipona quadrifasciata (assembly GCA_001276565.1). Lineage (NCBI taxonomy): Eukaryota > Metazoa > Arthropoda > Insecta > Hymenoptera > Apidae > Melipona > Melipona quadrifasciata. The sequence goes on from KQ435882.1 coordinate 45,663, forward strand.
TATTAAAATTGTCTATTAATTTGTATGGATTGAGGCGAACATAAGGAGGAACTGTGCGTCATTAACCACTTGCGCTGGCAACTGATTGCGGACCATAACGAGCGACCAAACCGTATACAATAATTCGTTGCTTTCTTTTTGAACTCGTCGGTATGATATTACTGGATAGAAATTATTGAAAAGTAAAAAATGAAAAAATAAAAAATAAAAATATTATTATTTGTTTTGCCTGGATTATACTTAAATATACTTAAAACTGAGAAAATATTGCAATTTTAGGACAACAAATTCTCGACGTGCCGTAGCACGTCATTCCAGCGCAAGAGGTTAAAGAACGTCGTTGGAGGAGTTTTAAATGCAGCTCACATTATTCACCTTTCCTATCACATACGTTGCAACTGCATTATAAACGATCTTTCACGATTTTTAATCAAGATCTGACTGAAAAGAAGATAAATGTAAATAATTTTATCATAATAATATTAGATTGTTCCAAAAATGAACAATCTATGCACAGTATTTTGTGTTTTATGTCGTATTATTGAATTATGATCTATCATCTTTCTCCGTCTCTTCGGATGCCTCATGCTATTTCCAAAATTTCTAGAATTTGCTGACGATATATTCTTGGAAACGATGTTGAGTGGCATTCTATATTGAGACGTATCTCAATAGTTAATTCACACTATCAGTGTTACAACTTAATATAACGCGCTGAAATAGGTTAAATTTAGTTGAGAGTTAGACTGAAGCGTGATCTAAAGTTCTGAAGTACGAGGAATGTCCGAGGATTCCTGTAGAGTGATTCGACGAGAAGTGAATGCTGTCCAAGGATTCTCGAAGAGTGAGTGTCGAAGAGTAACTCTGCCATCCCTTTATAGTAATATCGGCAGCTATATTGCTGTGGCCATCAGATTCGTCTTGTTTCCAAATTGTTCAGAACCAACTAACGATGATACCTACAGGTTATTGTACAGATGGTTTCATGACGGCACAATGATGTTTAGCGATCGTTGGAACAAGCGAGGCTTTAACAGATGGATTTTTATATCACTTATTGAGCCACGGAGGGAATTTTTCAATGAAAAGGACAGATAATAATCAGATGGGGATGTTCCATCTCATCCTTCACGTTTCCCGGATATTATCCCGTCTGAGTACTATATATTCCTTTCATTTAAAAAATGAAATCTCTGCTCAATAAATGACATAAGAATGAACCCAAATGAACTATTTCGCTAGCAAATCCCTCGGTGGAAGTTTTAGAAATATGATACCGAAACTTTTGAAGCCTCCGTATTATCTACAGACGAAAATAATAAATCAGAATGGATCATATGTAATAACACGAGGTAAAACATAAAATATTGTGTCTATATTATTCGTTAAAAACGAAACGAACTTTCGAGACAGCCTAATAATGATTACTCATAAATTTGATAAATACGATAAAAATTATTTAGCAAATAATTAGTAGAATATGAACGATGTCAACAAAAATTTGAACGCAGTCGTGTTGTTGCATATCACATAAGCTCGAACACGCGCGTCTGTCACTCGATAAATTTGTAAATTATTTCCGTCGTATGGAAACCATGTTGAACGTTGGTTACTTACGCATTTTCATTCGGGTTTATGTGATTAATTTCACATAAGTCAGTGCCCGCGATACATCATCGCGAACGAGCATAATTGGGATTTACGATTCCGCGAACGAACGAATTGCAATATACGGGACGTGACGTATTTGTCCTTTTTCAATTGGTACGTATTGCGTTAATCTTCTCTCATAGAAATGCCACAGAGCTTCGAAATTGGGGAATCGATAATGACCGATCGAATATTGGGTGGATTATTGGCCATTTCCGTGCAAACGAACTTGAAGTTCCTCCACTTGTTATTGGAATTTTATTAGGACATACAGATGATTAAATAACAAAATAAACAACTGTTTTTATTATTTAACAGTTTGAAAAGATAACGTTTAAAGAATTTATACATGCTTAAAAAAGTTAATTCTTAAATTTTTTAATTCTCCTGAAACTTAATACTAAATATAAAATGTTATAAAATAAAGATGTAAAAATAATACAGAAAGTTTGATATAAAGTTAATTTTGGAATTTATACAAGTTTCTTTTTAATTTAAAAATGCATTTTTTTTTTTTTTTGCTTTCTTTCTCTCTAATTCATCGATTTAAATCTTTTTAAATCTAAACTTCCATTTAATCTATTTCCGATAAAAAGAAATCTTAAGTCTCTTAATCTCTCTAATGTTAATTTTGAAACACAATCATATTTCATTATGGATACTTATTATAAATTATTCTAAAGAAAGATATTTCACTGCTATATTGTTAGTTTCTGTTTTTGTTAAAATCATTGTTTAACAAAACAATTAGTTTCTATTTAGAAAGTAGAAAGAGATTCATAGAATTCTAAAATAGAGTCCTTTCCTAACATCGATTTTTCTTACGGTCGTGTATTAGGACTGTTAACCGCGATAAGTCATCGGCAAATTTTGAAGCGACGATTCATTTGACCACCATCTTGTATGCGTACGATGGCCCTGGGACGAACGTAGAAAATTTATATTTTACAGTATTCAAATATTATGAAAATAAATTGCTAAATTATTTTATAAATTATTAAATTAAATACTATAGTATTTAAATTTAATTTAAAAATAGAAGTTGGAAAAGAAAGAGCCAGTCATGTTTGTAACGAAGAAGCGATAGTGCATTAATAAAACGTGCATAAGTAAAACGTTCCGATCTCGCAACAGATTGCTCGTTGATCTCACCCGAGAATAACAATGTCTTTGCATTTACGAAGGCAAATACTCGTGTGGTTAATTAACGAGTTCGTTAGAAATTACCATTGACAATTAATAAGTGATACAATCCGTGTGTGTTAACAGTGGCTCGTAAGTTCTAAGCTTCTTGTTACAATGTTCACTCTTACGGCGATTAATTACGCAAAAAAGGTAATTTCTGAAAGTCAGTTGGCCGCAACATTAATTAGTTAATTAATGTTAATTCGGTGCTTCTGCACTAATTTAATTAAAGCCTCCCACTGCATTCCACACTTTGCGACTAACAATATGCCTCCATCTGCGTCAAATTTAACTTGTTTGCACCCTAAATACTTCTACTAAGACGATAAAGGCATCCACTAAAGGCATCTTTTTTTTGTGTCATATTTTCACTCGAACTTTTCATACATTATCATTTCATGCCAAAAGTGACTTTAGTTAATTTTATTCTTTCATAGGAAACAAAAAAAAAAAAAAAAGAAGTGGCAGAAATTTAATTAGAAATCTCTCTTTACATGAAGGCATTCAGGCGAACGTAATTTGCAAGTGGTCGCCTAAATAGTTAAATTAGATGGTGGTTGTTCAATAAGCAGGATTGGAACTGGGTCAATTGGTTCCTCTTTTATCGTTATTATCGTCCAACTGACGTTGTTTACTGGATCGATAATAATAATTTGCTGCCAGCGACAGCATTCAAAAAAAAAAATCTCTCTCGACAACGCGAACAACGTGAGCTGGCGTAAAAAGTGCATTTAACGATACAGTTTTTCTAGCTAAATGCATACTGTTTAGTAGCGTATGCGCCGGGATCGGTTGTAATATTTTCTCCGAAACGTCTTCCTAACACGCGTAACACGGGTGTTTTCCGCGTCTGTGCGTTTATGTACATCGTACGGATTGTTTACAAGCTTCTGGCTTTTATCCCAAACCTTTTTATCCAGTAATACGCGAGCCAAGTTCTCGACGACGCCAATTTCGCGAGAAAAACGAACGTCTTCCATTTTGTTTAGCCAAAATCCTCGAACGGCACGGATCACCACGTAGATCAGATACAACGGGAGTATATAGAAAGGAAAGACGTTAGAAACGCTTCCACAAGATCGATCGAACCGTGTACCGAGTCAACCCTATTTTCACCCTCGAGTCACAGTAGTAAATCCTTCACTTCCTCTGGCTGGACTTTAGCAAACAACCGCGTTAATTTCGTGCGAAACGGGGAAGAGAGAAAAATATGACGTATTAGACGATAAGTGAGAAAAATACTAAGTTTAAAAAGTAAAATTCACCCTCGCTGAATGGATGTCTTGTATAAAATTTTGGAACGTCAAACGAGGAAAACATTTCTTTAAACAACAATAACAAAGTTCGTAAAATTTTTTCTTGCATCGACGTCGTTTAATAAATGAATATAGCAGCGTGTAGAGTTTAGAAAAGTCGAGTGTTTGCAAGAGCAGCGAATGTTTCAGTATTAACATTCATCATATATTCATCCGCGGTGTCTTTGTTCGTTGCAGCAGCATTTATGATTTCAAGATATTTAATAATAAAAGTTAAATATCGGAATTTTAACGTGTATCGTCCGTGGTTATACCGAATTTCTAAACTTTTTAAAATATTGGATGTTTATTGGATATTTTAGAGAACGGCGAAATGTATGTGTAAATAATTTTTTAATTATTTTTTTTGCGCTGTATGCTGTTGATCAAATTTTTTTTAATAGAAAGATGATACGTATACCATATCCCTCACATAAAACAGGAAATGTATTGCGAATATCGTATGTCACTTTACTTTGGTGAAAAATATTATACTAAAAATACTACAAAAATATTATACTAAGATAAATTAGTACAAGAAATTCTTGCTTCTAGATAATAAATGTCGTAATATTCCCTCGTAATAGATGCAGTATGAAATTTTGTCTTTTCGATAATTCGCTTCATTTCTTCATGATCTTCTCCCTTCTTTCTACCTTCTTCTCTGCCTTTCTGCTCCCATCTTTTTCACGCCTTCTATTTTCTTTCTCGCATTTTTTTTTTTTTTTTTTTTTTTTTTTTTTTTTTTAACTAACGCGCATGCGTGCAGATAAGATTGATCGCGAACGCACTATGTGTCCATCGTGTATACTCATAAACCATAGAACGAGAAATTCACCGGTCCGTGACGAGTTACGCTCCTCGTAACCACGATGTTTCCTGTGGGTAAAACTAGCTACCGGCAACCGGTTCCTCTCGGAACAGAAGGAAAGGGAGCATAAGCCCGAGTCAATAGATCGATGCCAGATGCAATTTGACTACTACTGTTAGTATGACTACACAACTACTGCTACTATTACCGATACTACCACTATTACTATAGGTGGTCACTGAAAAACTGAAGGGTTTGAAAGAGCCCGTATTTGTGAACAAGGAAATGGTAGTCATTTGAGGGATGTTGTTTTTCACAAATAATACTGAAAAAAAATCCATTATAATTATATTAAAAAACATGTGTTTGTAAAAGTTATTTTCGTTTTATATCATTCAGTCTTTCAGTGACCACCCTATATTATTAAAAATAATTGCGTTTTTTTTTTCTAACAGATGGACATATGTGTATATGTAACCAACTTCATTTTAAATCGCACATTCATCGTGTAACTTGATACTTGATTATTCTAACTTGTTTCACGAAAAAAAGGCACGATCTCGTTAACAATTATTTATTCGGCGTTGATTTCAAAGTCGAAAATCAAAAAGGAATATAATCGTCGTATTTTGCTATAGCTTCCGAAAAGGAAAAAAACACTGGGCAAGCTCAAGAAAAATTATCCGATTTGTAGAAGGAGACGTATGGTGAAGAAGCGACAATGTCAGAATTGGTTTGCTAAATTTCACTGCTGATGTCTAATCATTTTTGGGACGTTTTTTTTTTGTCGAAAAAGTTAAGAATTTTTTTTAATGCCTGGAAGATGGCAAAATAATATAAAGTTGTCAATATATTAATAAAGTTTTTTGTTTTTCATGAAAAATTTGCCTCTCATTTGCACACAAAAGAACCCAGTCACTTTTTGTCCAACTTAATATTCTCATTATTAAAAATATTACTGCTATTATTACTATTACGAAATATAGCTGGATACAGCTGTGTGTAGCTGGGACTCGTTGAATTTCATTTGATACTCGCTGAATTCGATATTCGAGAACGAAGACATGTTTTGTTTGTATCTCCGCTGAACTTGCAACTTCGAGAATCTCCGTGCAATTATTAACCTCTTGCGCTGGAATGACGTGCCACGCACGTCGAGAATTTTTTGTTCAAAATTGCAACATTTTCTCAGTTTTAAGTATATTTAAATGTAACCAAAGTAAAACAAATGATAAGTTGATTACTTCTTAATAATTTCTATTCAGTGATATCATACCGACGAATTCAAAAGAAAAAGAAAGCGACGAATTGTTGTATACGGTTCGGTCACTCGTTATGGTCCGCGAGTCAGTTGTCAGCGCAAGGTGTTAACACGATTCGAAAATGTTTTCGACGAAAATTACTTACATTCGATAATAATCGAACAGCGGATATTCATGCAGATTTACAGTTTTCATAAACTGAAATGAGTACTTTTCCGGAAATCGAAATGGAACTTCTGCGTTTTTATAGTTAAGAAGATTTACTGCCAAATATCGTCCTACGAAATATAGTTTCTATTGGAAAGTGTGATCCACATAATCATTCTAATACGCTTTAATAATGTTTCTTTCGTTTGGAAGATCACAGGCGGGGATGAATATTCGAATAAATGCCGAGTTTGAAAAAGCTGATGTTTTCAAGAACGATAGAGATTCGCTGGTAGGAAATCGGGAAAGCAATTCCGCATCGAAATTTCCGAAATCGCCGATACCTCTCTCGCCGGAGGATATTTCTATTCTCGAAAGTGGAATTCTTACGATCTCTGGAAACGAAATCCGTGCTGAAGCTTCGGATCAAACTGATCTGTGGCTAGCTGAGAGAGCTTTTCGCGGTGTTCTACAAGAAGGATTCGAGTGGAAATACAGAAATACAATCTTTCATCCAACTAACATTTAAATGGCCTGGAAATTTGATAGAACGCGCGTACGTATCTTTGCACGTGGCAAAGTTACTGTCGAGCTTGCAACTCATTTGCAATTTACTGCGGTGTCTCACTATGATTTTTTCTCTTTTAAGACAGTGGGAAAAACAGAAAATAGAATCGTGCAATTTCTAGTAATTTTTAACAACAGTTTGGAATGAATGATATTTAACATTTGTTATTAAAAATAAATGAGGTTTCATGCTGTTTTTTTTTTTTTTTTGAAAATGAATTTGTTTAAATTAGATTGTTATTTACTTGAATTTAAATTTATTTAGTTAAATGTAAGTTAATTTAGTTATTGTAAGTTGGTTGTAAGTTAATTGCTTGTATATTCAAGCAAGATGCAAGAAGTAATACTCCTGATTTTATTTGAAGTCCTATGTTTCAAATTTTCATAGATATATATATGAAAATACTACCGAATGAAACAAAATCTATTGTAAACTAAATTTCAACATTATTTTAAATATTTAAGCTGTACGTCAAAGTAATCGGGACTGTACGTTACACAGGAATTATGGCAAAACGAAATTTCCCCGTTCGGATTACACGATCACGCTAATTTAAAGCTGCTGTCGCATCGGTCCAATTACACCCACGATGCACATCGGGTACAATGCCGTACGTGCTGACCTACTTACCTCGATTCTTTCATCACCTTGAGCGTCAAACCCATTTCGTAATTGAGATAAACGTAGTTTTATATTATTTTCCCGAGGGTAAAAAAAAAAATATATGTACTTGGCAGATACATTTGGCAGAATATTTGAGCAAAGGAGAATGATAAAAATTGGCTAATTTTTGAACCTGGTTGCCAATAAAAGTATTTTACAGAACATTATCTTACTCGTTTTAATCCAAAATGCATAATTATTTATCCTGAAGATAATGGAAAAGTTACAGAAAATAGGCGTAAACTTGGGAATATTCCTTGGATAATGATGAAATAATGATTCAGAAGACAATCCAGTTCTGTGGATTGGTGTTTATCCTACCCAGAAAACCATAAAATTGTTGCAACGCAGAAAAACAACAACTGACAATCTGTTGATGCTTCTATATTGTACGATCTCCTTTAAACACATCTAGTGAATCTCAGTAATATTCAGACACTAAGTACTGAATTTGTTTTGAATAATCTCGAACTCATTTTAAAGCTTAAAGCCTCTGCCTTTCGAAATACGTTATTTATTTTATAGCATAACGGATACGTGAAGACAATTTTCTCTTCGAAAATGTTATAAATTGTCATAATATATAAAAATATAGAAAACTAAATCTACTATGGATAGATTTGAAGATTGCATTCCTTTACAACAATCCCGACTACTTGATGTATAATTCTTTTCCGTTGTTTTATTGAATTTTTGCATTATGCACTTTGGATTCCTTAAAATATGTGGAATAATGTCCTATAGAAAATTTTTATTGACACCAGGTTCAAAATTTTTACCATTGTCCTTGCAATTTAATCTCTTGCGCTGGAATGCGCACGTCGAGAATTTTTTGTCCTAAAATTGCAATATTTTCTCAATTCAAGTATATTTAAATAGGCAAAACAAGTAATAAATTTATTACTTCTTAAAAATTTCTATCTGTAGTGATATCATACCGACGAATTCAAAAAGAAAACGACGAATTGTATCATGTACGGTTTGGTCACTCGTTATGGTCCGCGAATCAATTGCCAGCGCAAGAGCTTAGCTCCCATATTATTTCACGGAAATGTTGCCTCAGGACAAAATTGAATTTCGTAAATTTCTCGTTACATAATTTGACGATGTTTGTTTATTTGGATCCATAAAATTCAGTAATAAATATCAAAATAACATTGATTAATTAAAAATTAATCGGTCGATCGAATGAAAATTTTTTTGACATGCATGTTTTAGAGCGTGCACAAGATATGACACATATTTTTGTAATTCGAGCAACTTATATTTTAACAATTATATTTTTTATAAAAGCACGAATTATGAATCTTCGACGTCATTACGGTTTTTTTGGCATCGAGCTGCTGTTCTCGCGGAAAAAGTGTTCGCCGGAAAATTGAAAGTCGCGACGACCATTTCACGTTTCTCAATCCCATCGTTCTACGTTTTCTCTGTGCTTTCAGCATATTGCTCCTGCCTTTTTTCCCTTCTGTTGTCATAGTCATACACGTTGCGCGTCACACGACGCACTCCCTCTGTCATTCGGATTAAAGTTAAATCCAGTGCCCGCAGCGAACCATTACGAGATTTATACGATTTAATGAAATATGTTAGCTCCTTTTCATTTTAGCGAGTATCCAAGTTTCCGCTGAAAGGCGTAGCTGTAAACATAATTTTCCGTGAAATTCGGAAGAAAGTTGTCGGTTGCCCAGAGTTCTTAACGCGAATTTCACGTTAACACGCCCGTGAAAAGAGAATTCTCGTGTGTTGTGCCCAACTTTATCGAATCCTCGATTTCGAAACGATGATTGGTTATCGGACTTGGACCGTTTTCTTCTCGACTTCTCGTCTTACGTGAGTGTACACATTGTGGGACGCGAGTAACGATGATAAACGAAAATGACGTTATGTTCTCGTGGCTTACGCTGACTTTCCAACCTTTTTGTATTAATCCTGAGATATTTTCTTTTCTCTACCCTCTTTTGTCTTGTTCTGGAGACAAGCAACATACATTCTCGTCCACAAGTCACCGGACATCGCTCATTTTTGAACAAAATGATTAGATATTAAAATATTAATACAATTTCTAATTTGCGACGATAATATACATATATATATACATATGTAAGATGACTGGTTTTAATCGTAAACTATAATATGTGTCATCTAAAAAAATAGTTCATGTAAGAGATGGATGATTTCGGAGAAATTACAATCTAATGTAAGTAGTTTTCTTATAGATCAAGAAAGTTAGCTTAGAAGTTATGCAAAGATCACTTTCATTTTTTTAACTGTTTAAGTGTTTTCTGCATTTTCGATATAACAGACAAACGCGATCGCAATCGTCAACATTCAAACGATTAAATGGATCGATATATTTTTTTATTCATTAATTGACGCAGCTTAATATTGACAGTGATCTATAAAAAGGTATTAATTTAAGTATGTCGAAAAATTATTAGTTTAATCTTCATTCTTTGTATGAAAGACGGAAATAAACAAGGACAGGATTCTTATGTTCAGAACGTCCTTGTTTTACATGTACAGATTTTAAAATTAAAGTTAAAATTGAAGTTAAAATATCTCCTAAACTAATAGTTTTTTGAAATACATAGATGTTAACATTTCTTTTATACGGAATGTCGGCTACATCGATTAATGGATCAAAGAATATAATTTAAAAAATTATTTTTACGTTTAAAAAAATTGAAGGTGACCTTCGTTATGATCTCTCTATGCGTTCATCTACTATTTACATCGGATTAAATCAAACTCCTCTCTCCAAATTATTCATCTCTTATCTGAATTAGTTTACGAGTAATTTGCATTTATAGATCAAAACTGATTATTCTGCATTTAATTTAAATAAATGTTATGGATTAACATACTTGTAGTATGATAGTACGGATTTGTTATTACCAGACCAGAAACCAGTTTCTGAAAAATTGTGGAAGAAATTGGAGAGAAGCATGAGAAAATCTAAAGAAAGAATATCGAGAATCAAGGATAGACTTGTGAAATTAGAAGAAACTTGAAGAGCGATATCCTGAATTATTATACGCATATATATATATGTATGTATGTATGTATAAATATTTTTCGTTTTTGAGAAAATTCAATTTCAGATACACGTCTGCTAAACTAATTTTTAACTAAATAAAAAAAGTCTGCTTTCTTTAAAACGAGATCTTAATAAATGGAAAAATTTTATTCACATACATTTATTTTCGCAGATGGAATAATCTTCTAGCGATTATTCACTCTTGTCTAATTTAGAATTAGCCAAGTATATTTAATAAATTTTCAAACTCGATTTTCTCGAAAACGGAGGTTTAAGTGAAAAAATTTTATTCTTTCTTCTCGGTTTACTTTTTTTTTTTATGTGGAATAACTTTTTTTTCAATTGTATCACGGGATCGTGTTTAACGATATTATTGTATTTTTGTTATTATTGCTATATCTTGTATAAAAATACGTCATATGTCTTGAAAGATAGAATACTATGGCAGTAATAGCGGCGAGTATTAGCGATTCAAAATTGTCAAGCATCGATAAGAAGCAAGTTACATACACGCGGGTCCCCTTGGGCACATAAATCGGAAGAACGATGCATAAATGGCGGATCTGAAGTCCCGCCGCTTCCTTTCGTCGCGTCGTGCATGGCCGCACCGAAACCTTACAAAGAAAACCTATCTAACATAAATTCATCCTTGAAAATTACGAGCCATGTCAAACTGAAGAAAGGCTATTGCCAACCACTGTGGGACACTTTGTCTCGTTAACGGTTAACGAAACCATGGATCCGCGAAATAACTTTAACAAAAATTCCCAAGGCGGTTTGACGTGGCATTTTTCACTCGCCTCTGCGAATATGTTTGTCTCATTCCATCTCGCAACGCGTATATTGCTTTCATTTTCATTTAAGTTGGTGAGAAAATAAAAAGTACGAATTTGGAGGGAAATTGCGCACTGTTCAGGAGTGCGAACTGACTGGGAGAAAACAAATCATTTTTCTCAAACGGCATGTTGATATGCTAACAAATTTAAATCCTTATATAACGAAGAAAATTTAAAATGGAAATAAAATTTACGACGAGTTCTGTTTAATATAATTTCCCCCCCACAATAGTAAAAATGCTCTCGAAACGTATCGTTAGAGATCGATCTAAAGCGTTGTCTGTTCACTTTTCTGTTGCAGCTCGTCGATTGAACGAATATATTCGCCACTACGAACCTCTCTCTTACCCCACTGAAGAGGTCCACCGAGGTCACTTGAGGGCCAAGAGGTCGGTTACCCGCGACAATTCTGTGACTCTGAAGTTTCGTTCGCACGGAAGGGACTTCCACATCCGACTGAAGCGAGATCTGGCTACCTTTAGCAATAACTTAATTATCGAGGGCCCTTCCGGTCAAACGGAGGACCTCGATACCTCACATATTTACCAGGGCCACTTAGTTGGTAAGTTCTACCTTTGATCGTTCTTCTTTCACTTACTTGCTTCTACGATCTGATTTACATCGAATCGGCGCTAATTTTCGAAAATCTCTTTAGCAACAGAGACGAGAGAGAAAAGAAATTATAAATAGAAAATGAAATTTCTTTTCTCCGTTTCATTTATTTATCTTCTTCGTAGAATCGTTTTTATCGATATCACAACCTGAATTAAAAATATCTTCCTCCGGCGTTCAGCTAGTTTATAACTCGACCTTTTGGAAACTTCATAAATATTATGGGGAATTCTCGAACAGCGTTATCCTCTTTCGGTAGTTTACTCGCAAGCACTCTAAGATGGAATATTTTATATGTTTTATACTCTTTTTATTTCTAGTGTATCGATATTGGAACAGAGAAAGTAGTTTTCTGATCGTGAAATTTACAAAGACGTGTCTTTGAGATCAAAGGGTGCAAGTGTTAGATATTTAACATTATATAGTGCATATGTGAAAGAAAGAAAAAAAAACAGTCAGTGAGCAATTGTAAAATACGATGCGACGTGAAAAGTAATTTAATCAATCATGATCTTCGTACAATATAAATTACGAGCTGCTTTCTTCTTACGTCTGTGTTATCCTGGACGTTTTATGCATAGTCCGCGCTCTTAAGCCAGTCGTGATACCAGGTGTGGCACGCAAAAGTGCGTGTACGTACTGGGTGAAACCTTTATTACCTATATAGTCTAATAATTTACGGGAGTTGGCACAAAGGGGGACATTTTAAATTATGGATTGGTTCGCTTGTTGGAATGGTTTATCTTTCATTTTCGTGCTTGCGATCCAAGCCACCTGGTTACCTCTACATATTTATCGCGAACTGGAAGAAAGAAATATATATATGTACATATCGCTCCCTTGCGACAAAAACGACAGAATTTGAGAAAGTATGTTTTTCAAGAGAAGCAGTAATCTAATTTTGAAAAAAGTTAAATATTATTTTGTTAATTGAAATAAGGAACAATCCAATTCAAAGTAATTAATTACTTGCTTTATCAATATGTATTTGTTCACAATGATAGTTAAGATAGAATTTATAATAAGCAGCAGCACAGTGTCAAATGAATCAGAAAGTAACATAATTTCTTTTTGCCAAATCAGCAGTGAAAAAATATTAAAAAATCTTGTTATACCTTATTAAAGAATGAATTTATTTTAGTAAATGTTATGTAACATGAACAAATGAATCTTGGAATAAATTCTTTTATTATTCCCTTGCTGTTCGAATAATTTTGTCCACCATATATGTGTCTACTCTTTTATTTTGATTCTTGTGCCAGAGAAGAAGAACTATTTTAAATTTGCTGGAATTCAACGATCAATCAGTCACGTAATGTCAGTGATTGTCAAGTAATATTTTTCCTGGAAATATTTATTCTATATGATGAAAAAAACGAACACTAATCTCGTACAATCTTGATATAATTCTTTGTTTTTTAAAGTTTAATAATTTATAAAATAAATTTCCCGTTTTAATCCGAATTTAAAAAGATGTCAGTTAAAAATTTCATGTGTAATATATATTTTCCTATTATCTTCATGTTTCGCTTTTGGTTCGATTGTGTTTTTTTTTCGATGTAATTCGACCAATACAGTTTTAGCCCATTTTGATGAATAGAGAAAATGAAAAAAATACTTCACATTATATATTATTTTCGAATGAAATATGCAGCTGATAAATTCTCGAGCTTGATTTTCTCGAAAACAAAGCATTTTACAAAAAAATTCTACATGTAGAATAAAACTTTTGCACGTAGAATAACCTCCTGTTAATTACTCTTTTCCGTCACGTCTGGAATCCAGATAGCTTAATAAATTTTCAAATAACTGAAGTCGAGTATGCTTAAATTATCAAACTCGGGAACAAATTTTATCGATTTTCTCGGCAAAAATTTTATTCTTTCTTTTCAACTTGTTTTTTTTTTATGTAGAATCTCTTCCTACCTCGGTTGTACCATCAGGACGTTTTGTATATACATTTAAAAATGTTTAATCAATAACTAAAGTATAATTGGAATCTCGATTTTATACAGATGTTTCCGAATATTTTCCAATTTATTTCAAAATATGTTTTCCTTGAGAAAACGTCAAGATAGAACAGAAGAGCAATTTAGTTTTCATTTTCAATATAATACTGCAACATACTGCAACAAAATGCAGTATGTTAATGACCGTTAATAATAGCGCTGTTTTCATCATAAAATATATTGCATTGAACAACATATGGTAAATCGAAAAATAAATCAAACTATCGATTCGGTTATGTAATAAAAAACTTGCAAGAATACTTGTTAGACTACGGTCGAATCGAAATTGAAACGTTACCAACCGAGTTGGGTAAAAAATAAATGACCGATTAACGATGAAATTTTTCCAATAATCTTTAATTGCAATTAATGATTACATTTCAACTTCAGTTGTTGATCATAAATAACGATTGAATTCCTACTTTAGTTGCGATGAACGATTAAATATTTCTAATTGTTAATTGCGATTAAGGATTAAATTCTTATTGAGTTCCTACAATTGAGTTCCTTTCAATTGCGATCATCAGATATGGATAGCTTATTAACAATTAACTACTTAAATTCTTTTTGTAGTGACACTTTGAAATGTTAAAGCCTCCGTAAGTTCGTGAAAAGTGAAATAATATAGAAATAAAGTTTTATTATTGCTTGTTTGTTTAATAAGTTTTGAAGAAATTTTAAATAAGTTACTTACAATTAGTTTTACAGCTTGGCATACAAGTCGTTTTATACCTCTCGATGATATAATATCAATTAGGAATATGTTTTATTTTGATTAAGTATCTTAAAGTGATGATGATGGTTTATTATAGTTTTGAAGTATACCTTCAATTTAGAATTGAGATTATAATTATGATCAATTCAATGTAATAAATAACAATTGATAATTGATAAATAACGCTATTGATCAATTAAATCAATCATCGATTTTTCAACGATAATTTTATTTAATTTTATTAGTGTATCACAAACATCAATCAGTTAATTAAGCTAAAAAATTTAATCGATTAATGCCCAACTCTGATCACCGATGACGTGTCTATGTACATTATAAACAATTGAATAATATTTGATCGAACGAGAGCGAAGTGTGAGCGGATCCATGATGTATGTGAATACATACATCTAAATAATTAACTAATTTCATTGAACCAGAGAACAGAGCGTCAACGGACCGATAGCGTGCAATGAGAAATAAAAATGAAAACATTTTTTATCGCTGTTACTGCTCAAAAAAAGGAAAAGAAAAATGAACTGTGGAACTTCAGATAGCATGTTACATTTGTCGAAAATTTGTCTGAAATATTTCTAGTTGGCGATCATCATTAAATAGAGCCATTGTTATTTTTAGGTGAACCTGGCAGTCACGTATTTGGAAGCATCAGCGATGGTGTTTTCCACGGAAAAATCATTTCGCCTCGCGGTGGCGCGTGGTACGTGGAGAAGGCGCACTATTACTTCCCGCCGCACGAGATAAATGACACGTTACATTCGGTCATCTATCATGAGAATAACGTCGGTGACCCGTACGCCCATCTTCGAAAAGGTACGTCGAACTTTTTTTAATTCATTGGTTTTTTTCATGTTCTCTGTTAAATAACAATATCACAAAGACCACTTGGTCGAGAGAAATGTCAAATCAGATACGTGCCGATTATGAAAGTGGCCTAAGCCGTGCATTCTTTGCTTCGAGATACTTTGCATTTACATGTATAAAAAAATATAAAAATATTTGTTAGTGCAATAATACAATATATGAAAAAATATAAAAATATAAAATATATCGGTACTAATAATATTACAACAACACGTAATAAAGTATATAATTATATATTTGCTTCCATAATGTAAATATTTCCTTTGATTGTAAAATTTTATTTGTATCTTATAAGTAATTGTTTTTTTTAAACATTGAATGACTTAAACTACTTTTAATATTAATTGAATGATCAAGAAATGACTTATAATCATTTGCATTTTATAATTGTAATTTTGACTAATTCAAATAGAATTTTCAATGTTGAGTGCTTTAATGTATTCTTGACAAATTGGTGGAATGTAGGACAGTAAATCTATCATGTCATCATATCTTTCTTTGTTGCTGGCCTGAATAGCACATAGTAATCGAATATTTTGATACATTCTTAGCCTTCCTTTTTAGAGAGAAAAATTGAAAACTTCGGATGTAACATCATTATTAGATTAGATATCAGATCGATCTGTCTTATAAAACATTTTATATGGAGCTTTATACGGGGTATATTATTTTTTTAAAAATCTCATCCACTGTATTTGTAGCTAATGAACAAATTTTCCCTTGGTACAGTTTATTCTGTTTATTGTTGATCCCCTCAATAGTTGATGAAAAGAAATCTTTCTGCACCATTCATTCTACAGAAAATGGTTTCCTTTTACGAAATTGTTCTATTAATTTATAGTAATGTTTGGATATGTATAATCCGTTTCCTTTATATTCATTTCTATCAAACCAAAATTAGTCATTTGGTAAAAAGGAATAGTCGGACACCAAAAATTTATAGTCTGTTGTTTCAACACTGCTCTCTTCAGACTGAACAATCTTCCAATGCAGTCCATATCAGTGCTACATTAATATTACGATTCTGGTTAGAACAAGTATCACTGTGCCAAAAACGTTAGTTTTCAAAAATTGTACAAAGAACACTACTTTATCCAAAAGATAAAGATATCCACTCTTAAGGTTCTATCAAAAGATTCAACTTCTCCATGGTGTGATGTATGCAACGTTGCAATAGAACATTTATTCTTACACTGCATTTTACATAATAAATACAAATTGGAATTATCACTTAAGATAATTTAAATATCAAGAATTCAAGACCTATTCGATTTCAAATTAATAAGAAATTCAGATTAATTTACCACCTTTCTCATCAAGTTGCCGCTAATAATCAAGCAGTTGATACGACAAACTCACTGTTACTTTAAACTCAAGCTTAAAAAAAGAAAATTAAAAAAAAACGTCACTGTGAGCCATTATATATTTTTGTTATATTACTTTAGTATGCTTTTTCAAACTTATGCTATTTCTTGAATACCTCGTGATGCTAAAATTTCATCCCAGACATACATACTAACATCATTATTATGAAAAGTAATTACTTCAAGAATCAAATTAGATTTGTTTTGTTTTGTCTGCTGATCCGATCTGATAATTGAATTTTCTATTATTTTTCTAAATTAACTTCACAATATTATGATTTAAATACATTCAACAGAAAATATCTACAAAGAAATTCATTTTTTCACATTTCTGATTTGGACTACTTTTATAATTGTCGGCATCGGTATCTATCAAATACAAAACAAAAAAAAAATGATTGAGGAAACGATAAAACTCTTAATTCGACACTATAAATACATTACGTTATTACGATTAATACACTTGAAATCATGCAGTGAATTATTCGCAATAATTAATTTTAATTATACATCTGCGCGTTTCCATAGTAGATTGAAACAACAGTTTCACGTACTATATGTGATAAAATGCAAATCCCGTTCGTCATTAAAAATCTTCATCCGTTTACATGTTCACAAAACATAATGAAATTGGTCGAGTGACAAATTTGTTTACGGAAATGTGCGAACAATATCAAAATAAAATCTGAAAATAGCGACTGTAGCATTGATAATATGTTTGCATTGCATTGATAATAACATTCACTCTGTATACATAATTCGATGTTGCAAAAAATTAAAGCCAGTAACAATTTTCAACATCTTTTACATCTTAATAAATTTTAAAGAATTTAATTACGCGGGATTAATAATTCAATTAGTAATTTTGTCAATTATTATTGTATTTCACACGTATGCACGTATTAACAATACATTATTTTTTACTATTGAGTGGTTACTGTGGTTCTACATGATACAATTGCTGTTCCTAACGAGCAGTTGAGGGCCGAATGAATATTTATGCTACTAGAGTGTATATTCTCGTTCAAAAATTTTAGGATACCTTTTATTTTTAACACTCCAAATTGGATCGTTAACGTGTGCAGTGAAATTTCACTCGTGAATTTTCTGAAAGAAATTTTTAAATGTTTGATTTACCTTTAAAAGAATAAACCTTTTATAAAG
This sequence comes from Melipona quadrifasciata, assembly GCA_001276565.1. Lineage (NCBI taxonomy): Eukaryota > Metazoa > Arthropoda > Insecta > Hymenoptera > Apidae > Melipona > Melipona quadrifasciata. The sequence continues at coordinate 63,866 of KQ435882.1, forward strand.
GTTTGATTTAAAAATTGATTTTATAATGTAGAGAAAGCTTCGTTAAGTATTCCAAAATTGTTTTACATTTCTTGGAAGCTTAGAAAAATAAAGAAATTAGTTTATTGTGTTTCAATATTTATTATAAATGAATATTGTACTCGTACCTACGTTAATTCCAAACTAATAACATTCGAAAATTATATTCTTGCTCAAAACTCTTAGAACACATTTTATAATTAATAAATTATGAAATTCTTTAACTGCATGATACAATTGTTAATATATTAACACTTGGCAGAATCTTTCTTCTATAAAGGAATATCTAATTTAATAGTACTGATAAATGATATAATTTTTCAATTCTTTCAATTTTTGAAATAAACGTAGTACTTGTTCTAAGATTTTTAAATGGGAGTGTAAGTCACAAGTGATTATCAATTTCGTAAATACATTGTTTAGACTTACAGTGACTTTCATTAATATTCGAATACTAAATACTAAAACTGTCATAATTTTATAAAAAAGAAATCGTATAATGATAAACTTATTTTAAAGCTAGAAATCTCTGCTTTCAAAGCGCACCGTTTATTTTCGAAGATGTTTACACACCACGTAATAGATGGCAAAGTGAAAACACTTTTCTTCTCCAAAACGTTATAAATTGTCTTAGTATGTGAAAACATTGGAAAATTCTTTTCGCGACTGAATCTACAATGGATTTGAAGATTGGAACAATTCCCTTGTAACAACCTCTCAAAACTTACCGTACGACACTTTTCGCCAGTTTATTGAATTTTGAATATCAGACGAAAACGAAAACGAAGCGATGAAAATATTACGATTTCTTGAATTTTTATTATATAAACGTGATATTCAAATCTCAATGAAATGGCACGAAGAAATCATATACGTTCAAATTTTCGAGAGTCGTTGTAAAGGGAAAGTTCCTTGAAAATTTTTTTTTGATGTTTTGACATACTATGAGAATTTATAGCATTTTCAAGAAGAAAAATATCTTCGCTTATTCACTTGATATAAAACCATTTTAAAATAAAATTAACGATGCACTTTAAATATAGAAGCTGCAAACTTTAAAATGATCCCAGGTTTATTATTATATATTTTTTTTTTTTTACAAAATTATAACAGTTTCAATATTAGTGGAAGTCACTGTAGATCATCCAAAAATAAAGGACGACAGAACAGTGCTTGTGGAATATGCTGGGAAAACAGAAATTATAAATTATTGAAATGAATATGAACATTTTTGTGTA
>KQ435883.1:28487-49225 GCA_001276565.1 Melipona quadrifasciata
TTGGCTCACCGACGCTGGCCATTATTTTCACGTGCGCCATCGCGAATATAGTGGCTGATTGCACCGCCGTCGGTATCGTTAACGAGCTGACAGAGTTGAAGGAATTATCGTTAGATTGGCCCGTGACGTTGAAAATTTATCGCGCGGAATTGACCTGCCCGGAGGGGAGACTTATCGCCACGCCACGTTTCCGGCAGCCCCGAAATTCACCGAACGATCCTTCCAACGTTCCCAACTCCCGTCCCGTTTTCTCTTAAACGATTCATCATTTATCAACGCTTCAAGATGTGCTACGCACTCGAGTGTTCCTCTCGAGAACTCCGTGCGATCAATCTAAGGAATGTTTTTCCTTATTCTCGTCTCCTTTCTCTGACATTGTCTCCGCAATCTCAGATTTAATTGTAAATCAATTACAAAGGATCCTGATCGAAGTAAACTGATCAAACGATCGTTCGCGCGTCACCTTGCCGACGAGCTTCTCTCCCGAACGCGACGTCATTGCCCGATTTATTATTATTATATCAAGCGTTATTGCACAAACAACTGTGAGTAAGAATCTGTCTGGCCTTGGTGGTCACAGAGAGAGAGAGAGAGAGAGAGAGAGAAAATGAGTCTCTGACGTAATAGGAAATGCGACGTTAAGCAGGAGCGTCGGGAGTTCGCGTAATTCCGATTCCGCGGTCGATTGCGATTCAGCGGCCTCTCGGAGCCGAGACACGCGATATTTCAGACAACATCGCTGAATTATCGATCGTTAAATCGTCATACGTAGCCACGATACATACAGAGGAGGTACGCTCTTTCTTTAGTCTCTTCCTTTGGCCTTTAACGCTTCTCCTTCGATTTTTCGCCACGATGCATAATTAATAGAAACGTGTACGCAAGACGTCGCGAAAACAGCAATCTCGCGTCGATCGAAAATTGGGACTATCTTTACACGCCGTTCGAACCATCAAGCGCCAATGTCGCGGTTATTGCTGCTTCGTTTCCGCAATTGTCTTCGCTCTTAATTTTAATTTTTAACACGGCCTCGATTTCGTGATTGTGAAATATTTAACGAAATGTTCAGGAGGACCAACGCAACGTTTCCAATGTGAAATAATTCTGCTTGAACGTTTGAAGAATTATTTCATCGCTCGATCCTCAATGGGATGACTTGCGCTTGCGGTTATCTCGGAGAAAAGGACGTAACCGGTCCAAATAAGGAAATATCCCGCAGCTGTTCCGCGAATTCATCATCGATTTCTGGCCGGCAGGAGCCATACGATTGATCTCGATCCCGGCGATCGATATTTCGGTTAAGGAGCGAAAGTACCACGCCCGTCTCGCCGCGTTTCCCGTAAAAAGTGTCGCCAGGTCACGGCGTGGGTAGGAACCAGCGTGCAACCGCTGCTACGTGAAACCAACTTCGGTGCTCCGTATTTGGCGAATGCGTATGAAATCCGTAGGCGAACCAGTAACCAGTCGACCGCGTCATCCAATGAGTCCCCGTACGGAACCATCGCGATCGGTGCAGAAGCGCCATTGAACGAACGTGTGCATTCTTCGATCGAACTATGAGTCACTCTTTTGAATCACTGCCCATTTACAAACGATATTCATCATTTTTCTCCATTTCTCTAATCGACGCTGGCTCGATAACTCCTTTTTAATTCCGACTCTTTACACTCGGCTGTCCCTTTTGAAGAGACGTCATACTTGAATCTAGCCAATAGCTTGGATCTCAGCATTTTCTATAATTTGCTGATAATTTAGTATTACATGATGTGACGTAATAGTATAATATCTGGACAGACGCCTAGAGTGAAAGCTATAACGTAAGAAGAAGAAATTTCTGGAGATATAGCTTTGAGTCAGTTCGCATAAACTAGACTTTTTGTTGCTTTTTACGAAAGTTTAAAAAATGGCGGAGCATATTATTTTTTCAGAGATTGAAACTATTTGGGTATGGTTAACTCTTGTGTGTTATACTTGTTCTAGCAAACCCGATTGCTTGATGATTGCTTCAAATCTAAACGATGTCACTCGTTAAAAATACACAATGAAAAAAATTTCGCGTTAAATACCATTTGAATGATTATTTCCAACGCTATGTCATTTTATTTTAAGCGATGATGCTCCGTAAATGAATTGCTCGTAGATGAGGTACGAAAAAAGTTTGTCAAAGGATTAAAATCAGCACCACGAGCTAGTCGAATTTCTCGAAGAAACGAGAAGTGAATAAAAAAAGTTGAGTCGAAAGAACGAGTACTCGATATGGTAGCAAGGTGAAAATCGAATGACGATAAAAACGAAACGGGACAACAGTTTGAAATTCGCGTGATCCATTCGCATTTACTCACGAAGAAGGATGCGATCGAATTCCAAAGCGTGGCCAAGCCACGCGCGTGTCGCGCAACGTTACGTGCGACGGATCGAGATCGATCGTTTCTCACGGGCGATCTTTATGGTTAACAGGGTTAAGTATATATGAAGAAAAAGTCAGCGGTAAGTCTCGCACAAATCAGGCTATCCTTTTCCACGTCCCTCTCAAGGGAATCGAAAGCTTGCCCAACTTGAAACACGGCCCCGGCTGGCTCCTTTTATAATGGATAGCGCTATAATGAAGCACGGTACGGCGCGTTCTCTTATTAATTAACGTTAAAAGGGAAACTTTTGTAATTCCGCTTCTAAAACGAAGCAATGTACTCTGACCTCTATAACGACCCCTTGCGCGCCGTTCTATCCAGTCTTCCAGATCTCGAGGTCCTATCAGCCTCTCTCTCTGTCGCAAAATAACTCGCGGATAATTAAAATATCTGCTCTGAATTTTTCCGTCGCGAATACCACCTTCAACTCAGATAATTTCCAATTTGCGCGAGGAGCATTCATTCGTACAGTGCGATACTTGGGATCGCAACGCAGAGTCTTAAAAAAACTGCACGACTTGTACCTCAGTACGATTCGTCTCACTGAAAGGCCCAGAAGTAACCGTTCTGACTATATACAGGAAATGAAGATGACTTTTTTGCCATAAAATTTTATTGACACGCAAACATTTGAATCGATACAAAACAAATTACAGGCGCGATCGCTCAGACAACGCCACTCCTACTCTAATCACGTGACCCAAATCAACCAATCGCTAATTTTCGTTGCATCAGCGTTGCACCCAAAGAGGCCCGATTTTCCGGGTTAGCCCCGCTAAAATCACTTTCAGTGATAAAAAAACAGTTTTCGTTTTTAATAATGCAGCAACTTCGAAAGCTTTCGACCGGAACGTTATGTACATGTACTTACAACGCTCTTTGTACCCGGTCTCATCATCATCGCACAAAGCGAAACGAATGCACGGTCACGCATGGTTACCGTTGAATACGTAAAATACGTCATTCTCATGAAATCACCAAAGCTGCACGTTGCTTGCTCGTGTATAAATTCTACGGCACTTTCGCGTACGGCACACGACACATACTTTCTGGTATTCGATTATCGGCAACTTTCGCGTTCCCCAGTGAAATTTGACGTTGAATTTTAGTCAAACTTCGAGAAAGCATTTCGCTCGACAAAAGAAGGCCCTTCGCAAGAGCCACGAAATCATGACTCCGAAAGGATCAATTTTATCGAGGGGAAAACTGCATAATGGAGAACGGTGTTTCGATATGGTAAACAGCAGCGTGGAAAACATGTAATAATGCGATCAACGAAGCCAAACGAAATTACATTAAACCGAATGAAAAGACCGTTAAGCGGTTTAACTAGCAGTTTCCAAGCGTATAATGAAGAATTTGATGGTAATTTCATCGGCGAGCCGACCATAAAAATGATCGCGCTCAGGAGCATACCGATCGGTTTAATCCCACGGTTATGAACAAGGATCTATGGAACGGGGACACATCCATGTACTTCGCATTGATTTACGTTAAAGGAAGCTGATACAGTTCCACGTTATACATATCGGAATATGTACGAACAAAAAGTAAAGAGGAGGAGGCGTCGCCTCTCGTTACATTCGAGGCAAAACGATCCATATAAGCGGACGTACGAATTTTACGAACAAGATGGTAGGGGGATGATACGAATGCATTTGCAGGCCGGTGATGTCATGGACTGTTTCGTCCGGTTTACTCAGTCACGGTAAGGGTAAAGTCCGTTCTCGAACAATCCTTAATACAGCGATAAATATTCGAGAGTGTTCGTAAGGCCCATATCGTGATATACCCAATACGTGGTCAGCCGCGTACGTAAGTAGACGAGAGATCGCGTTTCTCCGTACACGGCCATGACACTAAATTACAGGCTTGTACAGTGGTTGTCAATCTGCATTTACTTAAGCAAGATCGCTCCATGTACGCGCGACGCTAAGCAATTCATCATCGTACTTTTGAGAAACCGGACTGCCCAGACCCAATTCAACTTGGTGTCATTGTTGCGCCGAGAGAAAAGGGATATTGAAATTGGGGCACGCGAAGCAAATAGCAAACGCGGTACATAATTGATCGAAAAGTGTGCATGACGTTGATTAATCTTACGCTTTTGTGTCATGGATATATATATATATATATATATATATACACATATCGAGACAGATTTCGCTGTAACAAATGGTGACAGTTACCAAAGGGTATCGATAGAAATGTAATTACGATGCAATTTCGTCCGGTGGTTCACGCATAAGACCAAACCACAGAACGGAAAGTTGCTGTCGGCAGTATCGACAGTTATCGAGCCGCGTGCAGAGCAGACCGCAGGCAGCATTGGCACGCATGAAAGGGACCTCTTATCTTGAGAACAGAGGCTACGAGGTCAATATGTCGCGTACCACGCACACTTCGTCACGGATAATCACATCGACCGCTAATATTAATATTTTTCGGAAGAACCGTTCCAAGACGTCGGCCTCTTGGCCTAGAACGCCACGCGAACTCCATCTTCCTCCCGTAGAATTCTATCGAGATCAACGGGGAACAACGGGGATCGTGCTTATACAAGGACGCGTCCACGCGGGCGGATATATATACATGTATGTACGTATATAGGTATATCTCTCTAGCGCTGCAGATGCGGTTACCAGAGAGAGTATTGATGAAACAATAGAAAGTACATGAAGGCGGTACTGAAAGAACGGGCCATATCGCGATCCACATACGCTCGGAATACGGTAGAAATAAGCGCGATGTAAATCGATCACAATTGTCGCACGAATGTACACCCTTATATTCGAGTCACGACAGAATGGTGAATATGTAAGCACGATAGATTGCAGTTTAAATATTAACACGAGGTGATTCCTTTCTTCTTTTCGTTCTTCCTAGCATCCAAGAATCATTGGTTGCGTCGATCGCAATTGATCGATACTCTACAGTGGATGTTAGCTTACGAGGAAATCGGATCGTGTGTGGAACCCCTGTGAAGCGGCAACCGCTCCAACATTGCTGTCGGACGTGCGGCATCGTCGTTGACGCCGTGACAACTCTCGCAAAACTTCTCGATCCAAAATTTAAACTTCGAACGTTGAACAACAATTTTCGTTTGCATTCAAACGAACGATTCGAACGTAAAGGCAAAGCTATTTTCGTACGAACGAAATTTCCAGGAAAATAGGAAACCATAGAAATTGCGCTTTCCGGAAGACAGATCAAAGACAAGCCACGTCCGATTTCATGTACCGCGTACAAAGGCACCCGTACTTACATCAGATCAAAGGGAGAAAAGAATCCCACTTTGCGTTCTCCGCTTAACGTACGATCTTTCTCGCGTTTTACGTGCGTCGGGTTAAACGGTTGAGATGTGTTTGAAGCAAATGTTGCTCCCGAGATACTGAAGTATCGTGCGTTCAAATCTTAACCAACGTAAACGATACGAAACGTCAAATTTTCATCTTCCCTTCCCACTTTTAGGTGACCGCGCGATTTTTATTATATATCGACAAGGAAGTTTCGGTGAGTTTGAAAAGTCAAGTTGACACTCACCTTTCAGTTTATATCCTCCTGTCAGAATTTCTACGCGTCATATCGACTGAATTGACATCGTGTCGGCGACTGATGACAGTGGTTTCTTCGAACACTGCCGAATCGCGATGTCGTGATGTTGATTGTTCGGAGGTGTACGCAATGAGACAACGCATTGTTTCCCCGACGAAACCGAACAAACGTTTGGCACACATTCGGTAACGGCGGGACGCCGTTGCACCGACGGCGGTTCGCACCTCACAGATACATCGCGACGTCTGACGTTCCCGCGCCCATTGGCGTCGAGACAACGTCGCCATGACGACCGCGCACAACAACGTCTGCTCATGCGTACTTCGTTTCTATTATGTAGATTATAACGCGGCGATATACGACTACCGGGAATGACTTCCGATGAAATATAACTAATAAAAACAAAGTGCGACGAGTGTGTTTCAGTCGTTCTTGCAATATGCAACAATAATTATATTTTTATATTAAGAATGTAATTAACAAAAGTGAAAGGGATAATTTCTAAATTTTTTGAATTTTAAACAAATGTTATTGACATTAATAACGTGACTTGTGGTATTGAAGATAATTATAGGCAACAACATGATTTTTTAAAGATAAATGTTTTATATGCACATACAGAAGTTTTATAATCCAGATATTTCTTAATTTATATAATACGTATATTAAATATAGTAGTTTTGTACATAAGTAATAATTACACCATCCATTTAAGAATAAATAATTTCACTTTTGACCATATATATATATATACATGTATGCATGCATATTATATTAGCACTTATAAATAAAATGATTTGCACAAAATTCACATTATTCGTGATCACAAAGTCCACTATACTTGGAGTAAAAGTTAAATCTCTTTTAATGATAATATGTCCTTGTTTGATACTAAACTAAATTCAAAGATATTTCCATCAAGTATAGACTAATAAGATTTATTGCAAGAATATAGTATACATAAATTCAAACATATTAAATAACAACAAATTTATATTCCATATTGGCATACAAATTACTATAAAGCTTTATATTATCATTATACGAAATGAGATTGGTGACAGTATTAGTTATCTACAATTTATTTTTAAATCATTTTGATATCAAGATGAAGGGAAGAAGTAAATAAGTTCTTTCAATGCAGATAGAGTTTCAAATAATTAAAATATTATTTAAGTTTTTAATACATTTTATTCATAACTACAACATTAACAAAAATTAAAGAATATACAAAAATAAAACGGGAATGTTAACATTTTAATAATAATGCAAGAAAGTGGTAATTGCTTGATATAGAGTAATGAGAAAGCCTACAAAGAAAGCTATTGCTCTATGAGGTTGTTTCGACAAAATAGCATACGATATTGTGTGACCAAATCTAGCAATTACAAAACTCCTGATTAAATTTGTAGCTAACCATACAGAAGGTCCTGTGGTTAACCAAGCGAATGTAACGATATACCATATAAGAATATTTTCTAAATCATTTAAATGTGCTCTGCGTACGCGTTCAACTTCTGCATCATTGGTACTAACTTTTGCTCCTTTTAGTCCTTTTGTATCCTCAATGTTTGAAAATACCTGCAACAACAAATACAGAAATTATAATTTCTACTTTTCTATACAATACAAAAAAAGATAATTTTTTAATTATCGCACGTTAATAAAATATAAGTTGATACATACCATATTTTTAAATCTGTAGCGTGCTGTTAATGGTGCCATTGCGAGTAACTTCATAGCAAGTATACTACCCCAAAATGCAAAAGTTTTAAAAAGCTCAGGGTCTACAAGAGGTGTGTTCAAAGCGGGCATTGTGAATTTTGTATATAATAAATGTATTCAGTACGAATTAATTCGATAAATCACGTTGTATAAAGCGTATGAATTACGTTGCGACGTCTGCGATGTACAGAGAACCTGACTTAACTATCTCTAGGATAAAATGTTACACCACCATACGTGCAAAGTGGGGATAAACACACAAAAAAATTAAATGTCATCATGTATCAACAAATTTTTTATAACGACACTACAAAAATATGGTAAGAATATTATTTATTAAAATATTCTTTTTATATTTATTCGTATTTTAATATTAAAAAGTTTATACATATTTTATCTTTCGTATCTTGTGCAATATCGTGTTTTTTTAATTAAGTTCAAAAACATGATTTGTCATGTGGGCATTAACCACATAACATCTACTATGAAGATTTCATACACATTGACTAATTATTAATATCCAATAGAGTTACATTTTCGTGCTCTTGTCCAACGCTATCCAATGAGAATACCGTACGCATTGCTGCCCTCTGATTGGTTCTTTCCGTTAGTACCTACGCAAAAACATACAATCAGCACTCCGTTTTGCAAGATTTGAGCGACAATCTATATACATGCGTATATAGCTTCTTTACGCGTCATGTGATTGGAGACTTACTTTCCAATCAGGAAACAGAAAGTCTAAAAACTTATTAAACTGCTCATACTCAGTTGTTCCAAGTTTTTAGGCGTCGACCGAAATAATGTAAAGGAAGGCTTACCAGTCAGTTTCAACACAATCTGTGCATTCTGAATTAATTTTCGTCTCACGGAAGAAAAGAGGGAATAGCGAAGTGCGCGTGCGCGAGAAGCAACGCTGACGCAGACGGTACGTCAGCTGTTTTGTTAGAGGTGCGTGCGTTGGGAATACTATATTGTTGATTGGAGGGGCACTTCGCAGTTTGTGGGTCTGATCATATTTCTTTGTTTATTTGATGTGCAGAATCGTACTATCATCATAGAAAACGTCCTGCCGCGGGTGAAAGGTCACGGCGCGTCGAGGAAAAGCTAACGGAACCATAGTAAAAGCCACAAATTGTCTGGAAATTTATTCTGTCGAGAAGGAGTGTAAAGGCGTCCGTCCGACTATAGTGTTCTGTGGTACCACTTCGGGAGGTTTTAGGACGTTCCGCTTCCTGGAACAGATTGCAGACTCTACTTCCAGAAGAGAAATATGGCACAAACAACGAGCAGCGCACTAAGGGCACTTGCCCTCGAATATAAAAGCCTTCAAGAGGAGCCCGTCGAGGGATTCCGAGTAAAACTCGTTAACGAGGACAACATGTTTGAGTGGGAAGTAGCTATCTTCGGGCCCCCGGATACGCTTTACCAAGGAGGATACTTCAAGGTAATTATTTGAATTTGAATTTGAATTTGAATCTTGGCTTTTGTTTGTTTTGGAAACTCGGCCGAGCTAAAAACTCCGTTATTCGTGCCCTTTTTTCCATGTAAACATCACACTCGGGAGCATACTTTTCATTTTGTTGGTTATGTTTCTGCTGTCTCTTACAACGGATGCGAGTTTAAACGTATCATTTGCCTTTAATATTGTTTTGATTACTAAATACGGTTACATATTTTTTTACATGTAAGATTATGTGTTGTTGTACACGGGATTATGTATGTTATATATAAGATTACACATGTTATACACGATCTTAATATTAATCTTAAACATTATGCGCGTTATGCACAATTTTATCGTTATAACACGAATATTGTTTTAATAATTTTTCAACTTTCTTTCGCATTTCCATCTCTCAAAAATCCGCCTGTACATTTGACGACCAATACATTCCAAAAGTGTTATTCGATGATGACACGCGAAAGATTATGATTACCTTGACCAGAAAAGTAACAACAGTGAGTGAGTAATTTTGCCGTGGCGGATCGCTGATTTCCTCAATAATAGATGTTTCAGTGACTATCGTCGCTGTAATCTACCCGTGTTACGATTCGACGAATGTTTCCGTCGTACAAGTTAAGCGATAACTTTCAGGCAGCGTTGAGTAATAATGAAAATTAAAGATTACTCAATACGATCGGATCGATCGCGTTCCATGCTGATTTTCCATAGCTTTCTATAAAGCACTTTTTATCGGATTTTTTTCAATGATCGATAATACATCTCACGATGCGGCACTATTGGTTCCAACAAATGCTTTCAAACCGGCGCTTATGATATATTACGCGAATTGCAATCGTACGTACAACACGATTGCGATTCAAAATTAAAAAATGAAAAGTGAAATTGTCTGATATGCTCCACGGTACGTGTACATTTTTGAGAAAAGTATATTTTTAAATTACTTCGTTTTTGCTGCGTCAGTCTAGTCTTCAGCGAGCAGAAACCGAATCGTGTATCACTGCCGTACAGTTATACAGTCTTTTTTTTTTTGTGCAGCTCGCGTCCGCTTTCTAAACCACTCTCTGCTTCGTTATGAATTTACGAACGCTTATTCACGTAACGCGAGCGTTACCTATCTTCCCACAGTGTAACTGGTCGCAACGGGCACGGATCTGACAGCAACACCGTTATTTGCGAATCGTATCGTTCTATACACGTGATCAACATCTACTTACGTGGGTGTCTCTCAACGAGACTCTAAACCCGCGCTTTATAGCCGTAACGCGCCTCTGTCGTAAACAACGTCGTTATTATTACGACGACATTGTTCTTTGTTGTTCTCTAATCGTCACGATTATTGTCTAATGGTATTATAATAACGTAACACGTCGATCAAAAGTTTCTACGAATGCTCAAATATTTTGTCGAGCTATTGCAAAATAATAGAGAACTCGCGAAGTGATAGTAAGTTGAGTTGACATTCGTTTTAGCGATTGATTCGGGAAATGCGCCACGTGGAAATATATGCTGTCTAGCTTGAAATATACATATACTGCCACGTGCCGAAATTGGCTGCGTGTGTGCCGTACGTGTGAAGTACGTCTTTAATTACCAAGGACTAAAGCATAGAATTTTCATCAGAGATATTAAAGTGAAAAAAAATACAATAGAATATACAAACTTTTATTCGTTTTGAACCTCTAAAAATACACTGTTTTGCATCTGTCATATATATCTAAAAAAGATTATAAATTAGTCATTTTGACCACTTTGGTAGTTTTAGTGTTAAAAGCATGGTATGATTGATATGTGTAACATATATATATATAACGTATAAAATTGCGTTACAATTCAGTAACACGTAAATCGGGGACATTCATCACTTTCTGTTACAAAATCTTTGCCAACCAGCTGAAATCAAAAATCGTCGCAACGCGGCCCGTGGTATTTTAACACGTTTGCGATTATCGCTCAGATGTGACGCAGGTAGAAACGCGACTCTTCTCGGAATCGAATTCATCCTGAAGCGCTCTCCGTTTAATCGACGCGGAATGTGTACAGATACGCGACGTGGCCGCAGATTCGTCGGCCGAATAACGTTCCGATCGTAGGAACACAATCGCGCGCAGTCGCCACGAACAGTTCCATTTACCGAGCGGAAATCATAACTCGCTGTCAACGATCGTTTCTCTTTCGAGGACCCAGCAAAGTCGCCACGTTACATAAAACACCATCGAGCATTGTCTCGCGTCTATCTTTGGCCGGCATCCCTCGAATCGTTTGAACTGACTTTCACCTAGCGCCACTCTGGCTAACATGTACGGATCAGATCTTTTTCTCGGGTCGTATAAACCGTCGTATCTCGCAAACAGGTCACCGATAAATGGCTCTCCTCGGTGCATACCTGTTTGTGTTACCTGTATCGTGTCGTGTCCTGTCCCCCCCCCCCTCACCCCTGATTTTGACCCATTTAATCCTTTCACCTGAACGCGGTGAAAGATGGGCTACGCGAGAGTCCAACTCGACGTAAAACTGCCGGTGCTCGAAGTACGTGCCCGGTTTCCTATTGCAACTCGTAGGTGCATGGCACGAGACGGGAGATTCTACGAGAAATAAAAATGGAAAGTAGGAGTAACGAAACTTGCTTTTTCTTGTCTTTCCGCTTTTGCTCGCATCCGTGAATTTGAAGCCCGTAATCGCGTACTTCGCTCATCCGTGGACAAAGTCGCGTTAATACCCGCCGATCGCGATAACGAGGTCATTAACTTGGAATTTTCGAGCGAAAGTATACGCATAATTTGTGCGAAACATTTCCAAGAGAGAAAGACAGAAGATGCACAAAGAAATATCGTGAGAGAGATTAAAGTTTCAATGACTAAGCGAGAGACTCGAAAAATTCCAGAATCGACGGTGTATGCTCAAGCATACACTGTAGTACAACGAAGAGGGAAAGAATGAAATTATTTCGAGTGTTTATGGACGAGAGGCAAATACGAACCTTCCATTTTCGTGTTTTACTGCGAATGACGAACAGATAACCGTGGATATTTATAATGTGCGTATACATGTGCGTTTCTTACGTTTTCTTTTTTTGTGCCTTTGACAAACATCTCAGAAATTTCGAAGGTCGAGAGTCACGTGTGCTTCTTATTTTTACCGACTGAGCGCGGGTCACGCTACTCTTCTTCGCTTCACAGCTAATTTTTCCTCAGACTTATGAACACTTGTAGATACTTTTTATAAATATATATTGCATTTCAAAAATTCTCTGTGATAGACGTTCAGATACTTTCGCGAATTAGTTTACTTTTTCTATTGATGGATGACCAAGTTTGCAATTAGGTCGTATGTTGGATCTTCTGTTACCACGTGTTTGCTCTTCTCACCTGTGTCTAGCAATGTCGCGAATACACGATCGTTCTTTTTTTACGATCGACTACGATCGTCAGAGAAAGTTATTAGAATTAACTAGAATTTTTCATTTTGCAAAAGAGCAAAACACAATTTGCCTGGCACTTAAAGATCCCGTCAGTGAAGATATAAACATGATAAGTCCGTTTTTCTGTGAGTTTCGTTCGAAAGAGCGTAAGTGTGTTAAATAAGGCTTGAAGGGGACACGATGTCTTCCTGTCTTCCTGATTTGGGGCGCTCCTTGATCCTCCTGAATTGGCGCGAAGTTTTCCAAGGAACGACGGTGAGCTGCGCGGTGCAGTGCCATCTAAAGGGTGACCGTCAAGTGCTTATCGCCGAAATAGGTCGAGGAAATTTATAGGTCACAGTCGGGGCGCAGTCGAGTCGACGGGCGAAAAACCGGCGGGTAAATGACCCTTTGAAATATCGCGACAAACAAAAAATGGGTCATCTTTCTAACGTGCTCCGTTTCTACGTATCATCACGCGATCGAAACACTCCTGCTTTTTAAACTTTTCGTTCGAATTTTAGTCGTCATTCGATGACTATGGCGATCATCTAAGTTCAAGTTGTCACCCCGTTCGAAAATTTCTTCGAATTCTTTTCGTTTTTTTTTTTTTTTTTTTTTTTTTCGCGAAGAAAAAAAATTTTCGACAAGACGAACTTATTCGTGCTACGTGAAACAGAGTTTTACAAACACGTGTTACCTTGATTCCTTTCGTGCACGTAATTCGTATTTTTATAAAATCCAGTCAGCAACTTGTTCTACCTATTAAATATGTAATATCGATTTCCATAGTACTTTATAACAGCTGACGCTTGCAGAAGAGTTTTTACCATTTGTTTTTTTCCACACTGAGATCTTCAAACGTACATCTATGAACGTACGTGCCATATATATAATTTTTTTTTCACCGTCCAGTATGTTATTGCCAAGGTAATGTGTCCCTGTCACGTGTCAAGAGCATTGCATTATTAAAAAATCGAACGTGCACGGTCACATAATCAGACAGTGTTACCATTTTTTTTCCCTTTCTATTGCTTGTTTTTTCAATCGTATCGCGCACAATTTCCCTTTTCGATCGAGGCAACTCCGCGTTCGATCGTGGAACATCGCGTTATTTCTGCATCGTTTCGGGAAAACGTAAAGTGATTGGACGGACAATCGATCTTGTCCCCGATTCCGCGAATACCTCTCGCCTGCACGATGTCGCGTGAGATTACTGACTGATAACTCCGAATCGATTTTCCCGCGTCGTATCGAAAAGCGCAACGCAATTAACGCTGCTTGTTACGGAACTGCCGGTTCGAAGATTCGCCTGTTCCTGCATTGCTTCGAAAGCGTTCGAACCATCGAAAGTACTCTTCAGAATGTTAAAATCGAAGATTTTAGTAGCAGAGAGCACAGTGGTTCGCTCGAGGGAGATTCCACGACGCAGAGATCCGAAACGCGAAACTCCAAGCTCCCGGGATAATTCTAGCCGCGGAAATACAAACAAAGGCAGAATGGAAAGTAACTTAATTCTAGGACGCCGTTATCCCGGAGGACGAGGTGGATATTTGGGCCATGACCAGGTTGCGATCAATATAGCGTCCCGTCGGCGAACCATCGACGAAAGTCGAGACCCAACAACGTCGGGACGACCCTTACGTACGACCCTGCGTGTGTGAAACGGATTCATTCTGTGCCAATACAACTCCGTGCGCGCGAGGGAAACGCGTCTCCTCTCTCTCAGCCACCGCTGTGCGCAGTTTTCACCGCACGATACCGCGGATGATCGTCAATTTGCTGATACCTTGTCGTTATTCCGCCGCGGTTATTATCGAAACAGAGCTACGTGTTCATTACGCGTCCATTATCGGCGATATCTCTCCTTTGTCTCGCGGCCGGTTTTTGCCTTTTCAGAAAATGATTATACGATTCGTCGTTGAATGCCAACCGTACACGCTTCGAATGGCGTTTTAACGAACAGCCTTCGCTCTGTCGAGTCGCAGGACGATCCCTTCGATACGCAAAAAAAAAAATATAGAATTTTACTGACTACCCTCGGCTGTTTTCCGGGTAAATTCACCCTTCGCGCAATTACGTTTCCCTCGAGCCCCTCGAGACGCGCGCCTCTAGCCGTCTATCGTTCTCGTTCGATTTTTCCTGGGACCGCATATTATAATAACTTTCACTTTCGTTGACGTCGAAACCGACTTTTTTTTTTTTTTTTGACAATGTAACGATAAATTTCGATTATTATCGAGATCCATTTGCGTCGAATGCAGCGTCCTAACACGCGTGTTTTTTTCTCTCTGTTGCAGGCACACATGAAGTTCCCGCCGGATTACCCGTACAGTCCACCCAGCATCCGATTTATGACGAAAGTTTGGCATCCGAACGTGTACGAGGTGAGTAAATACAGGAATTATCGATCCTCCGCGTGCCTCTTCTTCTTTTCACCCCCCTTCCGCGTCGTCGTTCCGACTGCGTGTGTGTGTGTGTGTGTGTGTTTTTCTCCCCTCGCCCTCTCCGCGGGCCGTCGCTGAATCTTCCTCTCCCAGTTAACCACCCTCTCTTTGCTTTCTCCGATTTCCTCTTACGTCCCTCGCTCTCGCCGAGTCGCGTAGCTTTCGCGTCGTTGCTCGCGAGGACTCGCGAAATCCGTGGTTACGAGCGCGCGTCTCGTTGTGCTCGCCTTCAGCGTATCCAGCGTCTAAATGCAATATTCCAGCATGATCGAACATCGTGAAGAGAACGTAATTTTCGACAATCGAAATTGTTACGACCGTTTCGCGAATTAGCGAGAAGACAGGTGAAGATCGGCGATACTTGGTCGCCGAGGCTTATCAACTGGGAGCGCGCCTCGGGTTCTTCGTGTGACCCTTCAGCGACTAGCTGAAGAGTCAACGACCGTCCAAAGCTCGTTGGACATCAGTGTGTCCAGTGGCTCGTTGGGAAGGGACGAACGCGCCGCGACTAACGGGGAATAGACGCATGTAAATTTTATGCGTCGAGTATAACGTGTGCATTAATTATACAATGCTCGTCGATAGCTGCGCCGAGTAACATTGTCGCGATATGCTATATATGCACGAGCGTCGATGCGCTTCGGTTTTATTCTTGGCGACGCGTGAAAGCCAAGTAACAATCTAGATAATTATCGAAAAGAAGCAGGAAAAAGGAGGAACGGTAACGAGCAGCGGAGGAGTTTGCCTCTCTTCTGTCGCTGCTCGGCAAACTTTTCTGCGATGAAAAACTTTCGTTCCGTTACCTCCTGCGAATGTACGCGGTGTCCCGAATTTAAAACTTCCGGCAGCGTGCAGTGGGCTGACGAACCAAAGAAAAATGTCCTTTAGAAGTTCGCTCGTTTTCACTTCGTTTTGGAGAAAATTTCTTTCGCTCACTTGTTTCGTTTGTTACATTGTCTTATGATATCATCTATAATATATATTATTATATACAGTGTAATATAAAACAATACAATACAATACAATATATATAATTATCACCTATATTATCTATCAAGAACACATAATGCACGTTCTTAGCAAATTTTCTCATGAAATTTAGAACAAACTCTATACAATATTATGACCACCCAAGTCGGAATTAATTTCAAAAATGCTTCAGACAAAGATGTTCTGCAGACGTGCAGTGAAACCAAGATGTTGAAGGGCTTCGCGAAGTCTAGAAACGATTCAATCACTGTATTGACGGATACCCAGAGGAATCTTGGAAAATCTGTTCGATTGCCAAGTCATCCAACCTCACGTGGCCTTGACACCTCTTTTCCATTGCACACTCGAGGTATACTGAAAGAGAGTCGGCAAACGCTAACGAAGCCCAAAAAATAGAACGATCTTAATTCGATCTCGATCAGTTAATCTTAGTTCAACATTTAATTAATCGAAATTGTAGTCAGTCTCAGCATAGTCAGTTTGCGATCAAACTTGAACTGATTCTATGAACATTAATCAATAAACAGCAATCGAATCATTCAAATGTATTTAGATCCACATTAATGGCTGATCTTTCGATCCATAATCTTGAGTTAGATGCAATATTCAAAGTATCGTAATTATTTCATGAAAATAGTATTCAAAAGATTGGTCACTTGCGTTATATGGAAACATTTGATTATCTAGATATTGTTCTGGTAACGTTTGGTATACCGCAGCTAAAAAGAAAATCTCAATCCATTTGATTCACATTCAGTTGGAATAAATTTACCGAATAAAACTCAAACGATTTTCTCGAAAGTGGAGCAAAAACGAGCATTTCCTTCAGAGATCCTCTGAAGGGTTTTTTTTTCTTTAGTTCACAGTTAGGTCTGTACGCTCTCGAAGTGACTTTTGACATTTAAACTCAGGACACCCAGTGTATAGCCCACCGTTGCTCTTCTATACGCTATTTTCCGTGCAATGAATACTTTTCATATGTTACGTCTCTCCATACTCTCGCGCGGAGGCCAATGCACTCCCACCTACCATCGTCTCAATCCCTCTTTCTTTCTTTCTTTCTCTTTCTTCCTCTTTCTTTTTGTACCATTCTTTCTTCCTTTTTCTCTTTTCTTCGCCAGATTAATCCTTCGCAAAAGCTTCGCGACAACGAAGAAGAACACAAGTAATTTGTTTAATGAGAGAGTATATAACGGATGGTCGGCGCGAACACGAAGGTTGTCACCTCGGTGAACTCTGTGATCGGTTGAGCTCTGCGATTATCAGTCAATCGAAGCATCTGCACGTCGGTCGATTTTTTTTCTTTCTTTTTTTTTTTTTTTCTCACCGACGCTTAGCACGTCTCGCCTTTGTCTCTTCGAGATAGACCGTTCGTCGCCGAGGTAAAAAAAAAGGGGGGGGGGAAGAGTACATCAGTGCAACAATTACATTATATATCTTCAGTACTGCAGTCTTTAATTTGAGCCGTCGAAATTTAATCCTTATTTACGAATCGTCACTTCAAATAAATAAATAATATAGTATTGGAAATGATCATTCAAATGATATTTAAAGCAATCGTCGACGTGCATCGTGGATTGGTGCTACAACAAGTATAATATATAAGAATTAATGATACCTAAGTAGTTTCAATCTCTAGAAAAATAATATCCTCCGCCATTTTTTAAACTTTCAATAAACTTTCTAACCTTTTCAAGGACGAATGTTTTAATTTCAGTTATAACGAAGAAATTTAATTTAATTTTGTTTTATTCGTGGTACATGAAGAAAATTTTGTTTATGTACCACGTTCCGGAATCTCGAGGAAATAACTATTTTTGTAACGGTTTCGCGAATGGAAGTAGCTTTTTTGTAGGACGTAAATTAACTGTCCACGTATGTGGCCTAGTTTATGTGAATTATTGAGTGAATCAGTCGACTCAGAAATTTCTTCTTTCTGAGATTCTTTTGTTCCTTTTTTGCTCCTGTCGTTATTATAGTTTTCACTCTGGACGTCTCTTCAGACATTATACTTCACTATTATACATCACGTCATACCAGAACACCAAGTGTATACGTTCGTTATAATTATCAGCAAATTATAAAAAGAGGAAGTCCGAGCTGTTGGCTAGATTCAAGTGTGACGTCTCCTCGGAAGGGACAGTCGAGTGCAGAGGGTGCAAAAATGAAAAAAAAAAAAAAATGCTAAATAAGAAGAAATACGCGTAATCGCGATACATTCGGAACGAAAGACCGAATCACATTCTACCGAGTCTTCTCCCCCTTTGTCCACGATCGTCTCACCACGTGAGTCACGTGCGTGAGAGATCTCTTGCTCTGCGGGGGATCTTACGAGCTCGCCATAAACGCGAGAGACACATCGCCAGACAATAATAGCTGTCTCTCGCTTGAATTTTCCTTTTTTTTTTTTTTTCCGCCCTCCGCGAACGCGCCATTGTTCTCTCGGTAACTGTTTGTCGAACGACAAGTTACAGCATCGCCGCTGGAATCTAGATAATATATCCATCCCTCGTGGAAACAAAGGGAAAACGAATCGTTTACTCTTCTGGTAGACAGAAGAATGTTGCAGTGGCAACGAAAACGGGTTAGTCGTACGCTGGAGTTTCATCTCAAGGGTTGCAAACCTTTTTACCCTCAGGGGCACACAATTTTATAGAAAAAAAAACTCTACCTACACGAAATTTTTCTTTTTAATATAAAAAAAAAAAAGAAAAAACGTTTATTTCAATTATCAAACATAAAATATTTCTTAAAATGAAAAAAAAGTAATACTTAAATAAAGTATTACTTCTTTATTACAGAGTGGGGCATAAATATTCTCACCATGCAGCTAACGTTTTAAATGAAATTCATTGAAACACATCTTTTTTCCAAAAAAAGTGGGTTAAAAAATATGCATTAATTGTCAAAGAAAAATGTGGAACAATTTTAAACCCACCTAACCCCAAAGAGTTACGTGGGTTGACGATTCCGTTCGTCTTCGTTCTCCTCGCGCGGACCACGTGTAACTATATCGATCTCACCTGCTATTCTTAACAAATTTCGCGGAGTTTCGAATCACGCGGCACAAAACTGATGAAAGTAGCATTCTTGCCGTGTTCGTGATTAACAGTCAACGCGATAATTGATATTTCACATGCAATTGCTCCGACGGTGGTATTCCACGAAATACGTCCACTTAAAGCTACTTGACCTGAAACACAACTTGGACAAGTGTGCGTGTGTGTGTAACTTGACTAATACCGAACGTGTTTGTACGGAGGCACGTAATACGAAGAATGCACCGCGTTGTGTCAACCGAGGACCGCCTCGATATTCCACGATATGACGATACGCACGTTCCCTTGCCAACAGTGGTGACCCTGGTGCCACCCACCCTTTCCTCGCTCACGTTCAGTTACGCCGTATCTTCGCTCACGGCGTTGAGGTGGAATCATTACAAAATCCGTAGGCTCGTTTGCCCTCGGCGGAGAGGTCGTCGCCTCAAGATTCGACGAACCGTAAAACGTCTGACCGGCTGTACGTGCACCAGCATAGAGAGAATGAGAGAGAAAGAGAGAGAGGGGCAGAGGGAAAGGGAAAGAAGAGATTCACGCGCGCGTTCACGGTCCCTGCCTCGCTCTTGCGCGAGCTACCTCTCTCCCTCTCTCTCTTTCTCGTCTATCTGGCTCTCTGGCTCTTTGTAGATGAGAAAAAGGATGCGTGTTACATACGTGTGTGTCGCAGGTCCGCTAACATATCGACATGAGTTACGCGTGTATAAGTATCGCCCGTTTACGAGCGGCTCTCTCAGACCGTAAGGTGGAAACGCTCTCGGATAAGGTCGCGCTTAAGACCTCGATCTGCCATTAACCACTTGGGCTGGCAACTGATTGCGGACCATAACGAGTGACCAAACCGTATACAATAACTAATTCGTTGCTTTCCTTTTGAACTCGTTGGTATGATATCACTAGATAGAAATTATTGAGAAGTAATAAATTTACGTGCGTGACACGTCATTCCAGCGTAAGAGGTTAACGGGACAGGATCCTCGCCGCTTGAACTTCGCCCAGCTATCTCGAATCAAGACAACTTTCGCGAGTGTTGTTTCGTCCGAGGCAAAAAAGAAGGATGTTTCTTTTACTCGAGAAATAATTATCAAGCCAGAGAAGAGAAGTGTTTGGCGAACGCGTAGGAGTCGATGGAAAATGGCACGGGCACGCCCACGCCGTTCTGTCAAGATATTTAGAAACGTTGATCGTCTGCGAGGCTTCCTGTTTGGATCGGCCAGGCGAAATTTCTCCTCCGCGTCGCAACGCTTGTGTGATTCACCAGTCACCGGAGGAGGCGTGAAAGTGGTTCAGTCACCTCGTCGAAAATAATTCCAATCGCCTCTATTTATCGCCTGGTTGAGTTTGGTTGAACGTGACGCAACCATTGATAAAATTTATTTATTTGGATTTCTGGTTTCGTCGCGTTTAAAGCAGAAGAGAGCCAGACATTGGCAATGAGATTCTCGTTCGAGATCGATTTCAAACGAGATTAGTCCAGAGTTCCGTAAACCCTCGAGACCGCTCGAAATTACGAGAAAGTCTAAAAGAATCGCCGGCTTGTGTTATAGTTGTCCGCGATAGTTCCGATCGAGGGGTCTATTTTCGAGGCTGACCAACGCTTGACAAGGTTCTCACCTCGCCTTCGAACAGATACACTTCACTTCCCTCCCTATCTCTCTCTCTCTCTCTCTCTCTCTCTCTCTCTCTCTCTCT
>KQ435883.1:49716-67536 GCA_001276565.1 Melipona quadrifasciata
TATAGTACTAATTATAAATTATAAATTAACTTGTGTCGTGACTTTAAGAACGTAAGTAATAAAGATAGTAACTATCCAATCGAATTGCACCACGCGTCCAAGTATTTCATTAATACGTAGCGCTTGCAACAACGTACGCGAGTAATTCGCAAAAAATAGGTGCCAATAGACGCTCGATACAAATCGTATCGATACACTTGGCTTGCATATGTGCCCAATGCTCACGAGGAAAAGAAGCGCTCGGCGTTTCCTAGGTGTACATATATCGAGACTCACGCTGATATAATCAAATCTTTGGGTATTTTTGGGCATCGAAAGCGCGACTTTATTTTCGCTTCGTACGAAGCATACGAGCATTAAACCATTAACACGAACAAGCAGGGGCCAGTTCAGACGTAAAAATCTGTCGTGCACTCGAGCCATAATCCATAAGCAAGAAATCGCGCGACCTGTTGCACGTCGTCGTTGAAAATGAAGTGTTTCATCTGACGACGCGATCACCGCTCTGTTTTCCTTTCAGCTATAGATTTCTCCAGATTCTTGCCAGCTACACGAGCTTTTTCCTTGAGGAAACTTTATTTTATTTATCACACGAGTTTCAAAATTCGAGTGAAAAAAAATTTGTTTGCCCTGGTTAACGCCGGATGCTCCTTCCTCCGATTGTCCGCGATAGCGTGTCGTGTTGGTCAATGTTGCGCTGTATCGTTCGAAATATTCAAACGACGCAGTGATAGTGGCCGCGAATTTTCAGGAATCGGCGTAAACCGAGAACCAGAAGGACGGAGTGCTCTCTTTTTCTCTTTTTCGACGTTGGCCAGTTGCCAACGCCACTGCGGTATGCCGTGCTTTTGTCCACAAAGAGAGCCAGTGCTCACCTCGCGAGAATCTATACTTCTGCCTCTCGTTTCCACTAGCTTCTAGCTCTGGGTGGTCGTTGTCGTCGGAACCTCGATGGAAAGTAGGAAAAGGAAAGAAGAAATGTTCGTGGGGGGGGGGAGAGCCTTATCGTGGCGTAACGGTCGATCTTGATCCAGCAGCGTACAACTTTAACAAGAATCGGAGGATTTCGTAAGCTCCGATTTCCGCGAAAGTCGAACGACCCACTTTTCGCACTTGTAACATTCGATAGCAACCCGATAGCATGTAAATTTTCCCTTGCAACCTATACACACACATACTTTTTCTTTCTTTCTATCTATTCTGTCTATAAGGTGGGCCAAATATCACTTCCTACTAAAATAAATCCGTAATCTATCTCAGCGTTTGAAAAAAATAATTTTTAAATCGTAAAAATTTGAAGAATTCATGTTTGAACTTAAATTTAATTTAAAATTGATGGAATTAGTTTTTTTTTTATATTTTGATGTTAAAAAAAGTAGGTGGGAAGGAACTTTTGGTACACCCTATATCTATCCGTCTATCTGAACTTAAATTTAATTTGAAATTAACAAAATTAGTTTTTCCTTATATTTGGTTTATTAAAAATAAATAGGTAAGGAAAAACTTTTGGCCCACCCTATATCTATCTATGTCCATCTTTTTACATTTGCGCGTGAAAGAATCTGTCCATCGAAAGGTAAACGGCTCCGCGGAGTGATTTCATAAAGCAAACAATGGCGTTACGAGGCGGAAAACGAACGACGGTGAAAGTTTTATATTTGCGAACGGGCGCTTTTCCTCCTAAGAATCTGGAAAAGTTGGTTAACCCGCGGCCGATTCGGTAGTTCGAAAGCCATCGATGCTTCGCGCGATTCGTGCCTCAGTGTTTCTCAACCTTTTTTCTTTTCTTCTTTTTGCAATATTCCTTCATAATAGTCGAGCAACTCTTCCTACTAAATGCGTATATAGAAAACATTTGGCGATCGATTTCAAAAACTCAGTATATACCGAACCTATGAAATTCGTAAAAAGAAATTTTCGGCGCGAACTTACTTGAATCTCTCGCGCGAATGATACTTAATTGGCAGAGGCCTAAGAGGTGCCGCCGTTGGCTTTTATGTAGTCATTTCTTATTAGCCGATCGATCTGGGTTTAAACGCTTCAGTGAACCGGGACGAGGCGTTCCACGAAGACATACGGCGCTAGAAGTCGCCCGTGTAAATGCTAATCGAGATTACCAGACTAGATTAGCAGACGTTTCGGCCGACTGGACGCGGAAGTGGCGTACCAGGCTGGTGGGTAACGGTTGACAGACGAGAAACAAGCGCGCAACATCCTTTCAATGGTATCACTCTGTATCGTCACGTTGTCCCGTTCCATTGTTACAGCCGGCCCGTAACCTGTCGATTAAATCTAATTAACCGTCGCGTTTCCGCGTCCATTGCGCTTTTCATTAGCAGATGAAGCACGACCGTGTGCACGTGACTCCTGCGTAAATCTGATTATATTCGCTGTTCCCTCGAATACATATATTCGTTGAAACCTCGCTCCTCGATCGAGTGCGCAGCCCGAGCTCCGAGTTGTTGCTCAATTTCCGAGAGCAAACATTTCCTTGCATCACGTTGGATTTGCATCCAACGCCCTCCGCGTGCAGACCACGCGTTCGAACGAAAGACGCATGAGATCACGGCTCGTGTTGAAATCAAACCGTTCCTACGCGCAACGCGAAAAGCTTCCCTGAAAACGAGTTTCGCGCAGCTCTGCTACTACGCTATGTCCGTCCTCCCCTGGCGGTAACCGCGATTGCTTGCCGAAAATATTCGAAACATTTTCGAAACGAGACGCGAGATAACTACGTAACTCGATTTTCGTTGTGCTGGGTCTTCTCAAAGCGCAAACGATCAAGGAGGAAAGGAGTATGTAGCAAGTTTCTAGAATCAGAAGCGTCTCAAAGAACGAACGTGTTTCTCGTGGCTAGAACTCCGAATATGGCGCGCAAAGGAGGGGACTGGACAAGGATTTTCAGGTTCGCGAAAGACCCCCATAAAGTTTCGTCCTTCGACCCAGTCGAAGGCTCGTTTCTCTCGTCGTGGGCAATGCGCCTTCAGGGACGATTAACGCGGAACTTCTTTCCCTTCTCCCCGGTCAAATGGCTCCCTTCTTACCAAAGTCGATCGCTATCCTTGAGACTGAATCGTTTCAGAAACCACGCGTGTACACCATTAACCTCTTGCGCTGGCAGCTGGTTCGCGGACCATAACGAGTGACCGAACCGTATACAATAATTCGTCGCTTCCTTTTTCTTTTGAACTTGTCGATATGATATCACTGGATAGAAATTATCAAGAAGTAGGAAACTTATCATTTGTTTTGCCTGGATTGCATTTAAATATACTTAAAATGTTGCAACAACTTGTGACAAAAAATTGTCGACGTACGTGGCACGTCGTTCCAGCGCAAGAGGTTAATCATTGAAAGTAATCACGTATTGTTAATGTTTTCTGTATGTTTTATATAATAGTCGCCACGAAACGTATGTAATCGGATTTTTATTTCGTCACGCAGAACGGAGATCTATGCATATCAATCCTGCACCCGCCAGTAGATGATCCACAGAGCGGAGAATTGCCGTGCGAGAGGTGGAATCCAACGCAGAACGTTAGGTAAACAGAACAGACACACACATACACACACATAGAGAAATAGAAATATCCGAATATAAAAGTTAAAGTTCGAAGCTATCAAGTACTCTGGATTATCATTCATTTGTTGTAAATAAGTGACAATAAACACAGACGAGAAGTGAACTCTGATTTTGTAATAGGACGATCCTGTTGTCTGTGATCTCGCTTCTGAACGAGCCGAATACGTACAGCCCTGCCAACGTGGATGCTTCTGTGATGTATAGGCGCTGGCGTGACTCCAAGGGTAAAGACAAAGAGTATGAAAATATCATAAGGTATATAATATTGATCTATTCCGCATCCTGCAGGTTTTTTTTTTTCTTTGCTTTTTCGTTTACGCTCCACGCGACGCTTTCTTTCTTCTTTTCGCGCGCGAAATTTGATTTAACTTGATTTTATTTAACGAGGGAAATCCATTTTTACATGAAAAGAAAGAAAAAAATATGGGCGTTGAGATGAAAAATAAGGACAATGTTAAAAATACAGAAAGATGATATATAGTACAGATGGAGCATAAGATAAGTGAAACGAAGACCAACAAATATAAATGAGAAGAATTAAAAAAAAAAAATGTTGATCGAATTACACGTACGTAAAAGCGTAACGTAAAATTTATATATCGAGACGCAAAAAAAACTTCCGAGTTTAAAACAGTGCAAGCTTGGGAACGTCACATTGTTTTGAAACAAAGATACGAAGCAATTGAGCAATAGTGTAGTAACGCACGGTACATCCAAGAGGTGATTCGTTGATTACAGAAAACAAGCACAGGCGGCAAAGATGGAAGCCGAAAAGGAGGGGATCGTCGTGCCGGTAACGCTGGAGGATTATTGCATCAAGACTCACGCGAGGCCAGCCGAGCAACAGCTGGACATGACGGACTTCTACGACGACGAGTACGAGTTGGACGACGACGACGACGACGAGCAAATGAGCGCCAGCGACTACGAAGACGGTGACGATAGTGGTAACGGCGAGTCGTGATCCATTTTCTGAAACAGCTAAATAAACTCGAAAACTATCAGTTATTGTATAGATTAATAAATTAACGGGCTTCTAAACCGGACGCTCTCTCTTTTCAGACGTGCCACCTAAAATTCAAAAAGAACTTACTCGTCGTTAGATGTTTAAGTAGGCTCGTATCTTAGGATGACGTCGAGACGATATCTTTGTCACTATATATTTTCAGACGAGATCAGCCATCCAAGTCCGTTGATTTATCATTCATCATTAATCCTCGTTTGCGTTGTGCGTCGCGATCGCTTTGATCCGCGATACGAGTATGATTTTCCACTCGATCGGAAATATCAAAATTCAAATTGAATTTCTGTAAATCATTCAACGACACAAAGAGAGTGCAAACGAATAATTCCATTGAAAATGTACACGTTGGAAAAGTGATATTCAAATCACAGATTTCACAAAGTGAAATCTCGAGAAATGAAAATAACGAATTCTACGACTCGGAATTCCAGCTGAGTGCTAAAATAAAATAGTTGAGAATGCCGTGTTTATAAGCTCTTTAACTTAAGCAATATACGGTATGAAAATAAGTACTTTGTTAGAAGCACTGTGCTTGTTGTGTTGTGATTGGCACGTCGATCTTTTTAACTAGGTGGAAAAAGTGAAAAAGGACCAATTGATTTACCTCGTGGTGATCAGCGTTCGATAAAATTAATCGTAAACGAAAAAGTACAATGATTGGGCTGGCTCAAGTCTTCTTTATCCGTGTGGCGTAATTTGAAATTATCAAAATGGGTATATCAATTGATCCTGCATTTCAAATCTTCGATGAACGTTTGCATTAAATAAAGTAAAAAATTTCTCCGTTTCGTATATGATTATTTATTCGTATATGATTAACAAAGCCAAAAGTTTGAAAGAAATTCGGATGTGTGAGAAAGAAACAAACTGCCAAAAAAGACCTGTTAAACATTCTTCGTAATCCTAAAATTTTTATTTAAGCTACGTACTCCTTAATTTGTTTCTCTTTTTTTCGATTAAAATTTCGCGCGCGCGAATGATCGAACCATTTCTCTCTCTGTCTCTTCCTTTTTTTTATACACACAGATTTATATAAGTATTAATCTAGATACTTTTACTTTTTGTTTACAATATACTTACGAGGATTGTCTTTTGCGAATGTAGTATAATGTTTTAGGGCAGGTCTTTGGACAGCTTGTTTATTAATGATTTTTAAACGTAAACCGTATTACGAACGATATGATGTTCTTTTTTAAGTTTCGGTGAATTTTTGATTACATATAACGTTACTAAATTCTTTTGAGAAAAAATACTGAAGTACGTTTATTGACTTCTACGATTGCGCTGCATCCACAAAATTAGTTTTGGCTTGTAATAATTATTAAGATCTCTTGATGTTAAGTATTATCTTTCACACGGGGACGAAGCTTTGTAGGTGAAGTTGATTAAACATAAGCTTACTACTTAAGTGAAAGGAATACCGGATACAGCTAACCTACACTGTGGTAGTGTGTATCCGTGCTCGTACGACTGAAATTGTAAATAGTACATGAAACCCAATCTTAAAGACATGAAATGTGTAAATGGTACTTCTATCTTCGTTCTCTATTAGGCATTTTATTAAAAGACCAAAATTAAGTGTTGAAAAATGTTAAACGGTAAAATAAAAGCAAAAGAATATTTAAATTTCAATATTGTCTGAAGGAAGCATATACTCAGCGCCGCTTGTAGTGATATAGAAAAAAAAACGGAAAAAAAAGTAAATATTCCCTAGTTCCTTGATATACTGTAATACCTTTTTTTTTCATTTCTCTGTCTCTCTCATGTTGTCCCTAGCTACTTAATAATAGATAAAACTGTGTAAGACACTAACATAACACTAATAATTTATATACTATATAATTCTTTTCTCCTTTTTTTGTACATACCAATAAAATTTCTTCGTACAATTTAATAAAACTAGCGCAACAATATTACATACTTGGTTTCATGGTTGAAGTTAAATGTTATTACAATTTTTTATTTTGTTATTGTATGTCTCTCTTTCTCTCTCTCTCTTTCTCTCTCTCTCTCTCTCTCTCTCGCGCGCGCGAAGTGATTAAAAGACTGATAAAGAATTTAGTCTTTAAGTAAGTAAATATGCTTTTATTTGAAAATCCAATAACAAGAATAATTTTTAAATTGGTTATCATAAATGCAGAAATTATGAATATTTGTCAACTTAATCAATTTCCGTGTCCGACATTTACAGTTTCTTCTTTTTTAGAAATACCTACTAACATATGATTTTTAGATGTACACGTGTTCGGTATGAATTTTGAAAGGTACATAGTGTAGCCGAATTCTTCGGCCAGTAATATTCTATCAGTGTCGATGATAGCCATGCATTCATACCCCTGGCTTGTTTTAACATTTTTTTCATCATGCGTTTGATCTGCAGCGTGACTGAGAATTATATAGCTCTTGTGATCAATTTGATTTCTAAAAATGTTGCTTCTTGGATATGTTAAATGGTGACAATCCTGTAACGATCCGTAACAACAGGGACAGCAGACAAAAGAGGCGTTAACTCTGATGCATTGTTGTATGACTAAGTCAGTTGCAACGCCACACGCGTGCAACGACATGCCAATGTCAAAGTATCCTTTAAAATAGTTTAGATTAGATTGATAAAACTTTATGTTTGTCAATTTCAACTTGCTCACTCTTTCTTTGGCTCTGTTCAACGATTTCTCTGTGTTGTCTAACAATAAAACGGTACACTGCGGCAAAAGGTATGCAACCAAGATACCTAAGTGACCAGCGCCAGAACAAAAGTCTACAATTATGTCTCCCGATTTTGCTAGCTTCATAACAGGTTTACACATATTTTCTAATTGCTGTTGCTTTCGTTCTGAACGCGAAGATGGTAGAGAACCGCCTTCTGGGGTGGCATCGTACGGTATCGATGACCAATCGAAATTCAATTCTGCGCCAAACGGTTCCAAGGCAAATTCGGTTTCTATGTTTAAGGTTCTGAATAACTGCAACGAGCACTCCACGTCCTTTTGCCTCGTGTAAATGCGATTTTTCGGCTTGTATCTTTTTGGATCGCGCTTGTACAAACTCTGATTCGGCACGTCAGGTAGCGTGTAATTCAATTTAGTCATGTTTTGATTCTTTAACAGTAGCAAACACTCGAGGCAATTGAGTATAATTTGATCTTCAAACATTTTCTTATACCATTTAATGGTCAGTGGAAGTAGTTGCATTGTCGTTTCGCTCCAAAACGCAGTCAACAAAATATGAGCGCAGACAAATATAATTATATCAGCCAGAGTTATGTACGAACCTTCGGCGTACGTGTGCTCTGGTATTCCGTCACGCGAAATTACATTCTCAGCGAAAAATTTCTTCGACATGATATATTTGTGTAAATTGTGCAGTCTGATTGGCTGCGACATATGACGTTCGAATCTCACTAAATTGGAAGGCAATTCGTTTTGTGTTGCATCGTCTGAGTGTAGAAATTTCACAGTTAGTATCAAATCCACTTCACAAAATTTCGTCCAAATACTTCTTTCTGAACAAGCGGACAAACACGAGTCTTTGAATCCCAACAACTTTCGACAATAATGCGTTGGACATTCCGCCACGACTTCTTTGATTATCTTCCGTAGAACCGCGCAAAGGCCTGCGATACAACTGGACTCGTTTACGACAATAATTGGCAATTCGCACGAAGTCGCAGGATATGGAATTTTATTTATATCCATAACTTCATATACAAAAGTGGAAATATTTATAGTGTATGCTCGTTCAAGAGGCTTTTGTTTGCTTGGTATAAGCTTAATGTTAACTTTAGAGTTGCAGTATTTTATAGTAAATAACGTTACTATTGTTTCTATCGGAACTAGGCATAATTCCTGCAATGAATACACTTCCAAGTAAATTTCGTTCATTTTTTTTAAGCTGCCCAATGTGTCGTAAAGATTACAAATTTTAAAAAAAGCTATTTATGACGCTATACACTAGCCCTCAGTTGTTTGGCTACTTTTCGTATTATCCTCTGCCTCAGGACATTTTCTCTCCAGTAAACGCTGATACAGGAAGTTAATGCCAAAAGGAACATAAATACTTCAAACTTCCAAAATGCTCTTTCTTCTAACCAAGCTACCCTGTCACAACTGAATTACACACATAGATTATACTTGCTGATAAATTTGTACAATTCTTTATACAAAACTCTCAACACTTTGTGTGCCAAAGGTTAAATAAATTAAATATATATATCTATTTATTTACCTACAAATTAAAAATTGTAATTCAATATGTTTACAAACAAGAATTTATCTCAAAAATGGGAGATGAGACCTTGCAGTAAGTTATTATATATCCCCTAATCTGGAGACATGGCACTCAAAGTGTTAGAGTAAAGGATACACGAAACTAATTACCTTCTCGTTATACCTTCTCCACTTTTACATTTGACAACTTCTTTGTACCTGGCATGAGCACACACGTCAATACTTTTACTGGCTATTTCAAAAGCAGAACACGGATGGCATTCCGATATTATCTCGTATTCATCTCCAGATATACATCTTGTATTATTTTCAAAGTTCTCCAAATAAAGTTTGTTAGGATTGTCGGTCCAATGGCTCTCAACAATTAATACCAATATCGTTAATCTGAAATAAAACAAAGATATACACGTACAATCGTAAAAAAACAGACTAACAACAATGTGATAACATTTGGAACAACGTGCAAAGAGAGATATAGAACAACGAAACTAACCCTCCTAACAGTGTTATGCCAATCAACATTCGTTTCTTCGTACATAGCTCGATCATTTCGATATATACTGTATCATGAATTTTGAACTTTTTGTCGGTCAAGTTACGTTATTCATGTGAGAAGCGGATGAAATCTTTGGCTTAACCTTGACAAATAAAGCCGAAACATCGACTAAAGACAAAACAGACATGACATTATTGTGCCTCGCGTTCCGACTACCGGCGTCCAAAAAAATGTGAGTGTTTCTTACGCTCCCTGCGACCTGCTACGGCCAACGTAAAAATTATATCCAACTCACACGTCAAGCATGGTAAAATCAGTAGCATTGTTCTTATTACGAAACGATTAACTCTGAAACGACGATTTCGTACAGTAGATAGAAGGGACAATCTGGAAGGTGAAGTCGCTCTCACCCAACATGTGCACAGTGTCGCAGTGATTTCTTAAGGCATGGGATTTGGGCCTTTGGCGACGAGAAACGGCAAACTACTTTGATCACTTCCCTAGAAAAATAATATCCCACTGGAGAACAATCTGTGAAGCTCTTCGGGCTAAATATCGACCTCAACGTGATCAATTTGCATTCTACGTGTACATGTATTTCAATGTTTGCACCTTTAGTTCGACTTTAATCCGAATTTCGAACGCAGTTTACGAGAAATTCAATGTCGCTCGAGCACAAATGCTTCTTTGATCTGTTTACGAATTTTTATTTGTATGTGAAATTAACTACAAGATGAAAGTTTACGGTCTAATTTGTGGAAGATTCAATAGTAAAAGCTTACAGATCGATCCCTTTAATTAGCTTTTTTTTTCGCAAATGAAAATCCGGTCGAATCGTGGACACTGAAACACTAGCGCGCTTGGCGGCGAAACGAAAGAACTAATTTCTGTTTCTATCCTTGTCGCACGCTATTGCCCTCTTCGTTTACGGAGGTGCTGCCATCTGAGTGCTTTCAGTTCTCGTTGAAACTAAAGAGATAAAAAGGAAAGGTCCGATAGATGTCAACACATGTATTGTTTGTTAGTTCGAATAATCTTCAATAGGTGGCAGTATCGGTATTATTCTGTAGCGGCATGCGCACTGATATTAAACCTCGTAATATTTATTAATTAAAAGGAGTACTGAAAAACGATACTGTGCGACAAGGAAAGAAATAATGTAAGACGAAAACAGAGATAGCAATTAGTACTATCATTTCACCACTACGCTAGTATCCCGGTGTCCATGAACAGGGCAAATTTTTATTTGCTAAAAAAATCAATTAAAGATAAATTTGTAAACTTTTACTACTAGAGTTTTTTAAATAAGACCTTTAGCTTTCTTCTTACGTTTTATTTTAAAATAAAATAAAAATTATAGCGTCAATGAAGCAAACAGTATTTCAAAGCATGTGACACCAAGTCTCATAAGATACTGGGAAATCGAAAAATGCCCAAAATATAAAAATATGTTTTATTTCGCACACAATTTTGCAGAAACAATTGCCAACAGGCAACGAGACTGAATACAATGGACAATTTGATACAAATTCATGTATCGAATCCGCGCTTTCTTAGATAGTCTTACCGAAGCAATCGGTGAGCCAATGAAGCGGCATTAATTCTTACAAAGCATTTTGTATTAAAAGCGATAGGGACAGTTGCGACAGAAAACAGCTTTTTCATCTTTGTGTTGAATGTCGAGTATTATCGTCATCTTTGTATACATATGTATCATTTCTGTATTACGTGAGATAGAAGGCACATGCAAAAAAGTCGAGAATTAGTCATGGAAATGTAGGTGTATCGTCACTTGTGAAAATATAATTTTATTTTTTTCTTTTTACTTAAAATGGTTCGGACTTATAAGCTATATGTGAATGGTATTTTATATGTTCGAGAGACAGATAAACCCTGTATATCTGATATGCTTCTCAGAAAAATGAATATTAATAAATAAAATAAGAAACGTGTATGGAGAACAATTAGATGACAAGTGTATGCACACGCGTTCTCAAAGCATTCTTATTGTCGCAATATACGAGAATCACTGGTATGTTAACCAATTTTAAATAAAAAGTCAAAGAGAATGGATTAACATAGCAGGAAGAAGAAAATCTGGCGAGACAATTCTTTTTTTTTTTTTTTCTCTTTAAGCAACACTTTAAAATGGCTAGTGTTATTCCTAAATCCGATTATATCTCATTTAATTCGAGCAGTATTAAAGAATTATTGTCATATATCGCTAAAAGCGATATATTTCTCAACGATAACGTCGATTTGCCCAACACTGTGAGCAGTAGTAATCATTCTCCGCAGAACCGAAAAATTGACACTCTTCATTGCGACACTCTTTAACAGCAGCCTAAGAGAAACTTAGAATTATTCAAGTTTCTTAATTATGATAAATACTTAAATACGTACCCCCAAACTATCGCTATTCCATAACTCTGGCCCCTGTTTAACAGATGACGGTTGGTCATTGTAAAAAGTAGATCTATGGGGGAAATAATTTACGAAATATAGAATTAATACAAGAATTAATCATTTTAATAATGGAGGGTTCTTCTTAGGATACTTGTATTAATTTCAGTACCTTGAAAGATAAAGTGTACGATCTTTATTTGGATTGGTCGGTAATAATTTGCTCACGCTCGCGTGGCTGTCCTGATCGCTGGCAGCATAGAATTTAGATTTGCCAGCACCATAATTCATTTCGCTCCCAGTATCGTCAACTTTGTGATCTTGTAGGAATCTGCACGACACGAAAACGATGAAATTGAAACAATAACATTCGCATTAAATTAAATAACGCTGCTGTACCTCGCATGAGCACATTGAAGATAATTCTGAAGCATCTGATCCACGTATTGATGACGTCTGCTTCTAATCCTAACGCATAATAAACCTTCCGTTGAAAGTCCACCTGCCGTTGCTGGCAAACTCTTTGGTCTCTTCGTTATAGACCACAGTCTTTTACTAACGGACTTTCCGATTGATCCAAATTGTTTAGCCACGCCAAGCAATTGTTTCGCCGTTTTAGAAAGCGAACCGTCGGTATTGGACAGTCTTTCAATTTCTTCCGAGGTAAAATTTTGATATTCGCAATCTAAATATTGTCGTAATAAAATTTCCATCTAAATACCAAAGTTGAGCAATTACATTTCAATATATATTGTACGTGCAGTTCATGTTGTTGACAAGAGAATTTATTACCGTATCTTGTTGGCAAATCAATAAATCTCGAGAGCCTTCCTCCCAATCCCAATCAGGTCCTGGATCTACCGCGAATAAAACTGGTAGTAATTGACCTGTGTCTGGATCTATAAGGGGTATATTAACACCTTCGTTACATCCGTCTCCCAAATCACTCGCTCCATCCACAATAACAAGGGGAGAAAAATGAGCCGAATGATATGCTAAAAGCAATGGGGTTCTGTGACAACACGATGGAGATACCTCCAACGGTAAATAGACTCCACCAAATGGAATTGGTGCTAAAGCTACGCCCTCTGAATCTTTCAACATAGTCTCCGCTATAACTATTATAGGCCTTTTCAGAGCATGAGCCAAAGCTAGTATGTGTACCTATAAAGTTACAATTCTGTAAGTATTTGATAACTAAAATTTTGAAATTTTGAAAAAGGTACAGGAATCTCACGTACTTCTTCAAGACTTTGGTAGGATGTAGCGTTTTGATTCCTGAAAATAGGAGAAGCCATATCTACAATGGTTTGCCATTCTGTTAACCATTCTGCCTCTGTATAAGATAATCCTGCAGCTGCATTTAAGCCCATTTGTCGCCATTTCCACCTTCTAAACAATGCATGTCTGTATTCTCCTTTAGCCAAGGTATTATATAGAGCTTCTCTGAGCGTGAGAAGTCTATCGTGAAAGCCCCACATGCCAAGAGAAGCTGCATGTAGAAGACAATTGCCATCTCCTGACGTTGCCAAAGGCCATAAAACTCTGTTACTTCCATTTTTACATCCTCCACACCACCAATTTAAACGACCAGCAGCTTCCAAAGAAGTTAA
Organism: Melipona quadrifasciata; assembly: GCA_001276565.1. NCBI lineage: Eukaryota > Metazoa > Arthropoda > Insecta > Hymenoptera > Apidae > Melipona > Melipona quadrifasciata. Next base: position 63,062 of record KQ435883.1, read on the forward strand.
GCATCCGCCCTCTATCAAATCTTTCTCCAAAAATTGTCGAAATGAATCTAAATGTAACGTGTCATTTAATCATTAAAGTATAATGGCAAAAGTAATTGTCATTATAACTGATAAAGTACCTGGATATATAGTTAGATCAGGAAGTGAGAATGTAAATTCTGGAGTATCCAGAGATCCAATGGTAGCTAATTGAGAACGTGCGTAAGAGACAATGGCCGCATTCTCAGTTGCTCGAGATATACCTCTGGCTAACTTTTTCGTAGCCCCCCCGCCACTTTCCAAACCATTATTAGAACTTGTCTCTTTCTCCAAACCATCGTATGTAGATAGTCCTACGCTCATTACACTATCTTCTTACACCTACAAAGTTTCAAATAACTCATCTAAAATTGATGACAATGTAATTATAGAAATGGCAAGAGAACACTGCGCATTAAAATGCGAGTGAATTACCATGAGTTCATGATTAAAAGTTGCAAAAGTTGCAAAAGTGCAGTAGTTAAATGGCAAATTGCACAATAACATACACCTATATATTAGCGTACAAAAATAGGACAAGGTGACATTCCCATAATAAAGGAAAACGTACGTATAAAATTTGCATACGCGATAATTAAGTATAATTAAGTATAAATAAAAATAAAAGAAACATTTTGTTTCTCAAGATTACGAAACATCGAAAATGATTAAATGAAAGTGATGTATATATATATATATATACACATACACACACACACATATATGTATACATATACATACGATTATAGAGAGAGCTTGCATATGCATGTACCACTGTCAGATATGATTATTTAAAATGTGCAAACCTTGGCCCGTATATCAGATTAGCGAAGTGGTGTGTAGTAGTAGGATATTGTTAAATAGTATTTTAAGTGGAACACGATGCATGAATCGCTCTCTCATATTTCGTACTACCGTATTCGCACTAAAGCCTGTCCTCTCGAGAGGACCGTCCGCAGCGTGTAAAAAATGATTGAACGTCCGTTTGCTCGGGCGGTGATGTAAACACAACATAACCTAGAAACGCGCAACCTCGAACTAACCAGCAGGAGAGCAAAGAAGCGAATTATTATTGCTGCGCATGGGAATCGCGGTGAAACTTTAAACTGGTCACATGTCAAGCCGCCGAGGGGGATACTGTTATTTACGCAGTTGTAATACGTTCCGCCCACCAGCGAACAGGTTGATCCTGATCACGATAACGTAGCCAATTTCGAAATGCAAGAAAACCATTCGTCTCGTTTATCTCGTAATACCGTGTCGCTACTTAGAAATGCATTTAACCTTGAATGTGAGCATCGCGCGTCGCGATGTACCCACCCATCCATGCATAATGAAACACGTATGTATATCGTGTTTAGAGAATAAGATCCTATCCAAATCAGTCATTGACCCTTATCGAGTTGTATAGCTCTTTTTTGTTTTCATCAACAGAGAATCGTATATTTATCAGTTGTTTCGTATTAACTTTAGGGATCAAATTGAATTGAACATTGCGAAACGCTCTTGATCCGAAAGGCAATTCGGAATGTTCCAAAAATGGATCGTTCCGAGCTCGGTAGCTCAATATAGGTTATGTACGCAATCACGCGCCGTTTAATAATAGACAATGTAACATTGTTCGTCGACAGTGTTTTGATTCGAAGAACCAAAGTGGAGATCCATACAACTGAAAAGACCGCCTTAAGTCGGTTCGCCGAGTTGCTTGGAAACAGTAGCGCCACAGGTTATCGTTTCGCGACATTGTAGTCCGTCTAACTCGCTTAGTCGAACGTGAGACGCGACCATGCCGATGTAGATAGGCGTGCGCAAGTGTGTACGTGGTCGTAAACGTCCGTTTTAAACCTAACAGGAAAGAGAAGAAAAAAAATTGGTCCATCTCGCCGGGAAGATTCGTTAGCTGACCTCCTCCATCCCCGTGGATGATAACGTTCTCACGTGTTCAACGGGGAATAATCGCAAGGAACAACGATGAATAACCTGACGCTTTTTCTGCTGTCGGCTAATCTGTTGATTCTATTGGGCCACGTAGCCGGTTCCAAGGTGTTGCAAATTCGTGGAATACCTATCGCGAAAAGTTCGCTTTATCCGTCGGATCGTGACTTCCAGTGCCTCGACGGGAGCCTGATCATACCGTTCTCGCATGTGAACGATAATTACTGTGACTGCGCCGATGGCAGTGACGAGCCCGGCACACCTGCCTGTACGAACGGCTCGTTCTACTGCGAGAATTCTGGCCACAAGCCTCGCTACATACCATCCACCTGGGTGAACGACGGCGTTTGCGATTGCTGCGATACCAGCGACGAGTACAGCTCCGGCAAAGAATGCCCGAACAATTGCAACGAGCTTGGGAAGGAAGCCAGGTTGGAGCAGCAGAAGGCGGAGGAGCTGATAAGGGAGGGCAACAAAATAAGGATGGAAATGATCGCCAAAGGTAAACAGTTGAAGACAGATTATCAGGCACGTTTAGTTAAATTGCGCGCAGAGTACGAGGAAGCGGAGCTCGTGAAGAAGGAGAAGGAATTGTTGAAGACACAGGCGGAGGAACGGGAGAGCGCCGCTTTGGAAAAGTACAAGCAGACTGAACCGGAGCAATCTACGGCGGAGGAAGGGGAGGAGGAGGAAGAGCTGCGTGAATCGGACGCCGAGGATTACTTCAAGTTGCTGGATTCCGACAACAGTGGTACTGTAACGATTGCAGAACTCCAGGTTAGGGTGACGTTCGACAAAGACAGGGACGGAGCTGTGTCCGAAGAGGAGGCATTGTTCTTCTTGAATGATCAGAAGGAGGTTGATCTCCAGGAATTCGTGACTTCAGCGTGGACAAACGTGAAGCCGTTTTTAATGCTGGAACAAGGTTGGCAGGAAGTGACAAGCTTCTTTTGTATCTCTATTTGCATTTGACATTAATGTCTTGTTTCAGGGATGTTTAAACCAGCTGATCAGAGAGAAGAGGGAGAGGACGAGGAAGAGGAAGAGGCTCAGGAGCCGATAGAAGAAAAATCCGAGCAAGAAAAGGGAGAGGACGATGGCGCAGAGGGAGAGGACCGGGCTGACGACGAACAGAAGAAAACTGAAGAGTCCCAAGTGCAGTACGACGAGGAGACGCAGGCTCTCATCGACGAGGCAACTGTCGCTCGAGAGAACTTCCAAACGGCAGAGAAATCTGTAAACGAACTGTTGACTGAAATTCGCAAGTTCGAAGAGAAATTGGACCGTGACTTTGGCGTCGACAACGAGTTCGCGCCTCTGGACGGCGAATGCTTCGAGTACACGAATTTGGAGTACATCTACACCTTGTGCATGTTCTCGAAAACGACGCAAAGATCGAAATCCGGTGGCAGCGACATCATCTTGGGTCACTGGAACGACTGGAACGGGCCGGATGGTCAAAAATATTCGAGGATGAAGTACGACAACGGCCTCAGCTGTTGGAACGGACCTGCGCGTTCCACCGTTGTTAATCTAAGTTGTGGCAGAGAGAACAAACTAGTTTCAGTGACGGAGCCTAGCCGATGCGAATACGCCATGGAATTTTCTACGCCAGCTGTATGCAATCTCAGTCAGGACTCGGCCAACGCTCACGACGAGTTATAAATTTCATATCGCATAAACGTGCAGGATTTAATACGCGATCGTACGACCTTGAAGTACAAGGTGCATAGATAAAAATGGCAAGGACGAACGACGACCGCTCGATTCGTATATTATCAAAGTCTGTATCTTTCGAACATTCAGCGCTATTAACGTAAGAAGTTCGTAAATTTGCACAATATTTTTTACTATATCGTGGGTAAACAACGCCGATAAGCTATAGTAAGACATCCTAGTCAATCATCGCACGTTAATTATACGAATCCGCGATCGATTGTTCGTCCTTGCGTTAGAAACTTCTCGTCATTGTACTTGTATGCATAAACAAACGGAACTCGTGGCTGATAACCGCGTTATCGACGAGCTTGGTTTGCTTAAACGGTAGAGGGACATTTTAATATTCGCGAGATAAGCGAATGAGAAATCGTTGTTAAACACGGTCATTGCCAATATTGTGTCACTGTTATACATTCCTCCTTTTGTACGAGACGAATTTTTACGAACCGGTCCGAACAAAACGACCTAAACTGTTTCACTCGTCGTTGAGTCGTCGCACGGCTGAGCGATTTACTTTCTGTGGTCGAGCTCCTCGACCGAGGTAAATGAATTGAAGCCACTCTTTACACGCATGCAAGAATTTTCGAAAAGAAAAATAAAAAAGAATTTCTTAAATTGCCACGTGTAACGTAGAAAACTGTTTTTAATGTGTCCAGATATTTTGTAATTTTTTAAAGATGCGTCTGTGCGCGACGCATCGGAATGCGGGTTTAATAAAGAGGAAAAGAATTTTGTTGTCGAACTGTAATTACGATGGCAGCTTTATTTACATTAAAACGGGCGATTTTTGCTCTTTCAATTTT
>KQ435883.1:80497-92958 GCA_001276565.1 Melipona quadrifasciata
AAATGTTGACATTCCTCTTATTCCCGGGAACGATTGTAAAATCGCGCTCGCGCGTGATCGCGCGGAGCAAAAATTGCGTCGAAATGAGTCCCTTGGTCGCGTAGAACGGAGAGAGGCGTGCTGGAAAGGAGAGAGGCATATTTTAGAAAACTTCGCCTCCATTTGAATAAATCTCTCGGAAGGCAAAGAAGCGCGAACGTAATAATTCGCGACAAATTGGCCGCTTGGCGCGCGGATACCTCGCGCCTTTCTCCCGTAATTGGACGAACCGAGAAGTGATGAGGGGAGCGCGCGAGGGGGACAAAGAACCGCGAGTCGAAACGATTCTAAACGCCGATTTCGCGAGCACAGGCAAGGAGAAACGCGCGAGGACGAGCGTCTCGAATTCGCGCGCTTTGCTTGTCCGCGTGGGGTTTTCTTTCTTTCCTTTCTTCTCGGTCTCGCGACCTCGGTCACGCCGCGAGCGCGTCCTCAAGAACTCGTTTCAAGCGAAAGAGAACTCGCCCTGGCTCGCGGTGACACGCACGCGGAATACGATTTGAAGCTCGCCTAGTTCTCACGGGGGCCGAGCCAAGCCGAGCCGAGTCGAGTCGAGCTCGTTTCGTCACACCGACCGGTTTCAACGCGCGCGCCGATTTTTTCAACGATCAAACACGTTGCCCCGTTTTCCACCCGTTCCTTTTTTCTCTTTTTCTCGCCACTCCAACGCGCCCGTGAAATCCCCCTTCCCGCAGGAAACCTTGGTACTTTGAGATAAGCTAGCAACAGAATCGTAGATTTCTAGAAGTATCACGGACCGTGGGTTTGCTGCAAATTTTAATTGCAGGAGAGACTTTCCTCGCGCTGAACCATACCACGAAAGAAAGCAACTTTGACGGTCGATTGAACGAACATATCGGGAACGACCATTTAGGCGAATATGCTCGATCGTTTCACCTATCAAATACCTATCCGACGAGAGTCTCAAACTCTTAAACGTCGATGCTAACGACCGATTTCACGTGTGTATGATCTGCGTATGAAAGTTTATCGCGAGTCCGGTTTGAACCGAGAACTCGGAGCTTTGAGTTGTTTATCGTCGTTAAACGTATGCTGGTGTCGTCGCATATACTCGAAATTTCTTTTCGTAGGCAATGGCTGCGTCTGCAGGCACACGCCACGTGAAAGTAAATCGAGATGAATCGATCGCGAAGATCACAACGTGACAGGGTAACGTGAGATGAAACATGCAGCTGTATTAGTCTTGTGTTTCAACCTCTGGCCTAAGCAGCGGTCGTCTCGTTTTTCAGTGACGTTGTCGACTGGCGTGACGAGTTGCTAAAAGTGACTTTCCACGATGCTAGAAAAAGTTTCTCGCTCGCCTACTTCCGTTCAAAGCTTTGTCGCGATCCGCAAGGATTAATCGTTTCAGTGCCACGCAACGTGATTGCGCTGTTCACATTCGCGTGTCGAATAGTGCTACAGTGTTTGTTTGCGATGCTCAATGTACAATGCGTTGATTTGTTTGCGATTATAGCGCCACATCGTCGTCAACAACAATTATTTTCTTTTCAATTAAACCTAACCTAAACCACGTGGATAAATAGGTTCGACTAAACCTAACCTAAACCACGTGCATAAATAGGTTCGATTAAACCTAACCTAAACCACGTGCATAAATAGGTTCGATTAAACCTAACCTAAATCACGTGCATAAATAGGTTCGATTAAACCTAACCTAAACCACGTGCATAAATAGGTTCGACTAAACCTAACCTAAATCACGTGCATAAATAGGTTCGACTAAACCTAACCTAAACCACGTGGATAAATAGGTTCGATTAAACCTATCCTAAACCACGTGCATAAATAGGTTCGACTAAATCTAACCTAAACCACGTGCATAAATAGGTTCGACTAAACCTATCCTAAACCACGTGGATAAATAGGTTCGATTAAACCTAACCTAAATCACGTGTTTTACGAAACAGCGCGATCGCGCTGCTTGGCATTTTTCACAGTTACATCGAAGAAGCGCTATCGCGCTGCGTGGCACTATCCAATACAGTTTTTTTTTTTAAATAGTCCCTGGCACTAAAAGGATTAAATCGTTCGTTCTGAATTGAATTAATCTGACGACTAATAAGATGAAACGCGATTTCATACAAAATTCAAAGTATATGTTGTTTTATGCTCTTTCATGTACTAGAAACGCACAAAACCTTTAAGGTTAGAATCGATTACTTGAGCCCAAGTCCATTTTCCCAAAAATCAAGCTAGTTGGTTTAATAGACTTCTACGTTATCTTTTCATTTTTTAAACAAATTGTAACTACTAAATCACTAAGATTTTGTGCACAGAAAATTAGCTGGTCAATAGAACAGATAAAGATTTTTATTTCGAAAGTGGCTCGAGTCCAATTTTAAGAGTTTCAAACTGATATGAAGTAAAATTTTATGAGATAAGAGCTTTTTTATTATCGAAGAAGTAGCTTCGATTACAGCTCGTCATCGGTCATATCGAAGCTTCCTCTCCCCTAATTACTTTCTTCTTAATTAAACCCAAACCACGTGTATAAATAGTTTTTACTTTATCTACTTTTATCTACAGATACATACTTCTACATAGTCAAGAAAGCGCTACTATCAATCGTTGGCGATTTCTTTCTTCGCTCCACGAATTTTAACCTCACTAATTTTAAGAGCGTTTACTAATACTCTGCGTTTCTGCGTTTCGACACCCTACACTTTCACCATCTTTCTTCTTTGTTTTTTATCGATCGATGTTAACGTGCGAATCGGCGCGTGCTTTCACGACATATTTCAAATCTGCGAACGGGAGATCGGCTCTAGGAGAACTCTCTTTTCGTTCAAACGAGTAATGCCACTTGACCGAACGGGGGGCATTATTCCTGTTCTCGCTGTTCCAAAGATCTCGCGGAGGAAAAGTCGCGCCAACGACGGGCCACGAACGGAGGAGCTACAGCTGGCACACAACGGATCCGTATTCCGTTGCCTTATAAATATTTAAATCGTGGCTGGACGAGGCACACGGTGCCGACAAAACCTGATAGACACATTGTGAAGTCAACGACGCGGCTAGAACGATCGTTACGCCGATGTTCCCTTTCGACAGCGACGTGAATGTCCCCAACCGGTTCGTCGGACAAACGAACAGTTCACGGAGACAAAGAGGCGACGATATTTGAAAAGCTTCCGACGTGAGAAGCTCATTTTCCAGGAGGATAATGGAGCAAGAAGAATTCCAAAAGTTCCGTTTTACAAATTTGAACGAGATCCTACCGAAATGTAATATATCAAAACTTGCTCGCGAAAAGATTCACCGATCATCTGTTGCAAAATTAAAAGCATTTCAAGATTATTCTATTTTAAACGAGCTAACTCCTTATTCTTGTAATTTTTCCTGCCAGAAATTTCAATAGATAGAAGTTCGTTCGCGGAAAAATTCGAACATCTGTTAAAAAATTAAAGGAAAAAAGGAGCGGCAGCCGTTCCATCGAGTGCGTAGGTTTACTGAAGCGAAGGAAAAGGAAGTACGACGTACGGAGGAGGCACGCTAATTTCCATCGTCGGCTCGTACCGACATCGAGAGTCGTTTATCTGCCTCGGAATTGGCCGATCGATGCGGTCTGATTGCCAAACGCGTTGCGTGCACCCTCTCCGCTCCTGCGCCGCAGGATGCAGCTGATCCTCGAAACGTCTCCCGTTGCGTTTCGCGGCAAAACAATTGCCGATTGTCTCACCGTCTCGACGTTCGGAGTCGAGCTACTCTGCTTTCTAAACGAACTGATTGGAACCGCGCGCCAACCAACCAAAACGTTTCGCTCGTGAGAAACCGGATTTGTCAAAACGTGTTGAAATGGCACGACACACGATATGACACGGTCAATCACGCTGACAATCAGATGAACGTTTGAAAACGAAGATATCGTTTGTCGCGATTAAAGATTATTTACTTCTCGCGCTGCACTTGAACACTCGTGGATTAAACAGTCGCGTGATAACGATCGCGAGTTCTTATCGTCCCTAGATTACGTGCTCAATAGACCTTACAGCCCTAGATCGGACCGATGGACAAAAGAGCCGATAGCAGCTCGATCGGATGATCTCGATAAGCGGCTGTTTGTCCGATTCTTAACACGTAAATTAATCGGGCGCGTTATCAGCGAGGCTCGCGCTATATCGCAAAAAAAAAAAAAAAAAGATTGATTGCTACGTGTGCCTCGAATTTAGAAAGTTCCAATTTCGAGACGTTGCGTGTTACCTTCACCAGCCAAATGACTTTCGCACGAAGTAATCACAATCGGTAACTACAGAAGGAATATCACTAGTGTTTCCAGTAATTAAGAAAAAAAAGAAGAGAAGAGAAAATCGAAAAACTACAGTTCAGTAGCAATTAAAGTCACTCGATCGCTGTGCACACCATATTTCATCGGAGAAACTCGCGAGATTCCCACCGATACCGATTCTTCACCACCGAAAACGATAAGAAACTTGCCGACAATCGGGATACAATACGAATGCACCACGATTCGCACGAGTGTCTATCGCGACAGCCGCGTGGTGTGTGAAGGGAACGCTGGCTCGGTACTGAACCGCCTCGACCTTCGCGTCCGGTGCGATCGATCGCAAAGTAGGCGAGGAACCCACCGAGCCGAAGCCCTTCGCGCGAAACCAGCGGGTAGAACGAAACGCGGGCAGATAGAAAAACGCGTACAAAGACGACAGAGAGAGAGAGAGAGAGAGAGAAAGAGAGAGAGAGAGAGAGAGAGAGAAAAGAGAGAAACGCACGCGTGTCGCGCGCGGAAAACGCGTTGTCGTACTACACTGGCAGCTCGCGGCGGCTCTTCCTCTTCGGCTCGCTGACTTTTGGCTCGGGTAGAAGTGGTAATGCCGGTCGTGGAGGTAGCACAGGTGACAGGGGCGTAATCGCGCGATCGAGCGCCACAACTAACCAATCGACGCAACGACGCGCGGAATCCCGATCGTTTCGGGCTTCCCGTAATTCTGTTAAAACAGCTTCGCTGGCGGATGCGAGCGCATACCAATTGCCGATTGACTGTCTGATTCTGGGATGCGATGGCACGACAGTTTAACGACGAACCGGCAATTCCACGATTCACTCGCTTCTTTCGTTCTTTCGTCGTTTATATTTAATATCAATTATAATTATAATATTAATTTAATACTATCAACATTGTAATATTTATAATAATTATGGCTTGTAATAATTAATATTTTTGAAAACGAAAACTTGCTTCCAAAAGGATATAAACAAACAAAACATTTAAAAAACTGCACGATTTGTATCCCAGTACGATTCGTCTCACTGAAACGCCCCCTCACGAATCACGTGACTCAAATCAACCAATGGCTAATTTTCGTTGCATCAGCGTTGCACCTGAAAAGGCCCGATTTTCTGGGTTACCCCCGCTAAAATCACTTTCGGTGATAAAATTAAATTGAATCAGTCCTCATGGTAGCTAACGAGAATCTTTAGAAATTTACATGGTCGACCGGGAGCAGCACAGAATTTATTGTGTTACCATAATTAGATCTCGTATCAGATTTAGATTAATCGTTACGTTTCACGATACCAGGCATGTTTCAAACATTATCGATCGACCATGCCGCATTACGGTTTTGTCAATGAGCCACCAAGATTCCCCGAGACTCGTTCGTAATGTCAAGTACTGTATATGATAATTCAAGTATGGTTCGACATGTTCGAGAGGACACAAGGTAGAGGTATACGGAGGAAAAGGACGCGAGGCAAATCCTGTTCGAAGACTAATGACCCCTGACAAGAGAAAAAGAGAGACGACGCACGACCGAGGAGACTGATCTACGAGGGAATCGGACAGGCGAGCGCGGTAACGGTGCTACCAATCCTGCTGCTTGCCAGCTGTTCGTTGCCGTGTTGTACCACGGTACCCAAAGTGAACTTCCCTCCTTTTCCATCGCGCCGGCCCCGCCGCTTGTCCTCTTACCTAGACATTCACTTCTGCTCTGACAAAACGTTTCGACACCGCGAAAACCATCGGTCTTTTCCGTCAGCAAAGCCGTTTAGAAAGCAAACGGGCGACTACTCCTCCGAACAGCGTTCGCGCTCGATCAGGATCCGTCGTTGTTACATTTTCTTCTCCGTTCCTCGTCTCCTTGGTCGTAAGCCTGACCTATCGTAACCGTTCCTTTCTCGCACTGCCTTGGTCCTTTCATAATCGATCGGTGTACCGTCGCGCGGCTCGTTACTCGCACTCGTACTTGGGAACTCGCTGTGCACCCAAAAGCACATTCCTATCATCTCGAAACTCGATATCATTTAAATCGATAGAAAACAAATTACAGGCGCGATCGCTCAGTACCAGACAACGCCACTCCTACTCGAGGTCTACCCCACGCCCCCTCGCGAATCACGTGACCCAAATCAACCAATCGCTAATTTTCGTTGCATTAGCGTTGCATCTGAAGAGGCCCGATTTTCTGAGTTACTCCTCCTAAAATCACTTTCAGTGATGAAAATTGTTTAATAGGAAAGTTGTGTGGTCTTAGCGTAGGCAAAATATGGCGTATCAATTTCTTGTGAATTTCGCAACAACTTTAATTTTTCTAATTGGACCATAAATCGAAAGAATATCAAATTCCAAGTAAAAAAGTATTAGCAACCTAATGGTTAAGGAGATATTTTACGATAATTTGATCATCAATATCCGTCATGGAACGTTAATGCGTAGCAAGCTAATGGTTTTAATGCTCTATGCAGTTTTCATCCTCGAGACAAATTATCGTAAAATACCTCCTTAACTACTAAGAGCCAACGTTTACTTGAAGTTTAATATTCTTTCGATTTATGACGAAAAAAATATATGGTCCGGTTAAAAAAAAAGATAAAGATGAAACCCACAAAAAATTGATACGCTATATTTTGCTTAAGACTTTCCTTAAAATCGTACAACTTTTGTGTTACACAATTTTTCATTTAAACGTTGTTGAATCAAGTTTCGTTCAATCACCCGGTATATAAGAGCAGTCTCCTCGTAATTCGGATGCGTCGATGAAACCAGCACGAATTGCCGTCCTAACGACAAATCGTTCGTGTGTCGGTGACGAACATAGAATTTTCGAAGAAGGGACACGAGGTTTTTCGACGACGACCTCGCGGATTCGAGTAAGTACGAGGTACGGTACAGTACGAGGCAGTCGTACCGATTTATTGGATAAACGGAGGTGAAGGTTTTATTCATCGAGTTAACGGTACCGCAGTCCTCCGCGAGGATTTGTAAGGATTCGCCGGCCTTGCTGGCATTCCACGACGAAAGTAACGCAGTGCAACAAATGCCAGGCAAATACCAAACTGCGCTAAGCGGCACCTTTTTCCAAGCTCGCGAGCAAATGTCAAAAGTGGTGCGTTTGCGATAAAATATGTATTTTACAATCCCTCCCGTCAGTCACGCCCTACATGAATGGATAGTACAAACGACGACGTGAGAGTGAATTCGCGAGAAAAAAGTCGAAAATAAGATTTTTTATATTCCCCTTTTTGGGAAATTAAGTTTACAGGTTAAACAATGATTATTGTTCTGGGACGTCTTACTTCGCTTTCTAAGTCATTTCGGCGAAACACGACAGAAATAAAAATGTAACAGTTGCGTCAGTAGCATCACTTGCAATTGTTAGATAATTGCGTCGACGTAACGTATGCGTCAGTGGCAGCGTATGGCCAGTGTGTTAACAGAATTATCTTTCGACCATTACAGAATTTCTGTAATGACGAAACTAAAGAATAGGATACCTAAATTAAAGTTAAATGAAATTGTTACATCCGAAAAATTGATTATCACCCCTCGAAAGAAGAAAAAATAATGAAATTCGTCGAGGATCGATAAGCAACTGTTTTAGTAGGAATGAAATTAGTCAGATCGATGATTAGACACCGTGGCGAATTAAAAAACGACGGGCGAATTACCCAAGTGGCAACAAAAAAACTTTAGTAAAATACCGAGGCATTTTCTAGTTTCACAAGCGTTCTTTTGTTCGAGCGAAGCCGGAGTATAAGTCTTTTTATGTAACGAGCAAAGAAAGTCCCGCCGCACGAGCCGCAAAGCGGTCAACCAATTTTAAACGCTCGGTCTTTCGATCTCTCGATAATATATGCAGCGCAGTGATTCATTTTAAATAATATAGCTCCATTTACAAGCCAGAGGATGTCACAATTACCGTTGTGACAAATAATTACGTGTTGCGTTCATTCGGAATATTAATAAACATCACCGTAGTATTTATAATGGTGTCGCGTTACTATAGACGCAGCCTGCCCTACAAATACTTCTTCTACTTCGGGTAATGGTAAACTGCACTACCTGCAGACTTGTTTTACCGACGTGAACAGTTGCCACTCGATTGGTAACACGTTTTACAACACATGAGACACAGAGGAGTTTCTACGCGCATTTGAATTTTTGATCTTGAAAAAAGGGTAAAGTCATCGTGATTAGGATGAATCTTAATACGCAGTTACCTTTATTTGATATATATATAATCACCCTGTAACACAATTACGAATCGTATAACAAATAATACGAGCTAATTGACTGCGATCGCGGATCTTCTTTGTAATTTCGCGATTAAAATGTGCAATTTCAATTAAAATAGATACAATTATTGCAATTAACGACTATTGACAACCTTGACAATCTGGTTGAATATAATTTCCCAAGCTAGCCATTCTAAATCGTAGTGGGCACAACAGAACATCTACTGTTTTTACACAATCGGTATTTCAGAACGTGACATGTCCCGTAACATGTCAGAACTGTATACACGTACACTCGTTTCTGAATTGATTCCCCTTACGACCGTGCATTACCGACCGTAACTACTTCGCGCTCAAGTGGATACAGTACAGATGTCAGTCGGACATTGAATCGAGCGTATTCGTTCCGATGATACCAAATTTCAAACGTTCGAGAACATACAATTGAAAAAGAAAAAAATTGTTTAAAATACACATCTGAGGCAGAGACTCGAGATTGACAAACGATGGTGATTATGTAATAATAAATATTCCTAAAACGTTTCCAAGCGCAATGACATCGGTGACGAGGAGAGAAAATTCAGATGCGGTTACTACGGTACGAAGTCGTGCTTGGAATTCCGCGTGTAAGGACAACGAAATCTATTTACACGCGTGACGTGTCACGAATATAAATGCAAATCTGCAACGCAGACACGAGTGCAGTTAGTCATCGCGTGATCGCGATCGCGAGCGCGAACGAACGAATGAAAACAACGTTACCAGTCGTGACAGAGGCGTAATACCGTTCTCCCCCGTGGTTTTCCCAATGAACCGAAAGCGAGCTAGAGAGGAGAGAGACTCTCGAGTCACTCGACGGCTCGATCGTGCTCGTCGTAACGAGCGTGTGTCGGGCCAAGTAACGGTAAACGCCATATCGCGTCGCTCTTGTATGCCTCGTGTCCTATTCGTAGCGCGCTCACTCTCGAACGCGAGTGATTTTCTTCTTTTTTTGCCGACGTTCACTCTGCTATTTGCGATTCTCTGGTAGGCGGTCTCCGGCCGATCGAATTAGAATCGAATTCATGTAGAAATTTCATTTCTTCGATTACGATGACACAGAGAGAGAGAAAGAGATGAGATATCGCGAAAGATAAATAACAAGTTCTTCTTGATTGCTCAAGCCACTCGAGTAATGAGTAAACTTTGCCATTAAAATGAAAGTTTAAACCAGAAGGATTACACACACGTGGTGTAGTCACTTTTCAACGCTCACGAGTATGATTCATATTTAGAAAATTTTCCTTCATCTTCTCTTGGTTTTCTTTTTGACTGAAAGTGATTTTAGCGGGGGTAACCCAGAAAATCGGGTCTCTTTAGGTGCAACGCTAACGCAACGAAAATTAGCGATTGGTTGATTTGGGTCACGTGATTTGTGAGGGGGCGTGGCGTAGACCTCTAGCAGAAGTGGCGTTGTCTGGTACTGAGCGATCGCGCCTGTAATTTGTTTTGTATCGAGTCAAATGTTTGCATATCAATAAAATTTTATGGCAAAGAAGTAGTTTTCATTTCGTAGTCAGAACAGTTACTTCTGGGCTTTTCAGTGAGATGAATCGTACTGAGGTATTTTCTTTTTCTTTTAATTTCATCGCGTTTCAGACGCAACACGTTGCGACGAGACGATTTAAATGGTTCGCAGATATGTTTTTTCATCGCGTTTCAAACGCAACACGTTGCGACGAGACGATTTAAATGGTTCGCAGATATGTAGGCTACCATTACAAGCGAGCGCAAACGCGCTTAAAAGTAAACGGCTGAATCGGATAAAGCGTAACCCACTTCTTTTTAACGTGGAACGCGCGTTCGTGGAACGAGCGTTTTCCGCGGCCGGGTTCGATTTATGTACATATATATACATATATATGTATATACGGGTACCGGGCATTGTTTTAACGGTTTGTCGTGTGTCGCGAGACAATAAAGCCAGAGGCTCGCGATGGAAACACAGCCGGAAATAATAGCGGCGTGCCACGCGGAGTAGCGAGGCGAGTCCAAACGTGAGAGATGAGCGAAACAACGAGAACGTCCCGGTAAAAGGGACGTGAAACATTCTGTCAGCGCTCTGTTCGCGGCAACGAGCTACACTATGTATTTCGTTTACAGAGAGACGTTAATGCCAGCGAGGGGATTAAGTTCGATCCCGAAGATTACGCGATGGAAGAACGCGATACGTCACGTTTCTCCATTCTCCATGCACACGTACGCCGGCAGTTTCCTTAAATTATAGTCTCAAACCAATACGTAACACGACGAAAGTTCTCTACGACGAGAGCGTTGTAATGAAATTTTTTTGCGAACTCGCAAGATACCTGAGACCATCGTTGACTGAATATTCGGTGCTTTTGGCAATTTCACGGCTTTCATCGTTGAAAAGTCTGCCTAAAAGCTGGGTGGTGGCCAGTTTCGCGCGAGAAAAATGAAATTGCTTTCGTTTCTCTCTTTCTCCCCGATAACGATCGGTGGAAACCGATTTTTCCGAGTCGTTGGCGTCGCAAAGATGAAAAACTACGTCGTGGAAAACGATGAGAACAAACTCTGGATATCTCTGTCGGTCACCATTCGCCACCTGTTGCCCCGCAGAAATTCGCCGGCTGATACTGATTTACGGTTCGGCCATTAGCGGCCGATGTCTCCCGTCTTTCTTTCGCGCGTTGCCACGTGCAAGACGGATGGCCAGACCGATCGAGATACCCGCGGGTTATTTTTAAACGGACTCACCTTCGCTTGGTTTTCCTCTCCGTTTCTCTCCTGCTTCTCGAGGCCGATGATACGATTCTGAAAATCGAGAAAAACCGGAAATTAGCGCCACAGCCGCACATGAATACCTGGAATAATACAGGGTGGTCACTGAACGACTGAATGTCTTATATGAATAAAACAAAAATAACTTTTACGAACGCATGTTTTTTAAATTTTGCATTATTTTATTTGGAATTATTATTATTATTTTATTTTATTTTAATCTCCCTTAAATTAAGGAATGCTCTATAACCTACAAAAAAAGAATATAAAAAAGATTGAAAATGAACAAGTATTATGACTCTTTGGAACCCTTCAGTTTTTCAGCGTCCACCCTGTATACAGAATCGTAAAAGGATTCATGATTAGTTATGCCACTGATAATAGATACTGGGGCATTTAACGAACGAATTTAATTCGAGAAATTGAGACTAAATAAAATCAATGAATGTACCTATGAAAGTGTCCCAATATCACCAACAACGTAACCAAGTACATATATCGTTTCAACGCGACGGTGTGATCGAAAGGTCGAATGAATCTGCACTCGAATTTTTTCTCTTCTTTTTTTCTCCGAGAAAGAAGAAAATAAATAACGAATTATATATTTCCGACGATGTCGCCTAAACATTCCACTCGTAAATAGAAGTGATGCAACGAATGAAAGTGACTAATAGTCTCGCGAACGTGGTATCCGTGAAACTGTCTCCGTTGACAGAGAAAGTTCTCCAGCGAGCGTTTGCATCTTACCCGGGCTGTTATCTTGTCCCGAAAATTTACGACGATCGAGTTCAACGTCCGCACTTTGTCCAGAAATCTCCTCAGCGGATTGTGATCATTACGCACGTCGGCCATTTTTACTTCCGTCGGCTTCTTTCCCTCCACTTGAGAACAACCTCACAGGCAAACGTTCTTGTCGCTATCCTCGCCGCATGACTCGACCCGATAGATCGCGAGATCGATCGTTCCTTATTCGACTCAACTTTTCCTTATTGGATCCGTCGAACGAATTGTGAACGCTTGACGGCGCGTAAGAGGAACGCGTTCGTGAGTTGACGAGCGCGCATCGCGTACGCGACTAATCGCCGAACCGCAAAAGCGCCACGCGATCACACCGATACTCGGAACGAAAAGTATTCATCGTTGCTATC
>KQ435883.1:95960-115416 GCA_001276565.1 Melipona quadrifasciata
TTCATCGTTCAGATGAACGTTTATCGCAAAAGGAAGCTTCAATTTCACGAAACGGCACGTCTTCGCGAAATATAATTGGACTTTGTACATGTACATGAGCTTTTATTGCACTTATCGTCCGATAAGTTTGAGAACTAAAATTTGAGAACGATTTCACTCGAGTTTTATTTTTATTTTTTACTTTATTTTTTGAACTTATGAAAATTTAAGGATTTTAAACTAGCTTACTACTTTTGACAACAAACAAATATTAATAATTGAATTGTAAGATTATTAATCGTGCAACTGGAAAATTGCCTACCGCATGAATATTTACAATCAGAAAAATTACAAACACAATATTGGCGTTATAAATCGTCGATCCTGGAAACTAACGCGATCATTCCCGCGAGTAATTTTGATAATTTTGATTATTTATTCGCGAAGTTGCCTAAATTCTTTCACCGTAAATGCAGTCTTATTAAAATTTCAAAAATGGCGCGCAATATCCAGTCTGTTTCAGCGACAGCTTAGTCCAACTCATTCCCTTTGATCACTAGCATATCTTTTTGTATAGTTTTCTCTTATTGCTTCATTGCAATTATATTTACTTTTTGAATTTATTCTTTATCTTATCTGACATTTCTTCTTCATTATTTTCTATCACATACTTATATTTACACATTCTCATCTATTGTACTAATCTTATTATCACTGTAATTACTATATTTATACATTAATACTCTCTTTGTAAGTATCATAACACTGTCCTTGTTAAAATTGTTCTCATCCGTTCTTGTTCTCTTTTTGTACAAATTAAAGCCTTCCTACAAACAAGCCGAAATACAATAGTTTCACCGAGCCATCGCGTATTCCCCAACTAAGGATCCTCCGGTTCTCCGCGGCACGTTGCACCCGGCGTGTCACGCTTACTTCATAAATTATTCAAACAGTCGTTCTCTGTGTTTCGATGCTCGATTTCGAGACGCCAAAGTTCACGGTCGTACGCGACGAAATTCCCGCGGCGAGGACCATCGAGAGTCTCTGTCCTCGTTTCTCGAGGAACGGGAAAAGTTCGAGTCTCCGAGGATCCAGTTGGCCGTTGATAATTTTAAGGATAAGAAAGCGTTTAGCCGCGGCGTGTAGAGGCGAGGAAATTGGAAGACGAGTCACGAGCCGATCCTCGGACATGTGTAACCGCTTTAACTCGATTCACGCGTGCCTAGAATGCCTGTCTCGGCATTACGTTCATTGGATAACGAGTGTAACGCGCCTCCTCCGCGCCTCTGTTTATCATTCTCTCTGCTCAAGTCACGGGGAAATTGCATCAATCACCGCGAATCAAGTCCGATGCGATTGTTTTCGAACGACGAACGTGACGAACCCCGCCGGCTCTGTTTCCTCCGACTTCGACGCGACAGACGTGAAAACCTCACCGTTCGAACGGTTTGTTTTTTTCGCTCCGCTTAATCTCTCAACGCGGATACCGGGAGACCACTAAAAAGCAATGCGGGTCAAGTGGTTCAACACAATCAACGAGATATATACATGTATTTTTTTTCAGATTTAGTATCTCGCGAATAGAGAACCATGGCGGGTACCAACCTCCAAGGTAGCTAGGCTGGCCAATGACGAGAGAGGCCGAGTGTGAGGGACCTCTCCGGGGAAAACGCTGTCGTGCGATACGGACAATTTTCCGGCTCCTCCCCGCAGCTTCGCGAACGAGTCCTCCGCGCCGGTCCTCCTGAGGAACACGCTGGAAAACAAAGGCAAAAGAGAGGCGTCACTGAAGGGGAAATTCCGGTTTCTGGTTTCCTAGCCTTCCCAGCTAGAGAAAGAAGCAGCTTGGTGGAACAAGAATATCGGTTCGCAGCCAATGTTAGTTTTTTACTCCAGGGCGTGAAAGATATAAAACGAACTTTATCTCAATTCTTCCGACTCGCCGATCGACAATTTCCAAAGACACTCTGGCACTCTTAGACGGTACCTGGCCATCGAATTGGCAATGCAAATTATTACGATAATTTATTATTACATCAGCGGTGGAGAGCACGGAAATCTGTGTCGCAGAGTGCCTCTTATCGGAGAACGTCAAGACACTCTCAATGTACCAGGCAATTCGTTCGGCTTGGAAAGCTGTTAAAAGTGTCTGGAACATGACTCGAGCACTCATTTCAGACCGTGATTACTTCCGAAAAAGAAAGAGGAAAGAATTTCCAGTACGCAAGAGTTGTAATTAAAGTAAAAATAATTAACGATTGATAATACACTCTGAGAGTTTCACGCCACTTACGATTAGCTTGATTGGAGAACTAAGAAGTATCAAAAATCTCGAGTGACCTCTCACCAATTCAAAGACCGAGCACCGTGAATAGTTTTTACCAATAGTTTTTTTTTTTTTTTATATATATATGTAGATTTCGAGAAATCGTTTTAGAGCAGGTGTGTCCAACCAAAATTGGAATAATTTAATAATAATTTTATTTTAATATTTCACCATATTCATGATGTCCCTATTGGGCAATACTTATATTAGCGAACAGATTTTTCTCAACTTTAGACGAGCATATTCTTGAAAATATTCTTCGTATTGCTACTACAATAATACCTCAAATTTAAAATAAATATATTTTTCTAATCAATGTTTCGCTACAGCTGTTTTAATATAAAAAATATATAAACTACGTGCGGCCCTCGACAAATTTTTGTTGGCCAACGAGGCCCAGAAGGTCCAAAAGGTTGGACACCCATCCTTTAGAATTTAGCATTCAGAATTGTTATTTTGCAATAAGTTATAGTAAGTTAGTTAACTAACTATAGAGTTATACCTATAGTTAGCAATAACGATTTATTTCCCCGCGATCCTACCAAACTCTTCAAATTTCTCAATTTCTCAGTTTCTCAATCTCGCCGCGTGTAATCAAATCTCTACGCCCAATTCCTACTGATACTCTGGCAAAGACGTTCATACACGCTCTCAATCGGCCGTTATCGTGACTCGAGTTTCTCGAATTCGCAATCTTGAGTTTGCAGCTTTGCTCAACTTCAGCCCAAGTGGTAGTAAATGGCAGCTAACTTGCTTCGCGGATTTCACGAAGCGCGTAGGTTGCAACGCTGTTACGAAACTTTCGAGGATCGAAAGGTCGATCACACGTAGCAGCGGCGCTAGCTCATCGATGGAATCGCGACCCAACGCGAAACGATCGCAACCGAGTTACGAAAAAAATAAATTACAGTAGGTCAGGAATGCACGGAGGCGCGCGCGTAGTCACGCGTGCGGAATTAACACGCGAGCCATCCGAGCTCGTGCCGTTAAGCCGCGCGGAGAAAAGCAAAACTCGAGCACGCCTCGAATCAGGCCAAGGATATTTGACTGCTGGTTAACTTGAACGTTGCCTCCTCTTTTTTAATCCTGCTGTTTGTTTACACGGATCAACACTAGAAAAAATGGTCAAAAAATTACCAGTTTATAATTTTTGTCGGATATTCTGCAATATATTTTTAGATATTTGAATGATTTTTCATAGAATGTATAAGCAAAAGCTTGTATACTTCATTATGTTATTGCGACAAAGCTGGAAGAGTAGCTCTGAACGAATAGAGAAGACGCGTGTTGAGCCACTTTCCATATTCGCGCCTTCAGTACATTAAATGTAAAATATTTAACGAAACGATAATTCGATCTTGATCAGAATGGACAGCAGGATTAAACGACGAACAGGCTACGAGCTACGAAGAAGCGGCGGGGAGCGACGACAAAGAAAAAGAAGAAGCCACAAAAAGAGATATTCAAACGGGCAGATATTCTTTCGATGATATTTACTGTTTGAAGGAACGACGCGACTTGGACGATGCCGTCAGCCTGCACCTCTTCGACGCGGTTTGTCTGCTGAAAACGACAACAATTACGATAGAACAACTCCGCTTCCGCCTCTCTCGATCTTCGTTCCTTTAAACAAATGGCACGACAAATGGGGGTATGTTAACCTTTTGCGTTCGAGCTACCGACACTCGAACGTACAGATATATACCTTACCTCGAAGCCTAGACCACAGTTTCTGGGATTGCTTCGCTCCTGTAAAATACGGAGTCCGTCGAACCCGAGCCATATATCCCGGAAACGAACGATCGTTTAAACTTTGAATCCACTTCCGATCTAGGTAGAAACTCACAGGCGTACACCTTTAATTTATCGTTATGTACAGAGCAATAAGAGCTCGCTTCTGCATGTAAATACTTCAGAATTTATTATGGTACTTCGTCCAAGCGCTATTTATCTGACACGAAAGAACTAACCAAGTTATGTTATCACTGAAAGTGATTTTAGCGGGGGTAAATCACTTTCAGAAAATCGAGCCTTTTCAGGTGCAACGCTGATGCAACGAAAATTAGCGATTGGTTGATTTGGGTCACGTGATTCATGAGGGGGCGTGGTAGACCCCGAGTAGGAGTGGCGTTATCTGGTACTGAGCGATCGCGCCTGTAATTTGTTTTCTATCGATTCAAATGTTTGCATATCAATAAAATTTTATGGCAAAAAAGTCCTTCTCCTAGTCAAAACAGTTGCTTCTGGGCCTTTCAGTGAGACGAATCGTACATATAGAGGGTTGAAAACTCACCTCTCCCGATCGGACGAGTCCGTGAGCAGCTCGCTGGCACTCCTGCTGCGAGCCTCCTCGGGACGTCCCGCAGGATGTCTGTCGGTGATGTCCTCCCTCGGGAGCCGAACCAGCTCCGTGTCCCGATGATCAACATGGCCGGTGACCAATCGAGCATCCGCCGCCCCTCGACTCTTACGCCGGAAGATCTTCCTCAGGCCACGAAGCGGATGGAAGCGACGCTTCTTCGGCTCTGCGAACCAAGACAAAAGTCAGAATCATGTACACCCCCCTCCGAAGATATTAGGACACTTACAAAAAATGAAATCAATTTGGAAAACAATTAGGAAATTGTTATAATTTCTTAAATTTATTTCAAAGTTAAATTTATATTAAGCTATTAAACTGTGAGCTATATAGTTTACATTATAGTAATAATAACATTAATTCTGCGCAATAAAGTTAACTTTTTGCGCCGTATTTTCACTTTTGGCAGAGGCGGGCCAATGTGAACACACCGTTTGCGCGAATCATCGCGCAAAGTCTGACGTAAAGACCCAGCCAATTAGCCTGGTCTGATCTCGCGTGAACTTTCTCTTTGGGAATTGCGTAACAAGCGTAGCGACTCGAGCGAGCCCGTTATCAATGGGCAAGTGAAAACCGTTGCCGTCTCGATCGAGAGAAACGAAGCGTAAGTGTAAGTTTCTCTCAGATTAGAAACGTTCGCGGTCGTTCTCCTGATCGATTTTATTTTTTGCCTTGCCTCGACGAAATTGCCTCTGGGGATAATTCCCTCAGTGACGAGCGAACACAGACCGCGGACTTCGAAATGGAAATGGAAGAGCAATGATACAACGAAACTGTAAAACTCAGGTGTTAAGAAAATTCTCTTTCAACACTTTTTCCTCGAGCAACAAGCAAGAATTATTCACGACTGCAGAATTATTTGCTACCGCTCGTTCTCACGTACGATGGCCAGCGTTTATCGATCGGAGCTTCGTGGATCGATATCTGTTTCGCAGATAATGTTCTCCCGCTAGAAAAGGAGAGCACGTCGGTCTTTTTACTGTCACGGACGCGGATGAATCACGTCGAACGGGGAACAGCGTTTGCCCCAGTTCGCGTTAACCTCGGGACAATTTTGACGCCTTCGAGGGCAAGGAAAATCGGATTTCCACGACTTCCTCCACGCGACCCGCTTTCCTTCTACGATACAAGTACTACGAAAGTACGCCGCAGGAAACTTTTACGTACGCACGAAATGAAGAAGAAAATGAAAACCATATCGTACAAGGTACAAGCTATTTTTGAAATTTTATCGAAGCTACAATCGTTTGTTGCGTTCAACGAGGTCTTATCGTCCGTCGGAGGTCGGCAGTCTTGTGACGCACGAGAGCAAAGATGGAGGGTTGGCTTTTCTCGCGCCAACTCTGTGAGTCAAAGACGGGAAAACAACAATGACGGATTATCGGGAGGCGATAGAGGGACTTTGCTGGATAAGCAAATAACACGAGCGCTCGTTAACGCACCGATGCCTTTTTAATTGCGGCGTATCGGAAGGAAAGGGTCTAGGCGACAAAGGATCGAGACGACCCTCCCGAAGACGAAAGGCGGAGAGAAAGGAAAAAAAAAAGGAAGGAACAAGGGCGCAAAAACCCTAGACCACCCTTTGAATCGTCGAAAAGGCATCGAAGAATGGGAACAGAAGTGGAGGGTGCGATTCAGAGGGTTACTCGCGACACCCTCCTCCTTCGGTCGCGATTAAAAGCCACACGGGAACGCACGGGAAGACCACACTACAACTCTGTGTCTCTCCTCTCGAGGCTCGAGCCTCGCCATCTCCTTTCCGCTGCTTTTTTGCCTTCCACTCGACAAACTCGCTCCCGTAGACTTACGCAATTTCGCTTCGATCCGCGAAAGGCACCCTTTAACCTCGCCAACGCGAAATAGCTGACACGTTCGACGTTCGAAAGGGGCTTGGAACGAGACTTTGCTCGTCAGAGAAAATCGGCACATCTTTTCGCGATTATAAGAATAAAATCGTAATGGAACTTTATTTGCTCTTGGCGTCTGAACGAGCCTCGCAATCAGTTATCTAAATTATGCGAATGAAAAATCACGCGCACGGCGGGGGAATATCAATGAACTTCTGTTGTTTGTTTGGACAGCGCTTATCTCCCGACGTGTTCGAGCAAGAAACGCTTTTCAGTAAAAGAGAAAATCAAATGGTTTCGCGGAGAGGTATGTTTCGCGATAATAAAAATTCAACATCTTTGAAAACGAATGTGTCACGCTTACGGACAGCTTATTAAGAAATTATCTTCGAAACCTATTCGAATCTTTTGGTCGGAATATTTTTTCACCGATATCGTCGCTCACGAAGCGATTACGATGTTTTTGAATTAGAGGCAACGTTACCAGGGAAATCCTCGAAGTTCAAGTAGAATTGCATCCAGATGAAGATCCTCTATGATGATTCCGCAAATCGCGCGTGTACAGTATGTACTAACTTGACGATTTGATAACACGATTTGATCACCGATGCCCCGATAAGATTACGCGCACGTTGCGTGATAACACTATCACGTTGTAAGGTTAAAAAAAATAGGACCGATACGATTCTACTTTTCAAGATTCGCGCTAAACGTTATTACGTATTTATCTTTCTGTTCAGTCGGATAACGTGTTCGCTGTTATCTTTCGTATCTGTTGGTAATGTAGATCAATTTTGTCATCTTTGCCAGTAATACAGTTTAGGCACGATAAAATAGATCAAAGGAACCTCGATTCGATGCGTATGTGTGCCTTGCAAAAATTCAAATTGGCAACATTGCAAATTAGCAAACGGAAGCAAGTTTTTTTCTTTTATGAGCAATTAATTTTGGCACTCGTGCAAGAGCAGGAAGAACACCACGTTGTTTAAAGGAAATTTAATGTTTCAATTTTGATATTATTTAGCCGCATGAATTGTTAATATGGGCTATTTGTCAACTTATACTTCGTGTATAGTATTCATTCGATTTATAATTTATGTTGCTTTTAAATGTATTTGTAAAATGCCATTATGTCAAAGAATCAAATAGATGAGTCTGTTCAAGATGTGATATCCTCTTTTTGAGAATATTCTTTCAAATGTTTAAACTGGTAGCCATGAGACTCGCACCAATTTTTTATTAAAAATTACATAAACCAAATCAATGAAACCATCTTATCGAATAGTCGAACAAGATGATCATTTATTCGCAAATTATCCTTTAATCTTGAATCAGAGGTAATAATTAATTACAATAACAAAAATTACTTTTGTTTTGATACGTGTTTTGTTGTTGTACTGCGTATCTTAAAATACTCTGTATAAAAATCTTTTATTATTGATACTGCGTATATTAAAATACTGCATAAAAAATTTTTTTGATAAATTCCTTTGGTTCTAACGTAATATTATTTTGTCAAGACACTGCGTATCCCGTGTAAATTATCTACATGTACATAAAAAAATCCTGGTATAAAAAATTTCTTCTCGATCCTAAAAGATGCGAAAATTTTTTTGGGGTTCCGATACCTGTAACATTATATCGTTCAAATACCGCGTACCTTGTACAAAAACTTTCTTCCCGATGCATTTCTTTCGATTCGTTTCTAACACGCGTAAGATTATTTTGTTAAGATACTGCGTATCTTGTACAAAAAATAAAAAGCATTTTACCCCGATCTTCCTCTATTCCTTATCTCACACATCGCGACGTTTAATTTTCAGAGCTGAGGATTCAACGTTCAACTTACAAACATACACCTAGAGAAAACTACGTGCACGTGAAACGTTCTCCACCGGACGTTATCAGCGCGTGTCCACGCTGGGAGAATTTCACTCGGGCGATTACGCGACGCGATGCTTCGATCCTGATTTTCTTCTTGCTGTTTTTTGCGCGTGCGCTTTCACGCGAACGCGCGTGGCCGTTTTAATTCATCCGAGCCGAGACGAGTCAAGCCGAGCGAACGAGGACGAAAGTCGCAGGACAATAATTCGCGCGCGACTGGAAATCCTATAATTCCTAAACTCCGCAGCAACTTAATACGCGTGTTCGCGAGTGGCCATTCATTCCGTGATTGGCCATGGCCTAGTTACCGCCGTTTCTGTAAATAACCGTGCGCGCGTTCTTGCACAATATCCCATCGACACCTTTCTTTACCGAATTTCCGTCTCGACTCAACTTCTACTCGAGCGAAGTTGAAAGAAAAAGGCAACGTTGTAAGTGAAGTAAAGGTAACTCGATATTTTCTCTGTTAAAACTTCCCCGACGGGATATTTGAAACTAAAATTAGTCTCAGCCTAAGAAACGCGCGTATTATTTATTGCACGAGCCTCGCCAATTTATTTTACGAGTGCTTAAAAAGTACATCTTTAATATTCAAAATTAATATTAATTTCTGCTTGGACAGAAATATAATTGTTTGTCGTATTTATATATTTGTATCCATTAATCAAATCTATTTACTTTAATTATCTTATTTAATAATTTTATATTTTATCAAACTCTCGTCCCTTACAAGCGTTTAAAAAATATGGATGCGCGTGCGCTT
The DNA here is from genome assembly GCA_001276565.1 of Melipona quadrifasciata. NCBI lineage: Eukaryota > Metazoa > Arthropoda > Insecta > Hymenoptera > Apidae > Melipona > Melipona quadrifasciata. The sequence goes on from KQ435883.1 coordinate 105,119, forward strand.
TCACGCGAACGCGCGTGGCCGTTTTAATTCATCCGAGCCGAGACGAGTCAAGCCGAGCGAACGAGGACGAAAGTCGCAGGACAATAATTCGCGCGCGACTGGAAATCCTATAATTCCTAAACTCCGCAGCAACTTAATACGCGTGTTCGCGAGTGGCCATTCATTCCGTGATTGGCCATGGCCTAGTTACCGCCGTTTCTGTAAATAACCGTGCGCGCGTTCTTGCACAATATCCCATCGACACCTTTCTTTACCGAATTTCCGTCTCGACTCAACTTCTACTCGAGCGAAGTTGAAAGAAAAAGGCAACGTTGTAAGTGAAGTAAAGGTAACTCGATATTTTCTCTGTTAAAACTTCCCCGACGGGATATTTGAAACTAAAATTAGTCTCAGCCTAAGAAACGCGCGTATTATTTATTGCACGAGCCTCGCCAATTTATTTTACGAGTGCTTAAAAAGTACATCTTTAATATTCAAAATTAATATTAATTTCTTTATGTTATAATTTATATTTAATATATAAATATTATTTAATGTATTATAATTTATATTTAATATTGTTTTATATTGTTTATCGTATTTATATATTTGTAGCTATTGATCACATCTATTTATTTTAATTATCTTATTTAATAATTGTACAATTTTATATTTTATCAGACTTAAGAATACGGACATTCTTAATATCCATCTCTGTTTGCACAAATCTATTCATTTTAATCATCACTTAAATCGTAACGATTTATACGTGGAATATTTCGTTACGATTGTTCTGATATTAATGGACACTTGTTTCTTGATATTAATATTTTTGTTAACCAACCAAAGTCAAGTATATATATCTGCAGTTATATATTTGTCCGTTCGAATAACTCGTGAGGGCAGCGAGAAGAAAAGAACGAAACTCGAAGAGAACGTACAACACTTTCGTTAAATTCGTTCGAAGTTGCAGTCATCAAGGATGTCCGAGTAATAAAAAAGCGAGCATCGATCGGGAAAAACAGACGTGTTTCGCGTGTACTTGACACTCTCCGCCAGTGTACCTTTCACGCATCAGCTACGGCGACATCGCTCAACCGTGAAAAATAACGTCACGCGCGAATCGTTCGACGCAGCCTGTGTGTCCGCAATGTGTCTCCAGCAAAGAACAGCTGTTCCTTACTAATGCAGTACTATTTGGCGTATCCTCGGATCTTTACGTAACCCGTCTAATTTTTCGACTCCGAATCGGCCTTCGGATAATCCAAACACGCAAATCCGCTGATCTCGTTTCCAGTCGACTCGCTTCGATCACTTTACAGTCATCGCGCGCGTCTATATCTCTTCAGCTTTGAACTGACGAGTAAGGAGAATCGATTTTTATAATTTTGACATTAATCAGAAGGATCCTTTTCTAGAAAATTGCTCGATCGCAAAATGGAAACGAGTGCTAATTATTAACCGCGAGTGTGTGTCGCGAGGGAAACTAAATTACGGGACGTGATTAAAATTGGCAATCGCGTGACTTACGTGGCACATGGGTACGCAAGTAAAACAAAAAAAAAAAGAAAAAGAGAGATTTCCACGAGCGAACGTGGAATTACGAGAGTGATTGATTCGGGGTTTAGAAAACACGCGAAATTCGTTTCGAGCAAAAAGAGGAGGGATTAAGGTGAAAGTTTCCGGCAAGAGATCTCTGGTTACGCTGAACGGGAGCCGGTGTTGTCGTGCCCGCGCGAAACGAGAATAATGGACGCGGTTGCAACGAGTTATTAAAGGGTAATCCGGCGGAGTGCCCTTTTATTCATTGTCGTCGGAGGAACGTGACTTCGTTGCCTCCCGGGACTCCGGGGCTCGCGCTGCTTTTCCGAGACCTATGCGGGTCCAACGACCTCTTTATTTTCATTAGCCTCCGGTAGATTACCAGGCTCCGGGCTGGATTAACTCGTAAGTTAATATCTCAATCGGGCCGCGCGATTAGCGATTTAACTTGCAAGTGAACAATCCTCCCTACTTTCTTTTCTCCCTCCCCCGTCGTTGATTCAACAGACGTTTCATTTCCTTTGTTTTCATTTCCTTTCTATCTCGCGAGATACCCAATCCCACATTTACCTCTGCCAACGTACAGTTTTCGTACGTCGCAGTCCGCGACGAAAGGCAATTTAATCGAGACAAGACGAAATCGAAGAGTCTCTCTTTCTTTTGAATGAAAATTTCGCTCGAAGGATAAATCGCGAATAAATCGCAGCGCCGACAGGGCGGACTAGGGGACCGTTTACGTAAATCGCGTTTTTCACGGGCACGGCTCGGCGTCTGAGACCTCGTCCTGAGACCTCGAAAAATACGACACGCGACGACGAGTGAAACGTCGTTTTCCCCTCCCCCGAGTTTCGCCGTCTAGACCGTGTCTCTCGCCCTCGGCGCGCAATTTTACTTTAATTTATTCCGTCGACGACGCTCCGATCGAAACTACCTCGCGAATCTATCGTCGCTCGTAGAAAAAAAAAAAAAAAAAAGGGAAGAAATCTAGCTAATATTGCAAGACGAGCATCGTACGATGATGATTCCTACCTTTTGGAAGCGGATCGACGCTGTTCTGCGCGGAGTACTCGCCGAGGCCGAGCGTCCGAGATTGATTCTGATGATGATGGTGATGATTCTGCGGCGGGGGCGACGCTTCCCTGACGCAGCCCATCAATGTCAGGGCACCGCCGACACCTCCGCCGCCGCTGCCCCCTCCTCCACCTCCTCCACCTCCTCCACCGCCACCGCCACCTCCACCTCCGCCTCCGGTGGCGGTGCTCGTCGACATCCTGCTGCTCTGAAACACCCCGAAGAACCATGTCGCCACGTAAGACTCTGTGACACGCTGATACCACGCCGTGAGAAACGAGTTCTCCGCCCTTTTCCAGCTTTTCCATCCGTCCATCTTTCCCACCCCTATATCTCGTCACGATCTTTTCTTCTTTTCTTTTGTTTTTTTTTTTCACAAGACTCCCGCCACCACTACCCCCTCCCCCCCGAAAGCACACCACTGAATCTCGCGAACGGGGAGACGCGTGCGGGGCAACTGCGTGCGTGCGAGTGTCGAGACAATTTCGGTGGATATCGATCCGTACCAGCTGACCTTAGTCTCCGTTCATACCGACCTTGCACAATGTCTCGTTACCATATCCACCACGCGTTCTCCCCCGGTGACCGGTTCCGACGAGCCTCCGATCCGCTTGCGGATCTTTCCTCTTCTCATTCGCGTTGCACCAACGTGCACAAAGGGGTGAGCGCAGATCAAGCCGGATTCGAGCCGTACGAGCGAGGGAAACAACGACGTGTTCGTGTGAACTCGGGCAGACTCGCTCGGTCGTTTCGTAACCACCGTTTCCTTGTCGTTACGTCGCTCCGGCGGACCATCCACAGGGTGAGTTTCACCATTTAACGCTTTTTCACGCTGCGTTCCACCGCGTGTGTCACGTTTCACGGCGCAAGGTCACGAATCGCACCACCACCGCGGAAGTGTCCGAGGTGTTCTATTGAAAAATCCGGACGAAGCTCGTTGACGACGAAGCGTGAGAGAGGAGAGGGCAGAGGCACCGCCGGCTTCCTGACCGATTTTCCGGCCGCAGGCTCGTGGAAACGTGACGTCGCGCTCGTCACTGTCGCGTCTTTCCCCCTCGGTCGGTCGTGCGTCGGATGTGGTCCTAGGTTCCTTGCACACTCTCATCGAGAGAGAGACCCAACAGAGCCGATGCGGCTTCTGCGTGTCGACAGAACTTGGCTCTCTCTCTCTCTCTCTCTCTCTCTCTCTCTCTCTCTCTAGTTCTCTGTAGTAATGGGTCAGGAGATGGTCTCCATGGTAACTGCAGCCAGAGCGAGGGGTGGCGGCGGTATCGTGCATCGATTGCACCCTCGGACGACCCTGACCTTCGCACACAGCTGACGACCACGTCGGATCCGCGTGCAGCAGCGCCGCTGGGGATGTGCAAGGTTGTCGGGCAAAATTAACGCTGCCGGTTCTCGTTGAGGTATCGTTACACACCAGCTCGCGTGCTCCTTCCGAGCGCTCCACCGTCTCTCCTTAAATCCCCCCGGGCGCGTCCGCGTTTCTCCTCTTTGCCGTGCCTCTCTTCTTTCGACTCGTCGTTTTCTTTGAAACTTCTTCCGGAAGGTGCCGACGGTTTTCTTTCTCTGGCATCGGCAATCTATATCGCAGGTTTATTTTATTTTCGTCGTCAAGTGTCAAAATTCTTTCGTTCAATTGGTGAACTTCAACTCTTATCAACGTCTTTAAATTTCTATATATCTACAATTTTATTTTCAATTGTGAAACAGCAGAGAATACGTACCATCTTCCAGCAAAGGCATAAATTCGTGTCTGAGTGAATCACTTTTTAAGATTAGTTTGGAATATTCATTGTTCATCGTGAACAACGCGAACATCAAGAGTAACCCTTTGCACGCCTGTGTAATTGTAACTTTGACTAACAACTAAAATTATAAAATGTTTTATAATTAAAAATAAGTTATAATTGCGGATAATTATATGAAATAATAAAATAATGAAAACAAGAAATTCTTGAGGATAGTGGCAATCGTGAGTCAGTTGACACTCATTATCGTCGAATTATTATTCGTATAATTCACACAAACTAAACTTCTCTATTGCTTCTTACGAAAGTTTATAAAATGGCGATGGAAATTTCTCAACAGATTGAAATTACGTATCATTAACTTCTATGTACTGTACTTGATGATTGCTTTACACGAAGTCAAATATTATAAGTAGTACAATCAACAAAATTTCATGCTAACATTTAAACATTTAAACAGGATGACTATCCCCAACGTTATGTCACTTCACTCATTATCTCGGAAATAAATTGCTGATTGATGATACAGAAAACGTTTTCGAGGTTTTCTTGGTTAGCTCTCAAAGAGCTATTCGTATTTTTCACTTGTAATTTCGTCAAGGGACTTGTTCACAGGTATAGCAACCTTAGGGCGAACGAAAATCGTAGATGTGTTTACCTTCCTTTAAGCTCTTGCAAATCGTTCTCTTCCTCTCGTTCGTTTACCAAAGGTAAAAGGCTAAAGATCCTCTGTCACCGCAGAGGCTGACATTTCCGGTGACATTTCGATAATCGTATTTTTCTGACTCGCTTTCAGGACAGACTCCGATTGATATTGATATTCGTAACACACGCGCTGGTTTACATTGTTCTTCCGAGTCTATAGTCAGCCGACGAGGTGAAAGTGCCGACACTTTTATGTGCAAGTGTGCATTTTCAATGAACGAGCAGCTAATCGAGCCAGGCTCGAGGTAGATAAAGCAGGGAGATTGCCACGGCCTTGACATAGCCGCCACGCTGTCAGTGGAACGACTTTACCACTCGGTGTTGAACGTCACCCGTTTTGATTAACGCGCAATCCACACCAAGATTCGGGCATTGTTCTTCCTCCTTTGTTCTAGCTCGTTTGCACGCCGCTCGTACAAAGTCGACCATCTTTCGATCGTTTTTATTCACCTGTTAACCTTATCGTCGTCTTCCTAAAATAATCTCGTTGTTCTTATCTTCTTTCGCGACGACTGATTCAAGACTTTTCCTCAAACGTGATTCAGAGGAGTCTTGGAGCGGTCGCAGAAAGTTCCTTCGAGCAAGCACCGTCAGGAAACTTTTCGCTGGTATGTAGTTCCTTTTACTAATCTTGACACGGACTTTTGAACATGCCGCGTCAAACCTTCCATTAAGAACCTGCTGTAATTACAGTTTTCGGGATGAGTTGGGCCGACGGCAATTAAGCACTCGCCGCGTAGTGAATCCTCCACGTTCGAAAAGAGAAAGCGAAAGACTTGCAACCAACTTCGCCAGGGTTCAATTGCGTCGTCAAACGCCGAAAAGTGAAATCTTCGAATTTACTCTTCTTCCTTTTGTAACTTTCTCTTCTTTTTCCACCAATCATCGTGAAGGAAAGTAGCGAAATGGTGAACAGAACAGGTAGCCTAAAGTCTAGCGTAGTTTAGATTAGGTTCCAAAAATCACTTCCTACTAAAATAAATACGTAATCTCTTTATTATTAATTTGCGAACGCTCTGACGGTTGAAAGAAATAATTTTTAAAACGTAAGGAAAAAATTAATTTAAAATTAATAACATTAATTTTTTCACACACTTTGATGTTTTATTAAAAAAAATAGGTGGGAAGAAACTTTCGGCCCACCCTATATAATCACGAATCTACTAGAGTTGCACCACTTGCACAAAAATGCACTTTTGTTACCGTTAACCTCTTGCGCTAGTAACTGGTTTACGGACCATAACGAGTGACCAAACCGTATACAACAATTTGTCTTCTTTTTGAATTCATCGGTATATCACTGGATAGAAATTACTAAGAAGTAATAAATTTATTATTTGTTTTGCCCGAGTTATACTTTAATATATTTAAAACTGAAAAAATATTGCAATTTTGGGCCAAATATTCTCGACGTGCGTAGCACGTCATTCCAGCGCAAGAGATTAATATCTGTTTCTTCACGAAAACCTTCCAATCCTTGCAGAATAATCAATCGACGACAATGGACAGAGAACAGATGATCGAACAATGATCAATGATCAATGATCAACAAAAGCGTTCCGGGGTCCAAAGGCTGGCGCGATTTTACGCCGAAATGGGCCACGTAATGGCACGTAATGACTTCCGGCTCCACCGAACAATCACACAGACGCGCAGCCATATACTTGTAACGAGGCATCGATTCTCTCATCGTTCAAGTATCTAGACGCGATGGAAAGCGCTATCCTCTTCTCGATGCCTTCTACGGTCGTCGAGGACATTACACGTAAACTCGTCGCGTGTTGCGTTTCCTCCTTTTCTTCCATTTCGTTCCATTCTCGACGAGGAGTTGCCTTGTCACGAACCGACGTATCCGACAGACGCAATTTCGTTTCAGTCTCGACGAGGAGTTGCCTTGTCACGAACCGACGTATCCGACAGACTTCACGTTTCACCGAGAATTTGACACGGTCCACAATTAAGATCGGAACGCGACGAGCGTTATCGCTGCTGGTTAGATCCCGCTTGTGCAAACTTCGAAGTAGACGAGACGTGATTTCCTACGATCGTGACGAAGCTCGGGAAATTCAGGCGATATCGCTGGGAAATATTCTCGAGTGACTTGAATAGGATCCAAGGCTTTTTTTTTTCTTTCTTTTTGAACAGGATCGGAGTTTTTCAAACGAGTTTTGGCTCGTACAGGGTGTTCCCGAGACCGTGATAATATTCTATTATACATGTAAAATTTTCCCATACGAAAAGATTCGTTTTCGAGAAAATCGTGCTTGAAAATTTATCAATTCATGGCGTGTACCAAGGCAACTTTTAACGAAAAATATACAGTCTGCTTTCGTGAAAGTGAAAAATTTTCTTACTCATTTTTGCACACGTATGACAACTTCCTGTTAATTATTCTTTTCCGCTGCTAATTCTAGAATTAGCTCAGATTCAACTATGTACTTAATAAACATTTAAACTTGAATTTTTTCAAGAACGAAGCGTGAAAAAACTGTCACGCTTTCGAGAACATCCTGTATATATCCGAGAAACTCGTTTCGTTGCTCCGATTCAAGCGCTCCGAAACAGAGTAATTTCAGGGATCGTGAGATTCTAAAGACGTTTCGTGACAAGGGGGGACGATTGTTTCCCAAATTGCTCGTTTCAACTTTACACCGCGAAGGTTTGTGGACTATGCAGAGATAGCAAATGATGTTTACCTTAAACAGGAACCGACATGGCAGGTAGGGTTCGTGTTGCCGTGCCCCGAATATCTGCAAACAGAATACGAAAGGTCAACATCGTCAATAAGCAGGGAATTATGCAGAATTGCACGCGCGCAGTTTCAAATCAAGGTAATCCTTGAAATACCTGGCAGCGGGGCCTTCGCCCTAAAAACCAACGCGACGATAAAATAAGTCGGATACAGAGAGACGTTGCTGCACCCTCTCTCGCGCTCCGTGTAAATCGCACAGTCTGCTCTCGCCGGAGGATCCCCCTTGATTTACGTAACATCGCGATAGAACAGGAAGTCTTCGCCGACAATTTATGCCGCCGCACCTTCGAAAATCCCGAACAGTTCCCGGAAATTATCCTTCCGCTCCGCAAGAATGAACGTGCTTCTTTTAGATTAATTCCTCGCGATTTCGTCCAAACCGAAAGTTTTATCCGGCGTGGAAACAAGACACAATTAGTGAACAATTAGTACGTTGCGAGATGCAAAATGAGAATTAAAGGGCACGGGTGAATCGAGGCTCGAGAGGTGGATGGTTTTCAACGTGGAATCGTGATTCCGAGAAATGTTGGGAAGCAGCTGAGCTGCGCCGGGCGTTTAATGAATGGATCGCGACGAGTGATCTATTCCGCGTCTAGGATCCTCGTGGATCGTCGCGCGGCTGCCACGCCCGGACGCGACAGAATTTAAAGCGTCTATTTATAAAGAGTGAACGAACGCCGCCGCTGGCAACGGGTGAACGCGCATCAACGCGGGTCAAAACGTACAGTGAGCGTGTATATACAAGTACATACGTCGCGCTGATCCGGTTAATTCTGGAGCGGAGAGCAACGAAGGGGGAAAGAAAAAAAGAAGAAAGCAGAGAAGAAAAAAAACCGGAAAAAAAATGAAAAAGAGAGAGAGAGAGAGAGAGAGAGGAATTACCGACATAATTCGTGCTCCGTGCCTCTCATATTCGTAGCACGGCTATAAATATTCGCGGCGCGCATCTCTCTTCTGCAAACGGGGTGGGGGCAAAAAATGAGCCGACGTTGGCGAATGAGGAACGTGGCGAAACGCAATTTTTTAACGTCCCACGGTTTTTATGTTCGCGAACAGCTTTGTTTCTCATCCCTGAGACAAACGAGGTTGTATAACGTACGCGTTGGCAGAAAAAAATTTGCATGCTAATTCGCGCCCGAATGCGATTAAACGCTCCACGAATAGGTATCTTTACTTTCTTCCATTTAACCATTTAATCGTGCTGTCTCGGCTTCTCTAACAAATTCGCCTGTTGTTTATTCTGTTCCTGTTCCGCTCAAGAAACAATGGACTGGATTGATTTCGTACATATAACAGTCCCGTCTCGAAATGTTTCGTACAACATGGAACACGTACCCAACAATCGTCTGTTATTTCGTGAAACCGTTCTAAATATGTACGACGGAGGATCGTTCCGAAGAGGGGTCGGTTTGCCCGGAAGTAGAGTAAGCGAGCATTCGGTTCCGTGCGGCTCTTCCTTTCGAGAAGGGACACACGTTTCTGTGTGCAGTTGCTTATTTAAGATACGTCTGCTCTGAAACGAGGGCCATCGGGTGTATTTTCGTCCCTCCGTGTATGAAAGCGAGGTAGAAAATAGTCACTGCTCGTCTCTACGCTGAGGAAGAGCCTCTCTCGATCGGAACAAGAGATACCCGTTCGATACGACTCCTCCCTTTTTTTTTCTTCTCTGCTTCTACCTACCGACTCGTTGCTTCGTCTCGTTTCATAATTCAAAACGGGAAGGATCTATCTTTCTTTCGTCGAGTCGACATTTCCCACCTCTCGGATATTTTCCAAGGCGATGATTGTATTGCGAGATAAAGAAGAGGACTTTTCATGGTTTATCGAGTTTATTGTACGCCACTTTATTGTGTCCCACCCACGCATAATTCCATATCGGAAAAATGCTCAACAACGGGCCACCCGAAAATTCGAATAACGCGCGATCTCGATATATATATTCGTTGTCTTCTTTTTTAATCTTCTTCTAGTTTCCAAGATAAATTCGTATATGTTGGTTAGAATTTCTTGTGGTTTTGTAATTCTTCTTGGAATTTTCTCATTGACAAATGAATTACAAAAAGCAACAAGTAAGAATCTTGGCGTAATAACTGCCTGCGTGATGACGTTTTCAAGTAGATAGATAGTAATCGGTCGCTTCCAAACGTTTTCCAAACGTCAAATTCTTAGTCATCACTATATAATTTAACAGTGGAACTGTCGACGATTAAAGTTGAATAAAATTTTCATTAGAAACATTAAAGTAAAAAAATGGGAAAGCTCTATGTAATATAATAAATTACACAAGCTTCTATTTACACATTTTTCGAAAAATCATTTAAATTTCTAAAAATACATTATTTCATGTCTCTAATAAAAATTATAAATTGGTCATTTTGACCACTTTGATAGTTCTAGTGTTATACATGTATATTAATATACATTAATATACATATAATTTAATATATTATTTATATACATGTATATTAATATATATTAATGTATATTAATATACATGT
>KQ435883.1:128661-149734 GCA_001276565.1 Melipona quadrifasciata
AACTCGACGAATCTCTCTCTCTCTCTCCCTCTCTCTCCGTCTCTATATATCGACGTTCTATTAGGTCACCGAGAAGTACGCAGTCGTGCTGCGAAAATCACGCTTATGCATACATATATTCGCTTCTAGCGAAGGATTGGATAGTCGCTAGATGTGCATCTAACTATAAAACAAATCTAGTAACTATCAGATTATCATATAAACAGATACAGGGAAAAGCATCGACAATCGAAAGATCGATCGATAATTTAAACTGATAACGAGGAAAGATCAACTTGGACTCATTTTGAAGCGTGAGGCTTCTACTTTGACAATCGTCGACTATCGTGTAGCTCGTTTTTTTCCCCTAGAAAAAAGAGATGTGCACACAAAAAACTAGATGCGCATCTAACTATAAAACAAATCTAGTAACTATCAGATTATCACATAAACAGGTACAGCGAAAAGCATCGACAATCGAAAGATCGATCGATAATTTAAACTGATAACGAGGAAAGATCAACTTGGACACATTTTGAAGCGTGAGGCTTCTACTTTGACAATCGTCGACTATCGTGTAGCTCGTTTTTTTCCCCTAGAAAAAAGAGATGTGCACACAAAAAACTAGATGCGCATCTAACTATAAAACAAATCTAGTAACTATCAGATTATCACATAAACAGGTACAGCGAAAAGCATCGACAATCGAAAGATCGATCGATAATTTAAACTGATAACGAGGAAAGATCAACTTGGACACATTTTGAAGCGTGAGGCTTCTACTTTGACAATCGTCGACTATCATGTAGCTTGTTTTTTTTTCCCTAGAAAACTGTAAAAAGTTCGAACGTTAAAACAGTTTCTTCGTGATTCACCGCCATTTTGAAGGTTAAAGTCTCCTCTTAAAAATTGTTGCGCGATTTTTTTTTTACCATTCGATCGAACGTTCAAGAAATCCTAACATTTAACTTATAATGTTCGAAATCCAGTGAAAGAATCGATGCGAATTTTAAGTAGTCGTTTTTTTTTTACTTTTCATCCACTTTTTCCACCCGCTACATGATGTAAAGTCGACCTTCGAAAAGAACGACCGAGTGGATCGTTACATGACCCTTCCTTACGAAGTTACATCAGCTGAAATTATCGACAATTTTTCATTGTCACTGTCACAGTTATGCTCTTTAATATAATTGAGTACGCTCAAATACATATGGGAAACTGAAAGACAGGCGTCGATTGTTTGAATGCCGAAATCGATTGCCGAATATTACAACAATTTAATATAATTAATAGTAATTTAATACAATTAATACGATAATGTAATTTAATATAATTAATGTAATAATATAATGCAATAACAATTTAAATACGATTCTAGATATCTTTGAGATTTCGCTCTCCTTAGACCCAGGATTTATAACAAAAGCTAACGAGGTCTCTTTAATAACTCACAATCTCAGATTAAATACAAAATATTTACACAAAGCAACACGTCCACTCTTTCAAGTATGACGCAACATTCTTTCTTTGACATTCACATCTCCATTATTGTTTTGTATTATTTTTACCATTCTATTGTTGCCATTTTTCTTCCTAGCGGGCTCTGCCATCAAGTTAAATAAATAAATGAACAAACAAATTCACCCAGCGCGAAGTTCAACGACACTGTTACCGCGAAAGGGAACTGACAGAAAGCGCATCAGGATCCCTTGGATCGTATTAAAATTCTAGATCCTTCCGCCAGAGGACGGAGAGTAACTGTAGAAAGTGGGGAAAATTTTGGCGTGAAAATATCCTCGGGCGCACCTGCTCCCTGCTCCATAAAGGAACTCAGGTTGCCGAGAAACATCGAACCGGTCCTGCCCCCGATCGAGCCCTCGCCGCCCGGTTTGAACCGTTACGTAGCTCTATGGCCATCCAGAAAACCGGTAGGACGGATAATCGGACGACCGTACGCCGTTTACGTTACCGATTCGACCGAGCCGGCACCACCCACCGACCGATCTACTCGAAATAAATCGACCTGTCGGCTCGTCATCGTCATTCTGACAGCAAACCACAACAGTCGAGTCATAGCAAGCAAGTCGTGGAGAGGAATATGAAATCCAATCGGCATCGGTATCACGACGCAGTAAGCGGCCGGAGGTATCTCGATCGTCGCGAAGGACGAGATAATTGCTATTGGGTTTGTTCATCCTTGCCTCTTTCGTGGACGCCAAGGACGGATAAAGGATGATTAATTTGGATTCCGTAGCGATTTAACGAGTAGATCAGCTCGATATTTCCAGAACGATCGGGCGAGCTTGAAAGTCACAGATCGATTCACAGGGTCGACGCAGAATGGGGAGATTCCGAAAGAGAGAGAAAGAGAGAGAAAGGTTGAATTCAGTCAATTTTCTCGATACGTTCTCGCCACGAGTCCGAAATCCGAGGTGCAAATCGGTTATCGACATGACTTCCGGCGCCGTCGACGCGTTCAATTTCGGATTAATTTGCCACAAACGCCTTGGCCGGTTCGCGCTCGGCTAATTGGCACGTTAATTGCTCTCGTCGATGTAGCTGCAACCCCCGTCAGAGTAGCTGTTCACGATGCCCTCCTCCACACCTGTCACCGACTAATGCTCCGGGTGACACGATCGGGATTATCGAAATGACAGCCCTTTATCCGACTATGGAAACAGCTGCGGGCTTCCACTACTCGCTGTCTTGAAAAATCTACGTTAATTCGTCGCAAGATGACAAATAGTTATTCGAGGTCCTCTTTGTTTACCGCTTGTCAGTGCCGTCAGTAACGAACGAAAGTTGAACGACCTTTAACGAGAAATCGCGACGAGGTCGGAGAGAAGAGAAAAAGGAAAAAAAGAGAAATGGAGAAATCGTACGCGGTTGGGACGGCGTTATCATTTTCAGGCAGGAAGCCGCGGCAGCCTACAGAAAGCGTGAAAAGAGTTATCAAGCGGCGCTTTCATTGATAACGGTCTCTCGCGGTGGCTGGTGGAGCCTCGCCCCTATTTCCGGCGATGCGACGAAAGAGACCTCCAAGCATCAGCTCGCGGCGTTAAATATTTAAACGGAGTTGTTGGCGCCACGCGGGAATCGCGCCGCTGATTTTCAGCGCACCGTGTTCGTCGGTGACGCTGCTATTTCAAGAAGATATTCCATCCGGCGCGAAACGGCGCGCGACCGATTCCAATCTGTTTAGACTCGGGGAGTCTATGCCGAGAGGGAACGGAGGAGGACCGGCGCAAGCTGTGCCTCGAAATTCCACGGGGAGCCGTGGCGCAACGAGACGTGCCAGCGTCTCGTCGCGAAAACGTGCCATTAGGGCCAGCCAGACGCGAATAGAAAATTCCTCTCGCGCGCGCAAAGGGCAACTCACGGCGACCGACTGCCGTTTCTGTCCACGCGGGACAAAATTCCGCAAAAATACGCGGCTTTTACTGACTTTTAATCGAGAGATGCAAAAAACGAATACGTTGGGTTGTGTAATACGTATGTAGTTTGTTAGGTCTATGTTTCGTTCGACGTATTGTATTGTATATTAATTATATTACGTATAACATACATATTTTACGTTAATTATTATGCTGTATATTAATACGCGTGTATTATTATATATTATTGTATATTAATTAATACATTGTATATTAATCTCTTGTCGAGAATTTTTTGTCCCAAATTGCAACATTTTCTCAGTTGTAAGTATATTTAAGTAAAACAAATAATAAATTTATTACTTCTCAATAATTTCCATCCAGTGATATCATACCGACGAGTTCGAAAGAAAAAGAAAATGACGAATTATTGTATACGGTTCGGTCACTCGTTATGGTCCGCAAACCAGTTGCCAGCGCAAGAGGTTAGTATAATAATTATATATGTATGTATGTAATTAAATTACGTATTGTATGTTAATTATATTAGGTATAACATATTGTATATTATACAATGTATTAATACGTATTATATATTAATTAGTATATTGTATATTAATATAATAATTATATATGTATGTATTGTTTGACCAATTATTTTTTGTAAATGAATCAAATAAGTTTATATATGTATCTCTATGTTCTCTGAACAATGAATGTTCCATAGTAAACAGAGAACTTAAGTGGTCCGATCCTAAATCCAGTCAAATAATTCCCATTTGAAAATTATGTATTATATCATCAATTTTTTTCTGCAACGAACAGCTTAGAGGTTAGGAAATAATTGCGTGGACGTTTTAGATGGGACAGCCTGAATTATAATTATATTTTCAATTTCATACCGTGTTTTGAATATTTATAGTATTCGTTCCCTTTGTATTTTTGTCACAATTGGGAACGGAATACATACATAGGGTGTATGTGGCCTAACCTCTAAATTACTCGTTACAGAAAAAGAGGTTTCGAGGAGGTTTTACTTTTGACGATCACAAATCTTGTCTCTGATCATTTCAAGATGATCTCTGTTTTTCTTTTTTTTTTTTAAATGAAATTAATAAAGCATTTTTTCTTTAGACAGAACGAAAATTTACTTGAAACGTTCTTTTCTCTACAACGAACTGTTTGGAATGATAATTGCGAGAGACGTTTCAAGTGAGGTACCCTATATGTACGTCTATCTATTCACCGTGGATGAATTATGCACGCGGATAATGCAAACAATTTCATATCTACAAATACATATTTTTCATATCCGGCGAACGAATTTATCACGCAAAGAAATATATCTGTGGTCTCTTTATTCCTAGATTCCTAGATCTCTGAAGCTCTGATCTCGAACGAACGAGCAAAGACGAGCATTCCAAATGCAGCGAATCGGTGGGACCTTTATTAGTAGGACATGTTAGATTGCGAAAAACGAAGATAACGGGTGGAACGGATTAGCCAACGATCGCCAGCATCGCTGGAACATCGAGAGAAAGAGAGGGACTAGTGGATTAATCACGAGAAAGCGCGAGAGGAAGAGATCGAAGAGAAAGGACGACGAGA
Source organism: Melipona quadrifasciata (assembly GCA_001276565.1). Taxonomy (NCBI): domain Eukaryota; kingdom Metazoa; phylum Arthropoda; class Insecta; order Hymenoptera; family Apidae; genus Melipona; species Melipona quadrifasciata. Next base: position 133,623 of record KQ435883.1, read on the forward strand.
TGCCTCGAAAGGTAGACAAGGAAGAGCAGTGGGAGAAGGAAAGAGAGAGAGAGAGAGAGAGAGAGAGAGAGAGAAAGACGTGGAAACTCCTTCACGAGGCGTATGAGAGTCGATCTCAGGGCGGATTCCCACCGAAGGATCGGTCACGACTTAGGGTCGCCTTAAACGCCGTTCGTGAGCACCGCCGACGATTGGATAATACGAGTTTCGCTATCGTCCTCCCGACGAGGTATCCACCCTGCAACGGACCGCGGAGCAACGATCATTACGGTTCTCCACGGTGCAAAACAGTCACCTCCACTCGTAGAGTTAGGAGCGAGCTGTGTAACTCGCACGCCTTTCCATCGTTTGTAACCTGAGCGCAAAATCCGCGTTTACGTATATAGTATATACTCGGATCTCGGAGTTACGACAGCGAGTTCCGCAGCCACGGAGAATCTCGCGTCCGATCCGAATATACCTTTCTCCGCAGCGCGATGCACTCTCACTTCAAATTCCTCTCGTTGCTGATTCTAGCGCGCACGTGTGCGACCGAAGAGCAGACACGGGCGCAAATGCCGCGAGGAAGTCGTTAATCTACGGCGAATCGCGGCAGCCGTCTTCGGCCCGTTGCAGAAGGATGTTATCGACACCTTCCTCCTTCGCTACCACGAACGACGACGCTCCTCCACATCCTTGCCGCGATTTCTGCTGCGTATTATCACTGAAAGTGATTTTAGGGTAACCCAGAAAAACGGGCCTCTTCAGGTGCAACGCTAATGCAACGAAAATTAGCGATTGGTTGATTTGGGTCACGTGATTCACGAGGGGGCGTGGCTAGACCTCGAGTTTAATTCAGTGTAGGTTAGAAGAGTTAAAGTTTGTTTAAAAAAAAAAACCATTCTAAGCCCCTGACAAAATGTCATCACGAAATATTCTGATAATCTGAACCAATAAAGTGGAATAAGATGTATTCATAATACATTTGATTTTATGGCGCTACCAAAGAGTGAGAGAACGTATAATACATTCTTGGGAACCGACAATAAGAAATTGGCCCTCGTAGCGAATATCTGTTTTCGATATCGAACTAATCTTCGTGTCCAAGCCTGGCATTGCTCATCTTGAATCTCCTTCTTCTTCACGATGCTCGATATCACAGGATTATCCCAAATAGAATCGTAGCCTCTCGTTGACCATCGAGATTATTTGCGATCCTAATTGTAAGATAGAACTCGAATTTTCGCTCGAGTTTTTCGTCGATGATTTCCGTCGTTCCCACGAGGAAATCGCACGACCGTAACGAGAAGAAAGAAGAAGCTTCCACGCGGCTGACGATTTTTCACGCGGTCGAGGATGAACGAGGCACACTTTCGATAATAAGACAATTCCTTCGGTCTCGGATACTCGAGCTCGCTCTACATCGCACTCGTCCGGACTGGTCGATCGGCGACGAGTCACGTAGCGTGCCGGTACTGCAAAACCTGGTCGACGACTGTCGATTGTGACGATCCTCCGGACAATTTTCAAACATGCTCGCCGCTTAATATTAACCCAGTTCCTTTCAACTCGACAGTTTCCAATAATGCACGCGGCCAGACAAAAGGCTCGGGCGCGCGTTTATAATCGTAACACAGTTCCATTCTGGAACTGAGTGAAAGGAAGAGCAGAAGATCGGCGCGGGTAATTAACCGAACGAATAGCTGGACAAGTGGATTTATTAAAGCGGAGAGGAGACGAGCTCGAAAGGGACTTCTGCAACGATGAAATTCCATCGCGTTTGAAAAGAGCGAGAGCGGCGATAAGTAGCACGGAACAATGACCAACGATAAGATTTCTATTCGACGGCGGAAATGCAAACACGGTGGATACACAGGTGGCTACAGGAGGCGATAGAACGCCGAGACAGCTATCGATCGTTTCTGAACACGGTGTGTTTCGAGGTCGTCGTCCTTCCCCAGGTACACGCGAGTCGATAACGCGGGCAACTCTTCTCGAAACTATGCGCTCGTGTGCTGTGTGTGTGATGCGACTATTGACCAATTATACTCCGCGTCGTTCGTCAATCCTGCAACTCTGCTACAGATAAGAATTCCAAATGAGACGGCACTCTGTGCGAAGTGAAAAGGGCGTATCTGAAACTTTTTAAATTAAAGGGAGAGAAGAACGTTATTCTTTTCAATTGCGAGCAATTCCGTTCTCGCGCAGAGGAAAATTTATGCTGGTTGGCTTTGGAAGTTATAAGTATCGGTAAAGTGTTTGTTAGTGTTTGTTCAGAATTTTGCAATGAAAATAAAAGCTTATCGCGACAGTTTTCATGATACGTAACATACTTTTGTGAGCCACCAGGTATACATACAATTATTTTTCTAATTAAATCCATCATGGTACTGAAGATTGAAATTTTTGTTTTTTTATTGAAAATTCAGGATTAGATGACGAAACGTTAGGATTCCTCAGGATCAGGATTTTTAATCCGTGCCTGATTGTTAGATACTGAATGTTTTTCCATTTTTTGATCAGATTAGTTGAATTAACACGACAGTACGAATTTTATTCCGTGTGATTCAGCAACGCACACACCAGTCGTAATATTTAATTCAATTTATTCGAACAAACGGGAAAAATCGTTTCTTATATAAAAAAAAAAAAGAAAAAGTAAAAGCAAAGAAAGAGCAAACGTTTTCAAGGCGAAAATCAAAGACAGTATTCCAATATAGGGATAATAACGTGGATATTAATATAACGAATATAACAATAAGGAAAAAAACAGTGCTAGAAAATAAGACAAGTGAGATATGACAAATATAGTAGTCACGATAGCAAATAAAAATATATAAAAATAACAAAGTAAACAGAAATATTAGATAGATTAAAAATAGAAAAATACATAATGCTTCAATGGCTTAAGATTTGTCGAACTTTCGAACTTCCTAATCTAAAATCTAAAAAAAAAGAAAAGAAAAAGAAACCAAAAAATAGGGTGAAAAAAACGCGAATCAGCTTCGACATCAATCGATCCAACTCTCCATCATTCTCAAACTCTCCGCGTTTTGCAATTCAAAGTAGTATCGACCGGTGGGACATCGATCGTCCGAGGATGACACGCACGAGGGGGCAGGCCGATCTCCTCCAAGAACGTGCAGGTTAACTTCTTGCAATATTTTCCCAGTTTTAAGTGTATTTAAGTATAACCCAGGCAAAACAAATAATAAATTTATTACTCTCAATAATTTCTATTCAGTAATATCATACCGAGTTCAAAAAGAAAGCGACGAATTGTATACGGTTTGGTCACTCGTTATGGTCCGCAACCAGTTGGACAGCGCAAGTGGTTAAAACGCGTTTCAACGGCGAGCGATGCGTTTTAACCTCTCCTGCTTTGTTGTTCCTCCGCGTTCCTTTTGGCCGAAGCATCGCGCACACGTGGCCGCGAGAAGCACGCGTCGAGTACTCGGCAAACGTTAACGGAAGAAGCGAGAGGCGCGAAGCAGGGGGGAGAATGGTACGTGGGCGTGGAGTGTCTGGATACTCGTAAAGGGAAATGCAAACTGCAGTGTCCGGGAAACGAAGCGAACGATACGCCGTTCTCCACATTTTTATTTCTCTCGCCTTCGCTCTTTCCGTCCCAACTATCTTGCCCTTCCTTCGCGCGATCGTTTGTTCTCTGCTCGCTTTGTTCCAGCGATTGGCATGTCGTTAACCTTTTCGCTACTGACGATCACTACAGTCACTCGTCGTCTGACGTCTTGCTGAGTATTCCCAGTGACTACAGTCACTTGATGTCTGACATTCATTGAGCACTACCGGTACTATAGTCACTCATCGTTCGACGTCTTGCTGGGTACTACCGGTGACTACATTCACTCAATATCTGTGGCTCAGTGGCTATAGTCAGTAGAACTACCAAAACAGTATTTTTAGAGATTTAAATCACCTTTCATAATAAATGTATAAAGAATCTTGTATTTCATGATATCATAAAGTACTACCAATGACTATATTCACTCAATATCTGATTCTCATCGGATACTACCAATGATTATAATCATCCAACTGATACTTACTGTATACTATTAGTTACCAAACAAAATTGATTCTCAACTAAAAAACAAGCGCGTCTACATTAGAATTGCTCCGACTCGCATAGAGAAGATTAATCGTGGCCCAGTTACGTCACGACACCTCGATTCCTCGGTCGCGATTAACACGATTGGACAGAGTGGCACGAGCGCTTGTCGTCTCGACTTTGCAAAACTTTTTTCACGAACGAGGGGGACACTGGCCCACCACCACGCAACCTTCCCTTCCGAGGGAAATGTTTCAAAACACAGGAAGCCCTAGAAAGGTAACGATTCGCGCGGGGCGAGATGATATATATCCTAAAGGTGTCCGGATTCCATGGAGACACGGGGAGACAAGACACGGGAGAGTAGGGCAGAGAACACGATTTTCGTCGAGTTCGTCGGACCTCTTGCGTAATACGGCCCTGAGCCGTAGTCTTACAACGGTAATGGAAGCCTCTAGCAGGCTTCCTCCTACGGACCAACAAAACCCGTTTCTTCTTACACTTTAACGATCGCGTATGCGTCAGAATTTATAGGGGGGCCAAGAGGTTAGCGGACTGGCACGGACGAGAAGAAGAAGAAGATGCGCGGCCCCGACTCGAGAGAAAATAAAACGAGGCGACTGTCGTGAGTGAGCGTCGCGTTCGAGACCAGTACCAAGCGCAGGAATCGTTTTCAGTTTCAGAAGGAAACCATCCTCCGGGGAAATTCGACCGAGTTGTTTCGAGAACTTCCGAGAGGAGAAACAACGGCGTTCTGCCCGCACGAAATGAGCCGAAAGAGGAACAAAGTTTCTCGAATTGCTCGGTTTTTTTAATAAATGGCTCGAGAGACAACGCGAGGGACACGTCTTCGTTTCGAAACTTCCGACTTTTTTTTTCAAACACGACTCTTTAATTCTTTTTATGTTTCATCGTCGCTGATCTATACACTGTAATACTGTAGCTTATAATTTAGAGGACCTTCAATTTTCTTACGATTTTTTTAATTCTTACGTAATTAATTCTTTAATTCTTCTAGCTTATCGTCGGTTCTCAACTTTTTTTCTCTCCCGTGCTTCTTGATCAGGCTTTTCATTTTCCTCTCTCAAAAATGTTTGTTTTTTAATTTCCTGACATTTCAAATCAAATCTCTGTAACACTGTTTTTGTGTTTTTATTTTAACTCTTCTTTTTTGGTGTTTTCCGTCATTACCGATACTATTTTCGCGTATCCCCAAGGGTTGAAAACCGCTGATTTGGACAATTTAGTCCGACACAAAATGAGAGAGTGAGAGAGATTGTCCAGTAAGAAACGTTCGCCAGAAATCTTTCGAAGAACCACAGGGAGGAGGGCTGGTGTAAATTGGTGGCACGGTCGGTTGTCGCGTCTTGACCCGGAGCTTAACCTCGAACCTACGGTATTCAGGAGGGGGGAGGTGGAATCCTCGATGCCAGGATATTCCTATACACGAAAGGTGTCCCTTGCAGGATGTCGGCGCTTCTCGTCGAATTTATTCGAGCTGGTTTCGCAACCAGCAGGTATCGTCGCGCGTTCGTGAAAAACGATATCTGGCGGAGATCGAATTTGCGGTGAGCCTCGAAACCGCGAATCGTGATCCACCGGGACGACCGGTGCTCCAGTTCACGGATGCAACGATCGTTGACGAGCTGGACGATCGAGCAACTTTCTTTCTTTCACTGTACGACGAAACGAATGTTAACCCTCGACCAGGGTCCAGAGGTATATTTTAACCCTTTTGCCCTCGACTTTTTGTAATTGCTGATAATTGTAATTATCAGCAATATAACATTGGTATCGCGTTGTTTGATACGATATAATGTAACCACGTAGTGGGAATAATAAAATTTCGAAAGAAATTCTTGAGGATAGAGGCAGTCTAAAATCAGTTGACATTCATATTGAATAATTATTCGAATAATTCAGGATAATTACATAAACTAAACTTGTTATTGCTTTGTACAAAAGTTTGTAAAATAATGCAGGAAATTTCTCAACGCGTGTGAGAAATTTCTATGTTCGTGATTAGATTCATCATTCATTTTTGAGAAGATTAAAGTTTCCTCTTCGCAATGATTGCTGCACAATTGTTGTACAATTTTTTCTTTAGTATTTCATTGAACGTTGAAAATGTTAGAGTCAAACAACTAAAATCTGAGAAATCCTAACCTTAGCTTGTTCAAGCTCAACAAAATGGCGGGAAAGGAAAAGAAAATGGCGGGAAAAGGAAAGATTGTACAGCGAGTTTCAAAAGGTCGTTCTAAAGAAAACAATTTCAATCATCAGGACCATGGTGGATTTGGTCATAAAAAGAAATTTTTTACACGCTTTGTATGAAATGTATCCTCGAAAAGAACGAATTGACGACTGTCAGAGGACAAGTGGAAGTTTCACATTTTGAAACGAGACCAAGCGGATCGACCAAGTTGCATCATAATTTATATTGTCGAATTTCTTCATCGTCGTTGGTACAGTGTTACGTGTAAAATGATTTTTTACCGCAATGCACGCAGCTTTCATCGCGCGAGGATAGAGCTGTCACGCGCGAAAAGGGAAGAGAACCCTTTCGAACCCTTTTCTCACGGCGAGAACCGGTAGTGCGCCGTCGAAAGGATGTGGGCGGTTTCAGGTTGCGAGAATCCTCGACACCTCCCCGATATTTACATTCGTACCAGATTCACGCCGGTGCTCGCGATCTTGTCCTGCGCGGCGTGCCACTTTCCACGCCGCTGCTTCGAACGAAATTACCTACCTGCCTGCCCGTTGCAGCATAACAGCGGGGAAAAAAGGAAAAAGGAACGTCCCGAAGCACTCGTTTTGCGAGCCATTTTGCACTCGTCTCGCGCAGGAAAGTATCGGTTTCCTCGGATTCGAACTCCAATTAACACTCGGACTAAAGCATTTTAGAATTTTCATTGCAGGCATGTTGAAGTGAAAAAAAAAAAAAATAGAAAACACACTGTGAAATATAATAAAATAAAATACGCAAGCTTTTGTTTGTGCATTTTATGAATCTCTAAAAATACAGTGTTTTACATCTGCAATATACAGGGTGGTCCATCGAAATATCTTTTCGAATTGTGATGACGCGAAAAATATTTTTTGCCTAACATGAATGGTATCCAAAAGGCCAATAATTGGTAAGAATATTTTTTTTCCAAGACTTTTCAAGATCATTGATGTTTTTTTTTTTTGCATATTGAAAAAAAACATAAATGACCTTCAAAAAAACATTATCCTGGAAAAAATATTCTTACCAATTATTGGTCTTTCGATATCATTCATGTTAGGCAAAAAATATTTTTTGCATCATCACAATTCGAAAAGATACTTAGGTAGCCTCACGTACACTGCTCACAAAAATTAGGGGATATTTCGAAATGAACATGAAGCGACAAAAAAAAGGAGCATCGTTTAAAATTCTATTAAAAGCAAACATCGTTTCTTGTTTAATAAAAAAAAAAAAAAAAAAAATCAATGCTTCTTTTTTTTATTCATTTTAAAAGATCCCCTGATTTTCGCGAACATAGTATAAATGGATCACCCTGTATCTAAAAATTGTGACTCATTTCGACCACTTCCAGCGTTAAATACTAGAAGCCTAAAGAAACACGTCTAAAGGCCCCTCGTTCGAAGACACGTGGGTTCTCCTCGTCTAGGAAAGAGAACCTGTTTATGCAAACGCACTCGTCACTCGCGAGTAATTCGCGACGAAAGAAGAAGAAAAACCGGCACAATGGGATTGCCCGCAGTCGACGACAGCGCGAGTTATTTCAATCGTGCCCGCGATCTGGACGAAAAGGGAAGAGAAATAAAAAACAAGCAGGAGGTTAGGGCACGCGGCGAGCGAAGAGAAGAAAGGAACGAAAGAGTAACGCGAACAGGTAATGAGAAAAAGAGAGAGAGAGGAGGGGGGGGGGAGAGAAGGTGCATCGTAACGAGTCGCATTTGCAAGGACAAGCAGAGCGTGGCCGAGCGGGCCAGTGCACATCGCATTCGTGTCCGCGATCTCGTCGATCGTGCGTCTTCTCCGCGTCGATCGTGCACATACCACGAACAGACCCAGACAAAATACGTTTCACCAGATACATCGGATGAGCAAAACTCAACTCACGCGTGACTATCAATAACTGAATTTTTTCTTACTGAATATTTATATTTTACTGAATATTTGCAATGTAAAATACAAGAGGAAAAACACGTAGCGTTTTGTAGAACGTTTCTGGCTTTCCTGAAAATATTTTTAACCGCCGCGTTACCGTCAGTATTCTCGCAGGTACAAATTGTTTTCCTGGATTTCCAGTCTCGCGCCGCGATCAATTCAAATGAAAAATTATCGATACATTGAGCTGCTGAAACTTCGTCTCGTTTGAAAGCGCGAAACTTTTATTTTTGGTCATCCTGAATTCGTCTTCTTTGAAAGAAAAAGTTGCAAGGACAGTGAAAATTTTTATTTGTTATTAAAACTAAAATTCTGTACGACTCGTTTATTGAACTTGAAGCATCAGTGTTAAATATTAGGGTTTTTTGAATTTGCGTCGTATTATGTTCAATGAAACGATGGGAAAAAAATCACACAAAACAAATTTTAAGAGGTCGTTGTAAAGGGGAGACTTTAATCTTCAAAATAACGGTGGATCTAGTTACAAAAAGGAATGTTTTTTTGCAGTTTTCGAGAAAAAAAAAGTAAGCTACATGATGTAAAGTTATCTTCCAAAAAAACCAACTGCAGAATCGTCAAAGTGGAAGCTTCACGCTCCAAAATGACAGTAAATTGTATGATTTTCTTTTACGAAGTTATAAGCTACAAATTTAAAGTACCGACAATTTTTTATCATTACGTGTACGGTTATGCTCTTCGCTGTAACTGTAATCATTTGCATCAACGAATCTACGATATTATACAGAGCGTTTCATTTTTATCCTGCCGAACGGTGCCAGCGGTGTTCCACGATCAAAAATAAGTATTATTACAAAATTACGAAAGAGAACATCAAAATTGTAAAACGATTTAATTCTATATGGAACAGCGAACGTTGTAACTGTTGTACGTTGTACTACTACATATATAGTTAATACCAGATATCAGCTGATAAATTAAATAAATTTATAACTTTGGTATTTTTTTGTCACAACTTCTATATATCATTTGTTTTTTTCTTTTTCTTATTTTTAATTATATAAAACATGTCGACACAATTCGGCGGGAAGGAAACAAAACACAACCCTGCATTTACACGGCGCCACACCATTTTTCCAAATTTCCCGATTTATTCTCGAATATCGAGCGATCTCGCGACAGTAATGGAGTCGAATGAAATCCCGACTCGTTTTTTCTCGTTACGGGCCCGTCAATTAGAAGCAAATCAGATCGGAGGAGAAGCTCCGTTGTGCCAACAACGCGGAGAGCAAACGAACGGGGAAACAAGCCGCTCCCCCGCCCCCACGTTAAATGGAGGCTCGTAATTGGATAAGCGAAATTTAGCTGTCGACTCGAACCGGGTTTGAGTGATATTTAAATAGAAACTGCGTTTTCGCGGGCTGCTCGGGACCTCTGCGAACAGAGAGAGAGAGAGAGAGAGAGAGAGGAGGGCTCTCAAGGAGAGCGATTTACAATCATACGGGGGAAGGGGGAGATAGCAGGCGAATCGCTTTCTAAACATCGGCCAACGAGATCGTATCGCCGTTTTCGAACCGAAATCAAACAACCGACCTCCCCGCTTACCGTTCGTTCCTCGAGGCTCCGCTAACGGATCCGCGTAATTTCAGTTAATTAAACAGTTCGGCTAACTACACCGGTAATTGCGAAAATTACGGTACGCCGGCCGCGCGGATAGAGGAACGCGAGCGCTCGCTCCATCTCCGTCAGCTCGCTGGTCGCCTATCTCCACCATCTTTTCGGCCTATTTGCCCGCTCGAGAGGGAAATCACCATGATGGCCGCAGAGGAGGAGGAGAAGAAAACGGGGTCACGGAAGACTCGGAGGAACTGACGTCTGTCGCGTTCCTCTCGCACCTGGCCGACCTGCGTCGCGGGTCGCGCGAGCGCCAAGCCCTTGCACCTGCGCGCGGGGAAAACCGCCCCTGGATACCACCGATAATCGATACTCGTGTAATTAAATAATTTCAACCGCCAGACGCATCTACTGAGTGAAAACACTCTCACGTGCTCTCCCCCAGGGTCCTTGGTTTGATCCAGGGTCGTTCGCAATTTGCGTCTTGACGCTAACGAACGATCGACCGACCTACTACGCTTCACCGCGTACGCTACGGTGTTTGGACATATGGCGCGATTCGTTAAAAAGCATGATGTACCAATGAGAAAAGCTTCTCTGTATCGCCGAAAGTTTTCCCACCGGTTGATTCAATCTCTGTTTGAATTGAATTTTTGAACGCTTTAACCCATTGCACTGATTGCGGACCATAACGAGTGACCGAACCGTATATAATAATTCGTCGCTTCCTTCTTTCTGTTGAACTCGTTACGATATCACTGGATAGAAATCATTAACAAGTAATAAACTTATCACTTGTTTTGCTTGGATCACATTCAAGTATACTTGAAACTGAGAAAATGTTGCATTTGGGAAAAATTACAAAAATTCTTGACGTGCGTGGCACGTTATTCCAGCGCAAGAGGTTAAGTAAGAGCACGCAGTTACGATATTCGATATATCAGGGTGTTCGCGTTATTTTTGTGCAGCGTTTTTCTGCTAGAAATGGTAAATAAGGGGGAAAATGGCAGAGAAGAAAGTTGTATGGTTTACTATGACCAACACACGTGTTTGCAATATTTTTCACGAAATTAAGATGACCTTTAATTTTTTATAGAATGCTATTTTTTTTCTTGTTTGTCACATAAAAGCGAATTCTATCAAGACGAATATTCAATACGGGGTAAACGATGTCCTTTAGAATTATGAGATTTAGATCAGGAATGAGAGAAACAGTTGGAACATTTACGTCTAATCTGCTACTTTGCCTTTTATTTTTTGTTGCATTCGACATAAACATTCGCTTTTTCTTTCGTCGAATAATTCGGCATTGTAATTAAATACTAAGTACTTAGAACTCTTAAGAATTCTTTAGAATATTTGTGAAATTATTTAAGAATACTATATATCCAGGACTTAAGAAGTTATGAAGACCCAATAGAATATATAGAAATCAATTCTGTCGCTAATTCTAAGTATAAATTTTCTTCGTTCTAAAAGAGTCACCTTCGTGATAATTCATACTTAAAGATATTGAACGATTTAAAGATATTTTCAAATCTAATGGCGCGCAGGATATACATAATTTTGACAGTGATAGTGGAAGCGATATTATTAAGAATTAATAAACATTTGTATTATTTATGAAAGGGTTACACTTTTAATGTTGTTGCAAATTTAATACCGTTTTAATATTTAATTATTTTGAGCAAGAGTACGATTATTGCAATAAATATTACGTAGTATATATGTGATTGTTATAAATATTATAACAACTATATTATCATTATAAATATATAATTGTCTGTATATCGATAGTTGTAATGGCTGCTACCTGCAAAAAAGATCCAAAGTCCAAAAGCTCATAAATAGGTAGCGTATTTGTTGGTTGTGTCTTCGAAAGCTCGCGAAAGGAGACACGATGGTGAGAGGTGACAAAAAAAAAAAAAAGAAAGAAAAAAGAAGATCGGAACGTCTACGCGGATTTTCCGGCTTACACGGATTCCGCGAAGCGTTTCCGCGACCGTAATTACGGACGAGTCGTTAACGAGACGGCCTAATTAGCCTAATGAAATCCGGTAATGAAATACGTTCGAGCTTCGCGTGGCTCGATGGCTCGATGGTTCCAATCGAACCGATCGAATCCCGATCGCGACACGGCAGCGTATCTCTCCACGAAAACTCCGGCAGCCGCGCACAATGCTGCAGCATTCGTGCATTGTTTCAAACGATCCTCTTACTCGGTGACCATGTAACGAACGATCGCGGAAGCGTGACGGAATTTCACGCGGCGTGACTCAAATTCGAGGCCTGTTTGCTCTGAAATCTGTATTCCAAGAACTTGCACGCCGACAACGTCGATTTATTGGAAAGAAAGAAGCAAGCTTAACGTTACTTTTCAATTTACATTTACAATTAGTCGACTTTTTTTAACATTGAATCGCACTAAAATGGTCAAAATGGCCAATTTGTGATTTTCTATGAAAATTCCTTTTGTACTCAATTTTCATTAATATTCCGTGGAACTTTTTGCATTTATAACAACGTCACTAGACACTCGAGTGACTTTTAAGAAAATACACCGATGGAAGCTCCTGCGTAATTTACCTTGCGCATCAATTTCTATGCCAGAAATATTGCACTTTAGTTGCAGCGTTAACACTCTGATTGCGGAGAGGAATTCCAACCTCTAGTTTGATACCTCTTTCCCACCTTGGAAACAACACGTGCAAAAGTTCAGCCTCATCCTCCGTCTCACTCGAGCTCGCGCGAAATGCTCGAACAGTCGAGCATTCCGAGGGATGATCGGACCGATTTTTGCCCCCGGCAAAACAGAAACGGAACGCGGCCCGTTAGACGACGTGCTCCATATTTCGACGACGCGGCTGATAAATCGGAGCACGCGCGCGATGATAAATCACGTCGAAACGTGAATATCAACACCAGATCTTATCCGGCGTGCATTTGCCTGCTTCCCTCTTGCGTTACAATGATAGATCGCCGGACCGTGAGCGATGCGGGGTCGCGGGGAAGGAGGAGGGAAAAAAAAAAGAGGAACACCCGGTGTATTATCATTTAGGCCGATCACGGTTGGGCTCCGTCACGGAACCGTGCACGCCCAACGTGCGCGAGTGCGCTGAAAAATACTCTTCGTTAAACGCAACGATCTCGAGCAACGATCCTTTCGATCATCTGGCTTGCAACATCCTTGACAACGTTTGCGAAATCTCGACAACGCGGTTCACCAGTTTCAGTGTTTCAGGCACGGATCGTCGAGCCTCCGGAGCATTCTCCCGCGATTCTTCCGCGTTTCATTGTCCCGTGGCGCATTCGCACTTGCTATTAATAGCGAAAACCAATGGTAGTAATAGCATCGTGAAAGTAACCGGCCGAGTCCCGGTGGCTGTTCAATGGAGCCCCGCGGCTCGACAGTCGGAAGCGCAAACCGAGGAAACTGGGCCAAGCCTTGTTAGTCTTGACAACGTTTTCAGCGAGATCGACTGAACTGTACAACGTTTCTGTCTCTCTCTCTCTCCCTCTCTCTCTCTCTCGTTAAAAAGATTTGACAATAGAGAATTGGAGGAATTTGAATCGACTGTATCACAACGGTGGAACAACCCTAGCCCGTTGTATCTCTCAGTGACGCGAATTAAACATAAATTTTTACACTTAATATTGAAAATGAAATTCTAATATTGGAAAATATAATTTCATGTTTATTTAAAAATTTTACTAAATAAAAAACAATAAATTTATATATGTATATATATTAATTATAAAAAAAAAATTAAAATTATTTTTAAATTAATATTTAATAAAATTAAATTAATATTCCTTGCGTTTGATTTCGTTGATTATATATATATTGCAGGTTTGCTGGAACAAGTATAATATATATACAGGAGTTAATGACGCACAGTTTCAATCTCTGCCATTTTTTAAACTTTCGCAAGAAGCAATAAAAAGTCCAGTTTATGCGAATCAATTGACAAGGATGACTGTCTTCAGAAATTTCTTGTGAAATTCTTTTGTTTTTGTTACCTTCGTTGGAGCTTTCACTCCGAGCGTCTGTTCAGATATTATAGCATGTAACATATAATAGTGTAATATCCAAACAGATATTACACCATAGTATGTATAATAGTATAGTATCTGTTCAGAACACCAAATGTATACGTTCATTATAATTATTAGCAACCTATAAAAAGAAAGATTTAAATACGACGTCCTAAAGGATAGAAATTACCAAGAAGTAATAAATTTATTATTTGCTCTGTTTGAAATTGCTACATTTAAAGCCCGAGATTGCGATGGAAATATCATTCCGTTTCAATAACAAAGTTATTGTTTCCTTGCCAAGTTTCGTCGCTGTCGCGAAGAGGAAAATTGGACGCACTAAGTATCACTCGAGGACCACGGACATCCCATTGCCGAGGAATGTTGTTCCAGAGGGATTTTATTCGCTGAAACTGCGCGCAGACAGCTTGTCAGCGTGCAAGGAGCCCAACAGGAAATAGCAGTACGTATCATTTCCGGCGTTGTCCACCGTTTTCGAAACTTTCTCCGAGAGCGAGGGCACGAGATCCAAGGATCGTTCTAGGCTGGTCACCGGTGCTCGGCAACACCTTTCTAGACTACTCGAACTCTGGCAAACGACAACTAGTAAAATAACTCGATCGTCGAACGAGGAACGAGTATTAATAGAACACGCTGGCGCTAGTGGCGAAGTCAGTCAAGTCGAAGGTTCGACTGAGCGTTTCCAGACAGACGTAGGACGAAAGAAAACAGGAACTTTGTCCTGGGAACGACGAAACCAGAGGCTCGACTACGATATATAGAGCAGCACAAACGAAGAGGAGGTGATTCTACGTGAAAAAATAAGTCGAAAATGGAGAACAAAATTTTTATCACTGAAAGTGATTTTAGTGGGGGTAACACAGAAAATCGGGTCTCAGGTGCAACGCTAATGCAACGAAAATTAGCGATTGGTTGATTTGGGTCGCGTGATTCGCAAGGGTGCGTGGCGTAGACTTCGAATAGGAATGGCGTTGTCTGGTACTGAGCGATCGCGCTTGTAATTTGTTTTGTATCGATTTAAATAAAATTTTATGGCAAAAAAGTCGTCTTCATTTCCTAGTCAGAACAGTTGCTTTTGGGCCTTTCAGTGAGACGAATCGTACTGGGGTACAAGTCGTATAGTTTTTTCGTTTGGGGAGAGACTCAACTCTGCTTGTTCACCTAGTACGCGTGTATTTGACGACGAAATATACGAATGTCCCTTCATTGGTAGTACAAACGAAGAAGTGATTTTACATGAAAAAATAAGTCGAAAATCATTTCTAAACTCATTTTAAGTAATAACCAATCAACATAATTATATAATTATTGTAATATAATATAATATAGTATTAATTAATGCTGTTTGTAAATAACGTACATGATCTGCATCAAGATTCGTTCATGTACGGCGTCGTTAATTGCACGCGTAGAACATTCAAAACCGATTTACTCGAGGACAAAGCCTCGAAAAAATTTTATTCCTCATTTTCGACTTGTTTTTTCATGTAGAATCACTTCCCCTTCGCTTGTACTACCGACGCAGGGACACCCTGTATGTGTAATGATGCGCGCGAGGAAAGTTTCATTGCGAGTTCGTGATCAAATTGTCCTCGCCGCGCTGAAACGTATGAATTGACCGTGAAACGAGCTCGTTCCCTCGCGTTCCCCTGGAAAAGTCGAGGCGACGAGAGAGGAAGCTGGACGCCCCTCAGATTCGCGGAACTGAGTATTCTTCGCAACCGAATCTCTGTTATCCTAGAGCTGACTGCAGGATCTAGTGTAACCTCGACGAATTCTACAACGCGTAAATTTTGGACTCGGAGAGATTTGTATCTTGAAAAATGAGAAAGGACGTTTTAAGTAAAGAACATACGCCGGGTTTTGCACTGTAAGTTGACCCTTCTGATCGTATTCACCTTTCTCCAAATTAAATTTACCTTGTTGCGATCCTTAGTGACCAAATTCACCCTTTTACGGATCAAATTTTCACTCTGTGAGTCAAAAGTCATTTTCTCATTTATTTCGTAATGTTGAAACTTTCATTTCGGAATAACAACTTCATAACGTCGGATTTTATTTTTATTACAATGACAATTTTTACTTTTTGTAGCGACAATTTTCATTTTTCATCAGGGAATTATAAATTTATGGGAAAATTTGACTTGCAAACGGATGAAATACGATCTGTGAGATGGTTAGTTTGGAGTTAATAACTTTACGTCGGATTTTATTTTTATTACAATGACAATATTAACTTTTTATAAATGCAATTTCTATTTTTATTATTTTTATTGA
>KQ435883.1:167249-190046 GCA_001276565.1 Melipona quadrifasciata
ATTATAATAGCAATAATAATATTAATAATAATAAATTCATAATAGACAGGGAAATTAATAATAATCGTTATTATTATCGTAATAATATAGTATAGTATAGTATAGTATGTACAGAAGGCTTTTCACGCGAGGGTCCGTTTCGATTACGCTTCATAACTACATATTTTGATTGAACTGTACATGTTGGACCCTCGGTTTGAAAAACTGCTTTTTTTTTCTTCTTCTTCAAAATTAACACGATTTATAAATCCTCCCATTACTAGCAAATAGCATGTCGTGAATTTCTACTTTTTTGGTTGCGACACCGTTAATCCGCGTTTTCTTGCCTGTCCTGTTATTAAAGACTCGTTTCTTTCCCATAGGACAACTTAGCAGATTACTTTTGAGGATTAATTTCAAAATCATCCATAAAATTTAATGGCGCTAAGGTACAACCTTCGGCAACCGTAGCGATTTCTTAATAACAAATTAGCCTAAGTTAACATTACTTAACTTTCCACTAAATTCTGTTCTCCCTTCCTTACATACAACGTTGCTGGTTTTTTTTTTCTTTCCAATATTATCTTTCCATTTCTTTCATACAGTTCATTTTTTTTCTTTTTGTTATATACTTTGCATCTTGTCACGATAATAATAATAATAGTGGTATATAATAACTGCATATAATCACTACGCTAATAATATTTGAACTATTAATTAACGTTAAGTATACACAACACATTTGTACGATTTCACTCAGCCTGCATGAGCAGCAGCGAGGGAAGATGGTATTGGATGAAAAAGTCATGTGTAAGGGGGGATAAAAGTTGGGCAGGGACATAGTTGTGTGTTTCTTTTGTATATGTATATATGTATTTACGGGGAGAACGCATTAATAGTCTCTCTTGATTTCCTGTATGTATAGATTTCAAATAATTGTTTCTCGTCGTTCCACCGGTTTCGTAATCGGGGAGCCAAGGTTGAGGTACGAGAATACAGTAACGTTAAGTTCAACTGTCCATTGAGCCGGTTGTAGAATCTTCGCGGAGCATCTTAAGAAGCAGCACCACATCACGCTGTATCGCTCCTGCACCTTAACTCGGAGATAGAAAGAGGAAACACGCGTCATTCGGATTAATTTGGTCGCACCAGTGGTACACTGACTCGTCTCTGAACGTCAGCGTACTTTGTCAGCGTACCGGACGTAAGTAGTTGTACCTGATCTCCACGAAGCTAGGAACGCAGAACGGATGGAGGTCACTCCCTCTGTTTTCATGACAGAGGGACGGAACAGCGAACCGTTCTTTTTAAACGGCTGACATACGATGCGAGATCATCGTCCGCCCACTAATAACGTAGTCACTCTTATTGACCGACTTCACTAACAGTCACTACAATCCTTCGACAAATTTTGAAAGTTGGTCTTGTGGCGTCATTGGCGTCACTTCACTCGAGTCTGTGCCACTAGTGGGCGGTGGAGCTGGAGATGGATGATGAGGCATGGTACCCGGGTGTCCGGTCGGCGCGCCAGTTCCTCCACTCAGCTGCGAAAGCATCATTTCGCTTGGTCCTCCGAGTTCATGGGCCGGCGAATGTGTCGGTGTGCCATGAGGTGGATGATGATGAGGTGATGGCACCGGCCCTGAACGTGGAGAAGGAACTGGCTGATTACGCGGAGATGGAACTGGTCGTGGAGAAGGGTTTGGCTGAGGAGAACGAATTGGTGGTGGAGATCGAACGGACTGCATTAATTGTTGCTGTACAGAAATCCCCGGAGGTCCCATCACACCTTGCGGGGAAGGTACCGGAGGTGGTGTTGGTTTTAAGCCCGGTTGACCGTATCCTTGTTCGCTAAAGCCACCATAACCTGGAGAAGAATACGCGGAATCGTGGCAAGCGTTAGACCACGAACCAAACGGCTCGACGAATCTCGTTTTCTCCAGAATTAAATAGTTCTTACCGAGAAGGGACGGCCTTATGGGTCGCTGCTGACCGTAAGGCGGTGCTGGCGGTTGTGTAAATTGTTGCTGCTGCTGTTGCTGCTGTTGTTGCTGCTGCTGCTGCTGCTGTTGAGCTTGCTGCCTTTGCAGTACCAGCATTTGCTGTTTATACCATTGCGATTGCTGTTGAACAGGCTGCTGCTGCTGCTGCTGCTGCTGCTGCTGTTGCTGTTGATTTAACATCGCCTGTATTTGCATTCTGCCTTGCTGCTGCTGTTGTTGCTGGTGCTGCTGCTGCTGTTGCTGTTGATGCTGCTGCTGCTGTTGTTGCTGTTGAGACATCATATGCTGCAAACCAGGTTGTTGCTGCGGTTGATTAGGACCCAAAGGTCCAACTCCTCCGCCGTATTGACCACTTTGTTGCTGATTTAGAGCAAGCGCCTTTTTATTTAAAAAATTATACGATAACAGAAATTATCAAAACCGAAAGTGACGATAGCAAACAATATACAAAATAATTAATCATCATACCCGTTGTTTGATAAAAGCAGCCATAATAGGTGGATTGCTTTTGAGTATTTGAAGTATTTGATTCTGTTGTTCAGGAGTATGCGGATTCTTAAGAGTTTGCATAAGTTGCTGCAGCACGTGCTTGTGCATGTTAGTTTGAGTCTGTGGTCCAACTTGACTAACTGGACCACCGAGAACTCCCGCTTGCCTTGGCATCTGACCCATAGCTATTCCTGGTTGTCCTTGATGTTGCTGTTGTTGCTGCATTAATTGTTGTGGCGTTTGTTGTCGCAAGCCAGGATTCTGTTGCATCACAGCATTCGGCTGATACCTACTGTAAATAAACATGTAGTTTAATATATTGTATCTTTTCACGATGTAATATTTTAGTTATTCTTTTCAAAGGCTTACCTCGCTGTCCATTGATCCATTGGAATAAGATGTGTACCACCAGGATTCGGCATTTGAACAGGCATTGGCCGTTGCATCTGAGGTGGAGGCATTACACCACCCGTTTGTCCTCCTACACCAACTCCAACACCAACGCCACCACTTGGTGTTACTTTACCGTAACCATGTGGCACTTGTTGCCGTGCAGCTTCTTCTTGCACTTGTTTAACAACTTGCAAAACGTGAGCAGGTGGCGTTTGAGTTCCAGGTTTTAAACCAATTCCAGGTTGATGCGGCGAAGGTAAATTGGTAGGACTGACACCTGGTTTCATAGCAACACCTGTGGTCATAGTAACGTTGGAACTCTGTTGTCCAGACTGCATCGCTCCAACTGGACCTGTAGGTCTGGTATTCATCACAGCCATTCGTCTCCTAAAACAAATTGAGAACATATATAAGTACCTTTGGAAATTGTTAATCTAAGTATTATGATTCAAGTATCTAAGTATTATAATCTAACTATTATTATTGTATTATTAACATATTTACCTTAACAACTGCGCTTGTTGCAAACGTTGTTGAAGCTGTTGTTGTTTCAATTTATGCTTAATGTTCGAGCAGAATGGTACAAGACATTTAGTCTCTTGGCAGTGTTTAGCATGATAACAGCACAACGCGATCAACTGTTTACATATTGGACAACCACCATTCGTTTTTCGTTTGCAAACTTTAGTATGCGTTACTACCCTCTTCATCTTCTGACAACTTGTTAGGCGACAATTAGCATCCCTACACTGACACGCATGTACCAACGACTGAATACATCTTTGTATTGAAAGTTTGCGCGCCTCCTATTGTAAAATTAAGATATTTGTTATAAATATCCATAGCAATGAATAATCAATAACTTTTTAAAATATATTTTTACCTGTGGATTAGCTTGTTTAGCATCAGCCGGCGATGAACCGTCATCTAAATCTAAACCAAGTTTTTCCATGTGATGAGGATGACCATCTTTTTCTTTACAGCTTATACACAAGTCAAAGTCCTGGGAAATGAATGATTGTAATATGTAATGGATAATTAGTTGTAATATGTATACGTGTAAAGATAATTAATCTGATACTTACATCGCAAACCGTACAATGATATCTTGTTTCTACATGACTCTTACAATTATTACAAGTATAAACAAATTTGTCTTGACCTTGGTTGTGCAATTCATATAGCATAGACATAGAACTAAATTTCGCACGCCTTAAGGAAGAGAATTCGTAATGTCTTTCTCTGGCCATTGTAAGGAAAGCATCACGACCGTCCATAAGATCACAATTAATAACTGGGTCAGGATCTTGAATAGGCTATATTGTTGAAGATAAGAATACAAATTAATTATTTAAAAAGCAAAAAAAACATAAAATAATTCTCAAACACTTACTGCTAAACTGGCTGCACTTTGAGCGCTATGCAACCTAATAACAAAGAATACTTCTTTATGTTTTTCCATAGTGGCAAAAATTTTCGCGGAAAGATCATTTCCTGTTTGTGGGGTATTAGACTTTTTACTATTTTTTCTTTGATTTGCTTTGGACTTGTTGGATTTCTTGGCTTTCTTTTGTCCTTTCTTTTTGCCGTCTGGTCCTGTTTCAGAATCTTCCGACAAAGAGAAAATCTGTAACAAAATAGGTATGTGTAACATGATCAATTTTTTGTCGGCTACAATTTTTAGCAATATATTACTAAAACTATACCTACTTTATTAGCTGCCGCAGCTTCCGCAGCCTCCGCTTGCTTACGTTTTTCTTCTTCTTCCTGATCTAATTCTTTGATACTTTCTTCTAACACATTCGGCCAAAAATCACCTTCAAAATATGGTAAATCAGCCGCTGATGTAAGTTTGTCTTCCATCGCTTGTTTTAAAATGTCCTAGAAGTAATAAATTAAAGAAAAAAAAATTAATTTTCATCTAATTTTTTAAACAACAATTAATTAAACATTTAATCTTAATTGTAGTCTGCTAATCCTATGTTTAAATTTATACATTAAAAGAAAACATTAGCTTTTGCAGACATTAATTTTAGTCTCATCTGACATCCAAGAATAATAGTTAATTCTTAGATAACACTTGAGACTGTATCATTTATTAATTGTGCATTGATACTAACTTTGTAATCAAGTACGATCCTCTCAACCATGCCTTTGTCCAACATTTTCTTATACCATTCTTGTAATCTTTTAGGCTTTGGAATTTTTTGTTCTTGGGGATGGCAGTGGAAAATGTAATCGTCACCTTCTGAAGGAGGACAAGCCCAAATATGAGCCATAGTATATCTGTACAGAGAAAATTCGTAATAAGCATCAACATTGAGAGAAACCATTATTGTATAAATTTTACAAACAAAATTTAATTTACCCCAATTGTTTTGCATAATCTAAATATCCGAGAAGAATTTCGTGATATACTGCTGTTCGGAATTGTCTAGGCCGGAAAAAGTGTACAGAATCCAAATAAGCAATATAGACTCTTCGAGTATTAGGTGGTGTACATTCGCTACCATATTCTTGCACATGCATGCCGAAAAAACACACATCAGTGCCATCGACTTCTTCAAATGCAAACAAGGCTTTCGCTCTGTATGGAAATTCACCAGGCATTTCACCATTTTCTACAAATCGACTTCTCATTCCTGGTTTCACTTCGACAACTTTATCACTGGATGCTACAACTCTGATTGCAACTTCCCCAGCACCAGCTTCCTTTTTCTTTAAGAAATTGTTCACACGTGTTTCGATATAGGTACCTAATTTAGTAACTGGTAAACGTTTAGCATTAAATTTATTCTCTTTGCGTTTCTGACCTGTCTTCTTCAAGCAATTATCACAAGTAAATCTGTTAGGAAAAGTTCAAGTATAAAACTCACATACATATACATTTATTTTCTGAGAAAAAGCTTTACTTACCCTAATGGCCAAATTGATTCCATGTGAAGCACACAAATCTGATGCACCTTTCTACCGCAATCTGTACACACAACAAAAGGCTCCAATTCCAAATGATCATTCTTCATTTCCTGGAACTGTTCTTTTTTAATGGCACTGTAATAATAAAATATAACAATTTAATTTCGTGTATGACAAACGTTAATAAAGTATTTATATTTCGAAACTTACGTTTGTGGTTGCGTTGGATCGTCTCCTAACGTCACAGTGTCACCAGGAATGTCGTTGAAACATTTCTGACAGAAGGTGTATCTGTCGGAAACAAGACCATATGCCTTTAAACTACTGTTCCAACCAATAGTATTTAGATCCAAATTTCAATTCATCAATGTCATGCGTGCATCATACGAAGACCAATTTTTTTCACGCCCCAATAGATGTATCCAAACGTCGATTATCCAATTTTGATAAATATTTGTTTGTATTTGCAATTATACACATGCAAGTAGTGTTTTGCCAATTATATGTTCAGATCCGTTCATTTTATTTTATTTTTTTTTAAACATTATATTTTTATTCCAAAAATTGTAGAGAGTCATCGTTTTTCGTGTAATTAACATATTTTTTTTCATTATTTTTCATTTATCATAAATACAATTTGTTTTACATTTATTTATGTTTTCATTTTAAGTGTCAGGTATCCAATTTCAATCGTCCAATTTCCAAGTATCAATTTTCGTGGCATGAAGTAGTAGAGTCAGAAAGAAGCAAGGGGCGCGGGCAACACAAGAAGCAAGCAGCAAACAAGGATTTGTGTGTGCGTGCGCAACCCATGGGTAGAGCGAAGGTAACATACAAAGAAGAGAAGAGTGCCATAGTTAGACACCGTATAATATATACATAAATTACTTAAATGCATATACTCAAGAGCATTTAATAAATTTCTCTTGTTAAAAATTATTTTGCATTTTCTAAATTATTTATAAAGCAAAATACATAATTAAGAAGCATCTAAACTTTAAGGATTACTATATAAAGCTCTATATCCCTTAAGTATATGCGTAATAAAATTTCAACTTCATATGTGCGAACGTTACGAAAAATGCATTCATTGACAAATATTTCATAATCGTAAAAAAAAAGAGAGAGAGAGAAAACATGTAGGTCAGGAGACTGGCCTGTATCGACTGGTATGACCGAAACAAGCTAATTTAGCCTGCCAATTTAGTCTGGCGTATTCGGTTATAGAACATTTTCCTTTTGAAATAAAAATGTACCATGAAAGTCGAATGCGCCTAAAGGTAATTCGAATTCTCTAAAATTCAACTAATGTCAGTAATCTTTGAAGACAGTTGGGAGCAACAGAAGTCATTAACAAGATATCTAGTTGTCTAAGTAAAGAAATTACTAAAGGGCAAGATGGAGAAAAACCTACTAACATATTCCCTTCATGCAGAATAATTCTTCAATTATTAAATAAATTCTCCTGTTTTACATAGTTATTTAATTAGAACTCCTCCGTATACTGACCTATTTTGGTAGGAATAGTATTTTGCATCCCTTGGTATTGTACAAAGCTGTTTTCCATAACAACATAGTACTTGTGGATTGAAGGTATATTTTCTTCCACAACAATATCCCAAGGCTTGCATCACAGGATCAATTTCTTGCTCAAAGACTTCAGAAAGCTAAAATTAATGAAGAGATTTATAATTCGAGAGTCATTATTGATATCGATATGATGGGATAATTTTGAAATAAATATACCTTTGTACAATATCTGTAAACACGTGATGTCTTACGATTGTAAAGCCACGCATTGTCAAACATCATCCACACATCATCAACGTATTCCCATGGGTCACTGTATTGACCTGTGTCTAATTTTCTTTTGATTGTTGAAAGATCCATCGGTTTCTTGACAATGTCAAAGTAATCAGGAATTCCTAATGCTTGAGGATCGACAGGCTGTCTAAATGGCATAGATTCCGGGTCTTGACGATAAAGTTTTTCTAATGTTGGCATTAATGCTTGACGCAGTTCATTTGGTTTGAACAAACACAACCGTTTCTTATCCGTTGATGTTCCAGTTGGTTGTATCGGTTCAGGAACTAATGGTTTAATATCTGGCGTTGTTGTATCTTGGCCGGATATTGGTGTCACAGGCTCTTCTTTAATAGTGGGAGGTTCTTCCTTTACAATACTCTCACTGGATCCCTCTTCCATTGGTTCTGTTTTGATTTCAATTTTAATAGACACATCGTTATTCACGCTTTTACCGCCATCCATTCTGTGATTTTCAGAACCATCCTCTGTTTTGATTTCCATTTTTATATTCTCTTCTTTAATAGAATCCAATTTTCCCTTATTGTTATTCATTGGTGGACTAGGAGAATTATCACGACCTAAAGCAGCTGTAATAGCAGCCATTTGTGAAGACATGGACGAAGTTCTTGGTGCATTTAATGCAGCCCTCTCCTGAGATGTCATGCCTTTCCCAAGACTTGCAAGGCCAGCAGGAGATGGTGTAGTAGCAGGATGAGGTGGTGTTTGATTGGCGGAAGAAACTGTCTGATTTGGAGTTATCAATGAAGGAACTAGTGGTGTATTAGGTGTGGAAGTTGTAGATTGAGGTCCATTCGTTGTTGTTGCTGGGCCAGGACTAGGTCCACTAGAAGCAGGAGGTGGTATTGTTTGCGGAGTTGATGTGCTGATGCCACTGTCGCTAGGCGTTGAAACTGACAAAGGCCGACTATTGTTGAATTGATTTTGCTGCTGATTACTTTGCTGTTGCATACCGCTAAATGGTGACGGCGCCTGCGGCATCGAGGTCGTAGTAGCGCTTTGATTCGAAGTACTTGTTGGTTGTTGCGGTTGCGACTGACTTGGTTGTTGTTGAGACTGTTGCGTTGGCTGCTGCTGCTGTTGTTGCTGTTGATGTTGATGTACAATTGCTTGAGCTTGCACCAATCTAACTTTCATAATGTCGGAAAATTGATGTTGATTCTGTACAGGAGAGCTGTTAGGTAAACCAGAAGTACCGTTTGAGGTTGGAAATTGACTAGTTGTTGCAGACGTAGTGGTTGTTGTTAAACTTGGTTGCGACATTTGCGGTTGTCCAAAAGGACTGAGACCAGGATTTGACACGACGTTGGGATTAGAAGTTGATTGTCCATTTGGACTAGGACCAGGTGGACCAACCAAAATTCCTGCCTGCTGTTGCTGCTGTTGTTGCTGCTGCTGTTGCATTTGTTGTTGAACTTGCACTTGAGCCTGAGCCTGAGCCTGAGCCTGAGCTTGAGCCTGAGCCTGTGCTTGAGCCTGGGCTTGGACATTCGTTTGAGCCTGAACCTGTATTTGTTGCTGTTGTTGCGCTTGTTGTTGCTGGGGAAACTGCATTCTATTGTGCTGAATATTGGTCATTGCAGGTAAAGCTCCAAGCTGTCCCATCCCTGGCGAATGACTACGTAAACTAGGAGTAACTGTTCCAACTGGTCGTGATGGCGGAACAGTGCCTACACCTGGAGGAGCACATGGCCTTAAACCGGGGCCAGATGTTCCCGCAGGTTGTGGTTGTTGCTGCTGCTGCTGCTGTGCTTGTAATTGCTGTTGCTGTTGTTCTTTCCGCTTTTGCCGTTTTTCTTCCAATTCTTTCTGAATTTTGTATATTTTTTCGGCAAGCAAATGATAATACTCTGATCTTGAATTGGCCATTTCGTACATGTCGCCTTCAACTTTTCTTGCATATGCAACGAGATTATGCATTCTCTTATCGAGCATAGCCTGCGGATCGGGAGTTGGAAATATTGCTTGAACCAATTTATGAACAAGATGATTTCTAAGATCTGGTGTCACAGTTTGATGCCAATCCTTTGATTCCTGTACCGATGTTGCTGTTACTTGACCTGGTTGAAGTCCAGCTGGAAGCTGAAGGTTAGCTAACCTATTTTCATTTGGAACACTAAGTTGTGCTGAATCATTCAAACCAAATAATTGCTGCATGTTAACAGATTGCTGTATATTTGCGGCAGTCGCTGCAGCAGCAGGCGTGGGTCCACTGGTAGGTGCTGCTTGGTTACCAGCAACTCCGACTGTGTTGGGATCAGAATTTAAAGGAAGAGACACATTTGGAGCAACAACTTGTTGCCCAGCACCAACTACTGACTGACCTGGTGCACTCTGAGTTGGAGGCTGAGCTAATCTGACATTCCCTATCGCACCAGGTGCTCCTTGCATGTTAGGTGCCATTCTTCTAGTAACACATTGACTAGCTACTAAACCAGCTGTTGTAGTAGGACATGGAATACCTAACGCGTCGTATGCTCTTCTCATCTCGGTTTGACTTGGATTTGGTTGACTATTTGGTTGTGTTGTAGATGCTGCAGCAGTATTTGTTGTTTTATTTTTGTTCGCTTGCTTCAAAGGTAAACACACAGGACAATCATTACGGTTGCAATGTTTCCAGTGACTAATAATTTGTCTGGAAGAGCTACAATGTGGCACCGTACAGTTTTTCCCTGCTTGACAAGCGGTCATATGAGTCAATACATTTTTCATAGTTTTACAATCTGGCAACGAACATTGCCAAACATCACCGTTTGCCTGGCTTTCGCGTCGTTGACATTTATGCGCATGAAGTAAAAGAACTAACTGTTGCTGAATAAGTTTACGTTTTTCTGGATCAGCAGTTGATTTTGTAGCACCTAGTGGCACATAGATATTACTTAATTACATTTCATTAATAAAATAAATTTATTTAAAAACAAAAAGGAATAATTACCAGTTGGAGCACCGGTACCGGGTATTTGGCCCTGAGTAGCTTGCTGTGGACCAGGTTGACCACCACTTGGTGCACCAGACTGAGGTTGAGCTGGACTTGGAGCAGGTGGTTGAGCCTGTTGTGCCATACCACCTTCTTGACCACCCACAACATTCGTGGAACCAATGGGACCAGCCGTTCCTCCAAATCTACCACCTTGCATAGGAGTCATATTTGTACCAACTCCTTTTGGTTGTGGCGTAACAACTCCAACAGGACTGTTAGTACATACAGTAACTCCAGGCCCTTGTCCACTAGCTGGAGATCCTATTTAAAAATTGTGTATTTAATGATATTCTACAATTTATCAGTTATATATAGAGGACATCTCACATAAACATTCTGTGTAATTAATGTAATTGATATAATTACCATAACCGTAAGGACTTGATGCACCTATTTGTCCCATATTTGGCATATTTGTCATGTTTGGAGGAGCTTGGATTCTTGGACCTCCTTGGCCAGGACCAACAATACCAACTTGATGTACTTGTTGATGTGGACTTTGACCCCTTGCTGGACCAACCATATGAGCTTGTTGCTGTTGTTGCATGGCTACAGCTCTAGTATTCATTATTCCAGGTCCATTTTGCATTTGAGCAACACCATGTGGTCCACTGGGATGATGAATTCCTTGAGTATTCGGACCCATCATGGTTACCTAACCAGAGAATAATTAGAGTGTATGTTCTGTACAAAATATGCTACTTTAAAATATGTACTTCTTACACATAATATTTCAATTTCAATATAACTCACAGTGTTTAAAGGTTGTTTGTTCAAACTATTGGTTACAATTAAACTTCCACCTGCCATCCCACCCATATTGTTATTTCCACTAGCACTGCTGGTCATAACTAAAGCAGAATTTATTCCACCTGGCATTGACATGGTAGGATTACTTCCAGCCATGCTCATTGACGATTGAAGGCCTCCCATTGAATTTGCAATGGACATTTGATTATTTGCCAAGGAGCTGGCTATACTACTTGGTAAATTTCCCAGACTCACGACCATTT
Source organism: Melipona quadrifasciata (assembly GCA_001276565.1). NCBI lineage: Eukaryota > Metazoa > Arthropoda > Insecta > Hymenoptera > Apidae > Melipona > Melipona quadrifasciata. The sequence continues at coordinate 178,847 of KQ435883.1, forward strand.
GTGGATCAACTACTTTAGAGACAGAAACATTTGGTGGTGATTGCATATTTGGACTTTTATTACCCAAAGTTCCAGCAGCCATTACTAAAGAATTTGCAACCAAATTTTTGTTGCCCTGTTTTGGAAAAAATCAAGATTAGACAATATTTCTTGTACATACATATAAAATACATATAATATATTTCACATATACGAACTTGTATTAAATGATGTGAAAGTTGTTGTTGTTGAACGTGCTGTCTAAGTTCTGAATCAAGGGCACCATTTTGCTGCCCTGGACCTGGGCCTGTCGCTGGTGGTTTAGCACTTTCAGTTGCAGAACCCCAAGAACCCGATGACAACAGATCATCAGGTAGATCATTCTCAAGATCAAACATATCTGTGTTTGTTATATAATCTGAGAATAAACATTTGTATTAGTAAGAGCATTTTAATATATACACTGCTGTGAAAGATACTAGTTATTAAAGAAGTAAATTGTTTAATAACTAATGATATATTAAACATCTTTTTTATAAGCTGCATATAAATAACAAATTTGTTGAAAAAAGTTCAACACAATAACTAATTACTTCCTTAAATAACCAGTTTAAAAAATTATTTTCAGATTATGATATTAAATGTAACATATACCATAGAGACCAAAGAACCATTAGTAAATGATATAAAGGTAAGATTCAGCACCGTCACCATAGCTTTTATCTAAAGATTTAACAATAAAATCTTTGTACTGTAATGTAATGTATTGCATATTGTATAATATACCTGCATGTAAATATGTATGTACATAAAATATATGCATACATGCATATATTTTATGATATTTATATACATTTTATTTTAAATGACAGAAAATTACATTTGTTCAAATTATACTAACCTACAGTGTTTGAAAAATGTATTTGTCATATGAAAGTATCTCTTTAACTTACTTGACTATCCATGATTGACCATATAACAACGGAGAAAAAAGGGGTCAAATGCAAGTTTAAAAAAAAAAATAGAAAAAAGAAAATAAAACAATAAAAAGATTCTACACAAACTACATGTAAATATAAACAAACAAATACATGAATAAATAAGACATGAGACATACACTGTGTGAGCATAACTTAAAGGAGTTTATACTACAGCAGAATAAAAATTTCTTCACAATAAAGACGTGCTAAACTACAAAAGCAGCAAAGCTACTGGCAAATTTTATAGTAGACAGTCATGCGAAGAAATCAGTCACTCTAAAGACTATTTACAACTATTTATAAATGAAATATTTTTTAATGTTGTAACATTAAAAAAAAAAGTTTCTGAAACTCTTATAAATAATGTAAGTCAGTTTATTTCAATTAAAATATCAATTATCTGTAAAATATAAACACAATTATGTACAAAACATCATTGTTACCTACCTAATAACCTAGTTTAATTTTATCTCATTGAAGATATAATCACATTTTATTTCAAAATTTGTACACAATAATTAATATCATTTCACTTCATCCTAATACGAAGTTTTAGAGCTCTGTACATGTGTGTCGCATGTCCATATTATATTTTTCACTTATAAATGCTTTTAAAGCTCATAATATATCTATTTATATTTTCATAGTATATGTTAAATTAAAACATTTTTTTTTTTCTGTAGTACTTAGAATGATCCAATTTTTCTCCAATATTATGTAAAAGAAATAAATTTCTCTCAATTTGAGGCAAGATACTTGTTACATTTATTTGTTCTTAAGTTCTATGATATAAATAAAGAATATATTCTCATTATAGGTTTTACAAATAGCAACAATAAATCAACTTTATAGAACCATAGTGACAATATGCTAAAACTATGTACATTTTTTCTTTTAAGAATACAAACAGTTGTGACTTATTTTAGCAGTAAATTATGACACAAATTGGAAGTAATTAAATGATTTTACAACTTTATGATACTAATAAATGAGATGAATGGACAGACAAACAAATTCTGTAGTGCTGGACTTATTATTTTTGAACTTTTTGCTGGGTTTTGTAATAATATTTACTTCTTTTCTGGATGGTATGGTTGTTCCAATGTGGCTGCAGCTGATGCTGTTGCAGATGTAGCTGCTGTTGTGGCGGGCCCTGCATTTGTTGCATGTTACCACTGCCACCTCCCCCGTAGTTTGTATAAGCATGGTGCATCATTAGAGGCGCCATACCCACTACATATATCACAGTTTTTATTTCAGACTGTGGAAAAACTGTCTATGCTTTCTGGATCACAGCTCTCAAGCAGCAGAAATGGTCTCAATTTCGTTTGAAACGCAACTGACAGATATTAGATGAATTAATATTTACAATATCAAAGACTATGTCTGCCACTTTATGTAACCTGACTAAATCTTGTAATTGACACATCAAGTATTGAAGTGACACAGTCATTACTGATTTGATATGAGATTACATGAGATATTATTGAGTTCAGAAACTGTTAAGGTGATCAGATAGCAAATAAGAATCAAGAGATGGTTAGCGCATCAATCATGCTAGCATAATGTCTTTTTTCAATTATTCAAATTTCCATGCATTTGCCGTGCACTACAAAAATAAAATGAAAACTAAATTCAAAGGTAACTAAAAAATTTACACAATACTATTATTCATTTAGGTTAAATTTAAATACGAGAAAGAACGTGCAACAAGACAGAAGTTATAGATTATTTAATACAAACGGTTATTTTTTAAACACGATGTAGTTCTATAACCTCTGAGCAAAATCTTATACATTATATCCAAATTGTCTAAACTTTCGGCGATTTACAAATTTACAGCTTTCGAATAAATTATTTTTTATTAACACATGTACAGAATGATTTAATTTCAAAATCTTACATAAAAATATTGTAGAGCAAAAATTACACAAAACAGTCATTAATACCAATGCTGTCACAACTGAAGACACTCCACGAGTCCATCAGTATTTACTGACATAAATTTCCGCATAAATTTATACAAGTAATTACAAGTACATAGAACGATTTTTAAACGATCGCAAAAATAAAAAAATACATTAGACAATTCACGATATAGTGTAATTCCCGCGACCGTATTTCTTGAATAATTTAGGTTAGTTTATAAACAATTAACTAACAACCAGAAACAGATTTCAATCGTTCCACATGACGCATAAGCAAAGTAAAATCATACAATTTTAGAATACACTGAATAATACAGGGCCCTGTCAAAAGGTGACACTCGTAACATAAAACGATATAATCAGCTACAACCACAGCACTTTCCTAAATGTTGAAAACCTGTACAAAAAATGTAGTAGGGAGAGAGAGAGAGAGAGAGAAAGAGAGAGAGAAATAGAGCGTGATCATCTATTGAATACACACATTGTTTTTGGTAAAGATAAATGACACGAAGACAACAACAAAAAGGTGCGTCTCTTAGAAGAAAAACCGAAGCATCCGAGATACGTGGGCAATTTTGCTCAAAGGTTGCACCTGTCAACAGCTAATTGACAGTGTGCCTTCGATAAATTAGCGAGCATACATTTCTTAACGTAATAAGGAAGATATATGTGCGATATCATGTAATTAGAAAAACTGGTATATGCTACTTGCGACGTTTATCCTCGAAAGGTTAGTCGCGGCAGCGACTTCGACTAGGGTTGAGCAAAGTGTTTGTCGCAACGAAAAATGAAAGAACTTACCCGCGGAATCCGAAGTCCCTTGGAAAGGATCGCCGAGCTTCGGCCGCTTATTCGGCGGGCCGTCCACCAGGTGGTCGGCCATGGTTTCTTTTCAGGGTTAATTATTTCTTGTTTCAGGCTGTTTACTCCCGGTAGCAAGTAAGCGGCGGCGGCGGCAGCAAGTCGGGACGACCGCACGCACGCACGCACGCAGGCAGGCACGCACGCAGGCACGTATACACGGGTATACACACACGGACGAAAACGCTGCACTACGCCACTAGGAAGATCGGTGCTGATGCTGATGATACTTTTACCACTGCTGCTATTGCTGCTGCCTCCTCCTCTTTGGTGAAGCCGCGAAAATTCACCAAGCTCCTAACATATTCGCAAGCATGACAATAACAATGAAAACCGCGGCGCGTGGAGCGTCCCCGAGCACGCTTCGGTACACGATCAACCATTGGGCATCGTCGGGGGTACGTCGAACCCCGCGCTCAAAGCCTACACACACAGTAAATTTTTCGATGGGCGCACTGGTCACTCGCGCGACAACGGGACAGACCGACGAGTTAACTAGACTATCAATATCGCAATACCGAGGATCACCAATTCGATTTAAATGCACAAAACCACCAAATCAGTTCTCACGTTATATTTTTCGTTTAGTCGGTCGCACACGACTCGTCAAACACTCGAGTGTGGCGGACTGGCTGCGCGCACGGCGCTAGCTCGCAGCAACGATATCGCTCTCGAGGCCCGCTGGCACCATCTTTCTCTCCTCTTCTCTCGCCTTGGCACACTGCGACACGGGGCGCGCGAATGATCACCGCGGACGCGGCTCGCTTTCCCCACACATTCGAGGTAATCACGGACGCCAGGAGGCGAAGACGATCGAATGAGTCGGCTTCGGGGCAGCCACCGCGCGCCGCAGAAATTCGCTCGAGAAAAGCGATCGCGAGAGTTCCGCACCGCACGAGTATCGGCTAACGTAAAATGGCGGCTGCTGTTGACGAGAAGTTTTTCTACGCTTGTCAGAAAATGTCCGACTGGTTCCGTATAGTCGCCGTGAATTTAGACCAGCCACTTGATTGGCCTTCGTGATCACGTGACCTGATTCCTCTCTCCTATTGGCCAAGCCGCTGCGAGGCCACGAACGCTCCGATTACGTTCACGCCGCCGGTCTAACAGCCGCGAGAATTTCGTTTATTCCTCTGCCGCCATTTGATAAAGGCCGGTCTTGCACAGTGGTTGTAAGATGCTCTTTGAATTAGATTCTTTATTCCTATCAGAGTACGTTTCTGGCCAAGTTGCACGAAGCAAGAGTTACATGACGGTATATTTTTATCATTTATCACGCTATTCTTCGCTTTAGTGGTGTTCACGATTTCACAAACTCGAGAAAAATACCCCAGCCTTAATTGCTTCTTGTTGCCGGAAAACATTGAAACAGTGATCCCCGCGATTCGAGATTTCGAATAGACAAACTCAGGCTTTCGCACTTTCGAATTTTCTCCAAATGCTTTACAAACGTTATTTTATTTTGTTTCTATATATATAAAGTAGAACGTTTTTCAACGTTCATTATAGTGTAGTACAAGTAAAACATTTGCAAACGTAAGTTCTACGTATACAGAATGTCTTTATTGAGATAAAACATTTTTACAATTTACATTGTATTCGATTGTACGACTATATGTATGTTCACTTAACATAACCTTCAGAATTTTCGCCAGTATTATGTAATACAAATATCTGAATCATTCGATGCATAAATACACTACGTATCATTTTATCTTGTAAATAGATCACTTTTCTGTTAAAAAGTTACCATTTGCCAGTTAGTTTTTCCAAATAGTGACAATATATAATGACAATAGCTCAACAATTTTATTATTCTTGAATATATCTTCGTATGTTTCATTAACTAAAATTCCTAAATTACATACATATGTATACATTCGTATTAATGATTACTTTCTCTTTTGAAGAAATTGCAAGACTAAAATATTCGCGTGGTTTTATGTTCATGATAAATAAACTGCGTGCAGAAATATTTTTTTCCGATACAGATCCATAAGCCGTACGTCGTGATCATTGAGAAAACCAAAAATCGTCTTTATTTAGTACGTTTACAAAGCCGAGAGTGTCAAAGGGATATCATTACAAGATGGCCAGGGATTTCTCGATCGACAGATTAAAAGGAAGAATGTACACAAGGTGGGGAGATTGCGTTGCGCAGAACGTCCTCTCTTCGAGAAAGAGAATCTGACTCGTGGATAGGTGCGAACGGCACGCGACTCGCTGCACGCATATATTGTGCGTGAACTTGCTTCCATCTCCCTTTTCCTGCTCTGTTCTTTCTCACTCTCTGCGTCTTTCTCTTTCGGTCATGCGTTTGTAGTGCGCTCGTGCGCGCGCGCGATAGTGTCAGATACAGAGAATTGTGTAAAGAAAGAGGTGAACGTGAGAAGAGAGGGAGTATTGGAAATGGGACGGGAATTGGATGACGCCGTGGCAGCAGCCACCTAGCCACCCATCTCTGTGACAGCGACTCTTTGTGGAGTGTTGCTAGTCGCTTACATCGCGTTATTTCCTTCAACTATAGTCTTACAATCCCTTCGATGATCTCTTAGTAACAAGTAAATGCGCAATGAATGGTTTTATTTTTTCATTGGAATTTTTACTACGTCGAACATTTATCGCTTTTAGTTTTGAGAATTTGTTCCGTTCTTATCAAATGTATTAATTTATCAACATTACCAGGTACATCATGCATAAATTTATATGGTGTTAATAAATTTCAAATCGTGTCGGGATCACTTAGACGATTTTATGTCATCGAGCGGTACTTATTAATAGAAATAATTAATAGAAATTAATAGAAATTAATAGAAAATCGCGAAAAATATGATTCATTTGATCATTAATCATAATTTTACTATTAAATATTAAATAAATTTAATACTCCTATATTTGTAAGTTACATTTATTTATTAAATCTTTCTTCATCATTGGACTGAAATTTTCAAATTGTTGAAATAAATTTTCACGATTTTGAATAATTTGTTGCATATGTTTTTTACGATTTTTTACGATTTTCAAAAAACATAAACGAGAGAAATAAGTAAATTATAAAGAGAAGAAATTTTTAAGCAACAACAGTTATCTATTTTTTCATTCATTGTAAACGTAAACTAGGAGCATAATTATTTAAAAAATTGAAATGGAAGATACAAGATAATTGTTTGAGAGATTTGAGTTTGAACCCTTTAATAAGAAAAAATTAATTAATTAATATAAATAAGAAACAAACCCGAGTTATATTATACACACTATTGCACATTTCATTGTCTTGTATTATAGCTGTTTTATCGTGTCACTATTTACTGTCATTTACCATGACAACATATTACTACAAACATTTCATAAAATCGCGGGAAGCCATACTAGCTAGGTTATGTTTACATCGAAACTGAACTCTTGCATTGTTGCCACATTTATGTTCAACACGGTTGATACTGAATACAGTCGTTTGTGTTTAATATTCTAAATATGTTTCTAAATATCTTTCAAACATTTGATCTACTATTAAGTTGAATATTATTTTCAGATTATCCTTCTCGAGAAATAGCAAATGTACACTCACTGCAATAGAGCGAAAAAAATCACGAAAATCTGTTGATAATTTTTATTCAAATGTTACGTAACTATTCACAAGACTAAGACAAAACACTAGTTAAACAATGCTATTATTTAGAATTATTATTAAGTGTTTAATTTGATCTATTTGATGATTAATTGTTTGTTTCTTATTCCTTTTCTTTAAATTACAAGGCAAACACATAGTTGATAACTATGAAATTACGATATGTTATTTAACTACGCATTGTTCATTTTTATACTACGGAATAGAAAGAGATATCTATATATAAGATGCATATCCATAAAGATGATCTAATGTTTACCAATATATCAATTTACCAAAAAAATTAATTCGAAATTGTATTGCATTCCGATTATTATAAACTAAATGAGTTATTTTCATGCAAGCTTCTACTTACTGATATCATCGTTATCTACCATGATAACGGACGCAATTTTCGTAATCTTGCCGTCGATATGATACGATCCTATATTATTTATCCCATATTATTTGTAATAATTATGAATTTGATGTTACCCATTCTAACATAAATAAGTTATATATAGAAAAAGTAATTTTCTCATACATATGTATATACGTTAAAGAGGGAAATATACTTCGTTTTGAAATAGTTTAATGTAGAAATTCTGATTACTCAATATTAATCTATCGATTATATATCTGTGTAATAAGGTAATTGTAATAGGTTAAAGAAGCAAGGTCATGTATTAAATTCCGATGTCTGTTATATTTCATAATATTTCCTATTAGATATTGTAAAAAAACAGTACAACATGTTGTCACAATAAAAAATTGAAGCAATAAATAAAATATATCTTCTGGGAATATTTCATAACATGGTGCTGTCTAAAAAAACAAAATTTGTGAAAAAGAATGGCAATAGTATGTTTAAAATAATTCGGTAATAAAAATGAAGTTGATTATACATACGTACCTATATATGTAAATACATTTTAAGACCATTTAGTTCGAAAAGATTTTTAACAGATTCCAAGTTCAGTATCACTGTATGTCAAAGATGATCCTAGCTCTGCTTGCATGCTGTCTCTTAAGGATACATCGATAATATCTTTTTTCTTTGTGATATAAGGAAACATGGTTTAAATATAGGTAGTGAAACTTTGATTTCATATGTTTGCTTAACGGAACCAATATAATCCGACTGTGAAAAGAAATGAGCTTTGAATAACTTTTCTATTTATTATTTTCATAAAATAAGCATGTTCTATTTTTATCGTAGTATAATCGACAAACGAAAATCAGTTTTTATAAAAATTAAATATATTTTTTGATGGAAAAGTTAGGTATTTGAAATTTTACAAACAACAACAAAAAATTATATAAAATAAAATAATTTCTAAAAATTTGTGAAACTTTAAACGATAAATTTATTTGGCTGATTTTTCATTCTTATGTATAATATTGTATAATTATGTATAATTATGTATGCAATGACATATATACATACATGTTATACACAACATATTAAAAATTAGAAATTATATAGTTTTATTTATGTAATATAATAATTTTTGTGTGTGTATTTCCAATATATTTACAACACGTAATTAAAGATGAACTTTTAACAAAGAAACATTATAGTGTTAAATTAATAAAATAAAATTGAACTTTTATTCGATTTTTAATAACACATATTTTAGAACTGAAACCGTTACATGTTTTACTTACTCTTCATTGAAAATGAGAAAAAACAAAATCACGTAAATAGGTGCAATAAATTAAGTCAAAATTACAAATTTGTTTGAAAGAAATTATTTTTTTAATATAAACAAGAATATGATCTGGATATAGTCGCATATAATAGTAGGGTATTCAAACCTGCACCTTACGAACTATCCACTCGTTTTTTAATAACAGAAAGTACATATCAATACACAACATTTTCTATAAATAATCTTACATAAAATTCTAACTGGTCAGTATATAATAATTATTGGAATAATTAACACACAAACATACGTACCATTTAACAGAAAAAGTATAACAACATACATAGATATGATATAACATTTCTAATAAATCATATTGACAATAATAAGAATAAAATATTCCGTAATTAATTAATAAATCACATATTTAACGTATAAGAAAATAATATATGTTGGTATAAAGCACGTTTAATTTGGTCAAGTACTTGATTAAAATTTTAATCTGAGCAAACTGTTTTTGTACAAATTGGAATAAATATATATAACATGCATTATTCTCATAAATTTTATAAATTAACAATAAAAATTTTCGCAAAAAAACTCAGTCTCTTATTACATGCTGAATGTATCAAAGATTGAGTGAATATCAGTGTTATAGGAAAAATGCAGTTTCTTTCAATAATATCGTTTTTTGAAATTGAAATCAATTTCAAATCAATTTAAAATATTACTTACAAATACGAAATGTTTGTGATATGATACAATTACAAAAAGTTTACAAACATTTTTGTTCTGTGGGAATGATACGGAATTGTTTTATCTACAGAGTACCATTCACATATTAATTTTTGGATTATTATACACAATAGCAGAATACTTCTTTTCTTTCATAATAATTTGTAAACAAAACAAATTAGATTTCATTAAAGTACATGTAGTTATTTATATTGACAACGTTTTTCAATAAATGTTACTTCCTTTAACAACATTATTTAAAAATTCAAATTTATAATTTACTTCAATTAATATCTATATACCTTTTTATTATAGAAGTAGTGTCAACTATAATAGGATAAATCACACAAATAATTAAGAAAATGCATATATTTTAAAACTAAACAATATATATGTGTATATATTTTTACGAATTTTTTTACGTCTGTTAAATTGAAAAATAGCTGATACGTAATCACGTAATTACGTAATATGAACAATATTGCAAATTTCAATTTCTAAACAATTACATAACGTATTAAAATTATAGTAGGATTCACACGTACTCATTTCCTTTCATATAAAAAAGACTAGTTAACGTGCATCATTCTTTATAAACTTTCAAATAGAATTTTAATGTTGCTTTGTATACAAAAATGTTTCAGAATTGAGACTGATATTTGATTTATACTTTATTCTTTGTAGAATAGATATTGCTAAAAAGAACTGAAGTTATTTTGTATCTTTTAGATGGTATCATTTTGTTTTTAGAAAGCATAATGTTTTTATGTTAAGAAAATATTTTCTGCTATTAAAATGTAAATATGCAATTTATTGCATTGACTTAATATTAAATTTCGAATGCATGTCAAATATAACATCATTTTATTAAAGTTTACAGATTCCAAATACATATATTATATGTATGTACGAAATGCTATGTTGCAAAATGCGAATAATATAAATCAACATTTTTAATGGCTCAAAGTTTTCTCTCTTATGTCTAGTCATATATAAAAACATTATACTATTGGAGTATCCTTATTGATTGAAAAATTGGATACTTAAAAAAGATCTTCACACATAAACACCAGTTTTGAACAGTTATATACTTTTAACTTGATCAAAAGATACCATTTTAGTGTTTATTTTAATATTGTTATGATGTAATAAAATATCCAGATAAATGTCCATAATTATATTCATGAGCCACGATTTTAAGAGTTTCTTTAATGGTGTGTGCGCAATATCCTTCTGAGACTGTTTGGCATTTGATGTACAATCAAGCAGTCAATCATTTTTAGATTTTGTTTCATTTTCTAGTTGACTACCTTCATCTTCCTCATCTGAATAATTTGTAGGTGCCTCACCGGGTTTCAATAATTTTCCCACATAATCATATTTTTCTAAAATAAAAAAAGATGCAAGTAATAATGTTTGTATGGCGTTTATATTTCTTCTTTTCTCAAACTATATATATAT
>KQ435883.1:190056-211846 GCA_001276565.1 Melipona quadrifasciata
ATGATTCTGAATTATAAATATTTTAAATTATAAATTATAAATTTCGTTGCACAAAGATTTATTACATATTAAGATTAACAATAATTAACAAACATCTCTTTCAATTTTTTAGTATTTATTTATAAGATTTTATCTTTGATTTTCTATTAAAAAATTTATATTTTAAAGTCATTACCTTTAAATTGTTCCTCCCACTCTCTCATAGATTCCATCTCTGCAGTTTTCAAATCACTTAGGTCATCATATTCTTGTGAAGTTTCCAATGAAAATTTTGCTAGGGCTCTACTAATATCTTTCCCACCAAATACCTCATACGGAGCACCTATAATAAAATTGATAAAACAATATATTAGTCATGTAAAGTAATATAATTCTTGATATAAAAAAAGAACATAGAAACTACTGTTTTATTAAAATTATTTTCTTAATCATTAATACAATTAACCAGTTAATCATAAATATATATATATTGAAACCTTTTATAATTCTTGACTGAATCTTGCATTTCATTGATGAATAAATTGTTAGAATAATCTACATACATTCTGCTGTTTTGAAAGTTATTTCATAATTTTCTCAATTATTACAATATTGTAACGTTTGCAGATTTATTATCACACAAATTAAGACTAATGATAAATAACAGATGATGAAAGTTACAAGTTAACTAACAATACTGGAAAATTGAGATACGCAATATAAAGTTGCGATTACATAGCAATTTTGTGCACGACGTAGACTAGTTAACTATCATGCAAGATAAATGATTAGAAGTAATTGTATACTTACCAGGACCATAAAAGTGGGCACCAAGAGTACAGTCGTAAACACTACCGTTTATAGCAATTAATATTCGTCCATCTGGTCCCTTGCCATTATATTTTTTTAATTCCTCAACTGTAAAGTCACGTCGTATTTTTGGCAGTTTTTTTATCTCTTTCACGGGTTCTTCAACCTTCGTCTTGCTTTTAACAATTTTGTAAACTAAAAAAGCGATCACGCCTACTAAAAGGAGATTTATAGGACTCTTTATGATTTCAGCGACGAAGCTTGAAAGTAGTTGTTGACTTTCCTGCCCGGTAGAACTTGAGGTGGAACCCGGCGAGTCATTCTTTTCCGCCATTTTGACCACCAGTTCTTGGATGATGGAAGAACAAAATAATATTTCTTGTTTACTATTGATTAACCTCGCGTTATGAATGTATTAAATAGTTTAAAAAAAATATTAAATAATGTTTCAGAAAGATGAATCAGTATCTGTCAAATATATCGTTTAAACTGTATCGCGCACAACCTCAGTCACCGACTGCTAACATACCGGTACTGCTAACATACCAGTACCTACACTGATGTGATTATGTTCTTTAACATACACTACCCCACTACTAACCTACATGTGCAGAACAACTATGATATAGAAGTTTCTTATTTGTTTAAGTCAAAATAATAGAATCTGCTAAGTTGAAAATAATACCATTAACAATCATCATTTATGTTTTGCAATAATTTTTTATCATTTTATAATGATACGAAAAGACGTATCATTGTACATACCTAATTTTAGAAAGTTTTTCGTTATTATTGCTAATTAAGCAAAAATTGTTATCAGCATTTTTACAATTTCAATACCAATGGTACATTTTATCAAAACTAATAAGGAATTTGTTATACAGTGCAATATATGCAAATTTAAATTCGGCACATGCGTATAAATAAGTATGCATGTCGTTTTGAAACTTGAAAATTATGCTCTTGTAAAAATTTAATAAGTTATATAATTTTATTAAAAATATAAGATATTAAATATAAGCTGAAAAGTTATTTTCTATTTTACAATACGCCGACATTATTAATTATTCTTAATTATTCAAATATATTTTATCTTTTTAAACAAATTATTTTATTTTACGTTTTATAAAATTAAAATAAATATAATAATTATTATGCATTTTCGTCCTGAGTGTATTTTATTTCAATCAATTTAACATAGTAGAGATATAAACATGTATTTTAAAGACTCTATTAAGAATGAATATTGCGGGATATTCAATGTCATTATATTGAATTTAATTTTTCAAAGTCATGCTATGTTGTCATTCTTCTGATACGTATATATTTCAACGTTCCTTTGTGCGAAAATATCTTGATAAATTGAATTTTAATTGATGCAAACCCGTTAGATGTCGCTTTATTATGCCTTATCAGTGTTTATCAAATTCTCGCGTATACAGCATATCTTAAATGTACATGTTAGGTATGTGTGTTCATAAATTACGCAGATCTAAAATTGAACCACGCAACAATTTTGCAACTCTTGATGATAGCAAATTGTTTAAAGTAGTCGGAATAGTAGTAGGGGAATTGAATCAATTATACTTGCTGGAGACTAGTTTATTGACAATAATATCTACATACTATTGATGTTTCCATGTGTGATCATCATTTGATTTGTGCACAAATTTTATAAATAATATATGAATTTATATAAGCTACTTGTACTTAATTATGTTGTACTCATATTGGACGGCACCGTTTGATAAAATTAATAACTTTTCTATCTTCTTAAATTATAGCTAAAACTCTTTCATTGACGGTTTTTCTTCTTGAAAATCGAGATAGAGACGGATGTCAAGAGTAGATGAAACCATGTTAATATCTACTTTTTCTGAGCACATGGGACACGTTTTTTCAGATTCAATGATCCTAATTCAATAGAAAATAATTAAATGCATTATCTTTAAAATAAAATATCATACATACCTTAAGAATTCACTTTTTATACAAGGAAAATCACATTGTGGACACGCTGTAAAATCATTTTCAATGATATGTCGTCCCTGAAAATTGTTGTATTATTAAAAAAAAACAATATATAAGTTACATTTTAAAATCAATGCAAGAATGCTCTAAACACACTAACTGTAACTATACAAAAAGGTATTGTATTTTTGCATTTGTTGCAATTAATCTCCGTTTCTGGAAGTTTATTCTTGCAATATGGACATGGAGTTAAAGGTTCGTCTTCAATTTCGTTATCTTTTGATTTTGGTGGCTTTCTTACAATTGCTTCAATCTTTTTACTGTACTTAGCATCAATTTGGCTTCTATATTCCGGACGCATCAACATAGCGGCGTAATTAAATGCAGCATACTTCAATCCAGCTCTTTGACATTCTATTACAGTTGAGGTCAAAATTGGAACAATATCTGAAGCAAAAAGAACATGTATATCAAACATTGATCATGTAATTTTGAAATATTTAAATATTTTTTACTAACGTGAAGGAAATTTTGATATGTTATTAGCTACTCTTATTAACATACGAGCACCACGCAAATGATCATTTTTTTTTACATGAAGTCTGACAAGAATATACGAATGCAAAAGTCTTAAATTATCTTGCATCTCTGAAGGTATATTGATTTTATTCTTTTTCAGTTCTTGATACATGCCAAATAAAACATCATGAGCGCTTCTATAATTTCCTGTAAAACAAATCGGTACATAATTTCTTTAATATTAGTTAAATAAATATTAGTTATATAAATACAAAAAATACCACTAATTTGTTCTTCATTTGCAATTATAATTGCTGTTTTTGCAGCTTCTTTATATTGTTTTCTAGCCATGTATAATCTAAATAGATATTTAGGATCCTGTAATGAATGTGAATAATTGAGCATTAAGTCGATATATCTTTATATTACATATTAAACTAAATTAATAGTTAATTTAGAATTAAATTATTACCTTAGGTAATCCATCTCCACCTAACAAAAAATCAATTAACTGATTTGCTAATTTGTCATCCTTTGAAGAAGCAACTGCATCAATAGCTAATGACAGGACTTCATTTTCATTTGTTACTAATTGAGCAGCTTTTAACAAATGCCGCAATGCTTTTTGATATTCCTTAGCATGAAAGTAATATTTTCCAGCTAAAAAATTATTTTTCTGAGATTCGAAATGCATTGCAAGACTTTTGAAATCTTCCCTTCGTGCATTGCTATCGTCAATCGTATTTATTAGGATTTCTCCATACAACTCCATTTTTCCGTGTTGATTAGCTAACTGGAACGCTTCTTCGTGACAATTTGATAAAATCAGAAATTTAATTGCTGAATTATAGTCATTCATTTTTTGAAAGTATTTTGCGACTAGTTTAGCTCCTTCTATACTTTTAGTTTGTTGTACTACTTCAACACTTCGAGCTAGAATTAATAGTCATAGATGTATATTTTAGATGCAAATTCAATACTAGATACAAAATACTTTATTAATATTAATTACTTTACCAGGATTATTTAAATATTCCAAATTAATTCTAATTATGTTTTCATAATCTTTTGCTGTTTCATATGCTTTTGCTGCTTCTTCGTATTTGCCTTCAGCTTCTTTGGCTTTGGCATATTGTATATTAATTTTGGCAGATGAAATTTGTGGTAAAAGTTGCCCCACTTTTTGCCAATTTTTTAATTTTATGTATGCAGAAGCTGCTTTATCAAAATATTCAGCTTTTTCGTATAACAATGCAGCTTCATTAAATTGCTGTAATGATGATGAAATTGAAATATTTATAAAATTCATGTATATATTTATAATACATACTTTCATTGATTCTAGTATTTCTGCACATTCTTTTCGTAACTGTCTTGAACTTTCATTATCCATAGCTATGCTCACTCCTTTCCTACTATCTCCACATCTGATAGACATTCTCGCAATTCCAGCAAGACATAAATTTCGATGGTGCGGATTATGTGCAGTTGTATTAGACATATTATTTGAATCTACTAATCCACGTTCGTAATTTGTTAACGCTTTTGGATAATTACCTCTAGAAAAGCAATTCAAAATTTAAATTTATATACTAGCATATAAATAATTTACACATTTAATATTATATTCTTACGTAAACTCTAATTGTTGAGCATATTCTCTAGCAATATAAGGAATTTCATCAGCTTTCAACTTCTGCGCTAAATTCAATGCTTGTTCCCATTGCATTAAGTCCCGTCTTAGATACAAAGCTTGTACTGGTTCTGATGATTGTAAAAAAAATTGCTCAGCCTCATTATAATTACCAAGTAAAATACAAGCATGTCCACACAACAATGGTAATTCATCAATAGTTTCCATATTTTGTAATGCCCAAACCATTGCAGCATCTTCCAGGTAGCGATAAATTCGAATTGCTGTGATGGAAAATGATTATTTGAAAATGATATATTCATACAATTTATATATTTTGTGTATATTTTATGTAAGAGTAATAGTAATAATAATACTAATAATGATAAATTTATTATTACTAATGATAAATACCAAAATTAATATTCAAATTTGCAATTGCACTTTCTCCTAATTTTAACCATGATTCTTTTTCGTTGATTCTTTCACACGTGTCCCATGCTTGTTGATATCTAAAATATTTGCAAAGTAAATATTTTATTGTTAATAAATAAAAAAAGGAAATGAAACATTTACCTTCTGCAAAGAATCTGATTTTCTAATATTTCTTTCATTTTTGTGTATTCCACAATGTTTCCTATATCTTCGTGAGAAGACAATGTAATTTGCATTAATTTGTTACATGTTGAACTTAATGTCAATTCTCCAGAATACATCAGTAGTGGTAATGTTTCAGATGGCAGTTTTGTTGTATTTATCTTTATAATTTTTGTACCTAGCATGTTTCAAATATATATGTAGAATATATTTATTTCACACATATTTGTATAATTTTTAAATTTTGGTTTACCTTCAATAAAGTATTTCACAAATATATATGTAGTAATGACAGTTTTATTGTAAATAGCAAATATGTTACGTTCCATAATATTTTGATCCCAAATTACACCTTGAATGCAATCTAAACAATCAGGAATTTGTAAAACAGTTTCTTGCACAGGATTATACATATAAGCGTCAAACTTATTATCTATAAAACACAATTGTGTTCCATTTGTATCTAAATAGATTTCCTTTATGCCATTATCATGTACATGTTCAGTACATTGATTAAAGACTTCTAAACAAAAATAAATTATGTGGCCCATCTAAATATATCATAAATGTAAGTTAGTTGTTTCAATATTCACTTAGAATTCCATACATTTACATAAATAACTTACATCACTGCCATAGATTAAAAAATCGTTACTAAGAGCATGGCACGTTATTTTAAAGTCTGAAGCATTTAAGCCTGGAAACATTTTCGTGTCTTTCCCTTCTTTTGTTAGTGTTTGATCCATTTTAATCTACAAGGACGATATGTTAACCCATAATCGATTCATTAATACGTTGTAATATAAATTTATATATGTTTTAATATACTTGTTACCGAATGCAACTGTAATTTGCCATCGAATAGAACGGATGCATAGGCTTCATTCAATCTTATATTATCTATTGTTGCTAAATAATCTCTTTCGAAGTGCACTGTAGTATTATAATGGCTTTCAGCTATATCCCAGAACAATGCTCTGTTGTTTAACCCTACTGCTGCATGCATGGGACCTATTGTTAATACCGACGGTTCTATTATAGTGTTAATTATTATTGGTTCTGATTTCTCCTAAAAATTAATTTTAAATATTTACATGCAGTTTTATATGGTTAATATTCTGTGCTATGCATTGAGTTTTACCTTATCTAATGTGTAGAGATGGACTGTAACTTCTGTTAAACTGGTAAGTAGTGCAATTCTATTTCCACAGACGCTAGATAATTTAGGGATTTGTATTAAATAGACTAAAACATTGCCACTGTGAGTCACAGTTGCTATCATTGTACCATCCATTGACCATTCTACCGTACTAATTCCAGTTTCACCACTCACTGTAATTAATTTTTCAATTTCTTCTAAATTCTGCAGATTATGTATTTTTATGGTATTATCTCCACATGTAGCAATTTTCCCTATTATTTGACTTATAGCCAAGTCAGTTAAGGAATCTTTATGATTCTTAACTTGAAATAGTTCTTGACCAACCTCTTTAATATGCGTGGATATTGCAGTGAAATACCCAGTTTGAAAACCGACTAAAATATAGCCATCCCCATACCTAAAATATAATAAGAGATATATAATAAGAGCAAAAATAATTGAGTTCAAATCAGTTTCTAACAATCTAGATCTTCTTACCATTTATAAGTAACAATAGAACCATAACGTTTTTGAAAAGCTAGTTCAATAGGATTGTCTGGATCCAAAATATTGTACAGAAATAAAGTAGTTTTATTAATAATAAGAGATACCTAGCAAACAATAAGAAAATTAATACTTTACATGTACAGTCGCAAATATATTTTATATATCGCTGCTTTATGAAAGAATCATACTGTATTTTCACCCCCAACTCTGTGATCCATTTTCATCTCATTAAACTGAATATCAGATGCATCACCTTGAAGAGGTATTTCACGTTTTGTATCCCCATCACTTGTGCTGATAGTTAAAATCTTGTCTTCACTGGCTAATGCAAGGAGTCCTTCGTAAGACCAAGCACCACAAGTTATCTTCTTCCTGTGTTTCCCCAAAATCGGTATTCGTCTATACAGTAATTCACAATTCAATATATGATTATAACAACATAACAATATTTAGAAATATTTCGCATGAAAAAGACTGATACCATACTTGGCATTTAAATGATCATAAAGCACTAGATTCCCTTTCTGTGTTCCTACTGCTAATAAACAAGTTCTTTTCGCCCATATCATGCATGTTAATCCATCTCTTACGCCAGCATCTATTTGTGTCTTTTTTCCAGTTGTTGCATCCCATAATGTGATAGCATAGGAATTCTGCGATATGACAGCCAATAGATCTCCATCGGAATCCCATCCAAAACCAGTGCATAAACCAGCAATTTGGATACGTTCTTGCAAATCACCTTGTCTATCAAAAATAGCAACTGAAGAATCATAACCAGTAGTTGCTAAATGAGTGCTATTACCAGGACGCCAGGAAATGAAAACGGTACCAGTACCATGGGGTTGATACAACTGATAAAGAACCTACATCAAAGTAATTGAATAAATGTACATGTACTATGTGCTGACAGATATGTACGAATAAAATAAATACTGATTTCTTCTTATATATATTTCGAGCAGATAAACATCTTCCGAGTCAAAACATATGAATATTTATAAATGTTCTTTCTCGTCATAACTTAAATCTTAAATAACAAGCAAAGATAATGCATAACCAACCTTTTCAGTCGACATTTTTTGAGATTAAACCGTTTAACATCGAGAAAGCTGATTGCCTAAGAATGTATAAAAATGCTATAACGGCGCATAATTAAAATATTAATTTATTAAACGAGAGATATTTTACATGTAACGTTGTATTTCTTTTATTCGCCATGTTGTTTATGTTTCGACAGGTTTCGATCAATTTCAAATTGTGTATGCGATTGTTGCCATGGATCGTGATAGGTAGCGCTGCAATTTGTAAATCATTTTTCGTCCCTTTTCTTTTCAAACGTTCAGTGGCTTTATCGATTAAATCATTTTGGCAATAAAATGATCAAAACAACGGTCAAACAGATGAGTGTGAGGTATTCAGTGAAGTATGCTGGCATTATTTGAACATGATCGATTATTATTTATCATCGAAAAATTGCACGTACTTTGCAACTCATACAATAATTGTTGTACAAAAGGTACTAACAGTATTCGTAGAATGATAACTAAGATTAAAGAGAAATGTATAAATAAATGTATAAAATGGATGGGTGACTAAAACAGGTGTATGCGATAAAGATCGAAAGGAAAGGCTCATTTAAAATTCAATCCGAGTTTCTGTTCTTTCGCATCCAGTCTGACAATAACGCAACGTTTATTAGGTACGTATGCCATTAATATTTTCATCGGCAAGACCCGCGGAAATATTATGTACCCCGATTATGGCGATTATATCGAAAGCTCAAACTTTCAGATTTTAGTTCAATAAATAGATCGAATCTGTTGCAATATATTCGTTGTGTCTGGATAACAAACGTTTGTTCAGCCATCCAAGTTTTTTTACTTTATAAATTTACTTAATGTTTTTTAAAGTTGTCACCGTTCATAACCATCACGCACTGTCTTCACTTGGGAAGACATAATTACGCACGTAATTGCTTACGCATCGTCTCTTCGTTGGAATAAGCTGCAAAATTTTCTACCACGTCGTAAAGCGAGGTTTGTTTAGTGATAAATTCTAATGACACGAATAATCTCGCATGAGAATGAACTTATTCAATCGCATTTCGACATGTTGTAGTAATCATATTTTTCAAACAATTCGACAAAGCCGCAGGGAGAATAGATTCAAAAGTACAACATTATGGGAAGCTGATAAGGATTACTTGCCCAGTAACAGATGCAATGTTTTGGCAGGAATGTTACAACTGCTGGGTCATCGCGAAAGTTTTTTTACTATTATCTCTGAACTATTTTCTTCTTTGCTGTAAATTCAGTATCTCCTTTTTTAAAGCAGCTTTAAGACCAATATTTAATAATTATATTTCGAAACGATCTTACAGTTAGATCGTCGGTTTCGAGAAGATAAGATGCAGAAACGTTGAAGTGTTCGTTGGAATGATACTTGGAACCTCGAGCGGCTTTCAAATGACCTTGGTATTTCGGATAATCTCGAGGAACGCGTGTAAGTAAACCCTCGAGCGAATAATGATTCGCCTTTAAGCAAAAATCGTGCGAAGAAAGAACGATCCAACGTATAAAAATCTTTTTCACTGGAGAACTGTGCGTGACTCGGTAAACTCAATTCGTGCATCTTTCAATCTTTATGCGTTTGCTTAGAAACGTGAGAGGAAATGCCATTTGTTCAAGATCGCAAACAAAGATAAAACTCTATTCTTGAAACCGTTTATTATTACACGAGCCGTTGTAACGCGTACAGTGTTGCTTTACTGACCCGAATTAACCAGTCGATCAAGTTTTTGAAACGATATACACGCATCAGCGATCTTTTGTTTTTCTCTTTTCTCTCTCTCTCTCTCTCTCTCTTCTTCTTCTTCTTCTTCTTCTTCTCTTTTACCGATCGAAAACAAACAATAAAATATTTAAGGAACATTTAATACTTATCTTTAATATGATTTCCTTCGACTCAAAAACTGTTTCGTTTCATGCTTCAACAAGCATCCGCTGACTTAACATCATAGTTCACTGTTTTGTATATGAATATGATTTAACTTGAAAAGGCATAGAAACAATAATTAGGAAGGACGTTGCTCTCATGGATAATCGCTTAAATCTATCGCGGTGTGATCATAAAAGTGATGATAATAATCGTTCCATCGTTATAGATATTCAATACGTAGCAATGTTGTTCGGTATATATATATACAGTATGTAGCAGTATCGCCGAGAGTCGCGAGATCTTTTTCCTTTATTATTTCCTCGTTTTGCCGATCGATCATATACTATATACAAAGGACAAATCAACATATGCACGTAGAGAAGGGCCAACTTTTGATTTTCTCCTCGACACGAAACTCCTCGACGCAAGGGCGCAAGGTACACCGTGCGGTTCCTTTTTGGCGAATAAATATCATTTCCGGTGAGAGGTCGCGAAAGGGTGGGATGCTACACCTCGCGGCTCTCAGGAGCCTGATTCAAATGGAAGGAATACGATCTATCTTACAAGCTGAATAATGTTGGTGCGTTAACGTAGTACAGTGCGCCTCTATTAACGCGATTACGAGCTTAGAGATAAATTCATACTCGTCGTAATGCTATTACTCGTTATTACAAACTAGAAACAATCTCTAATGACTTTGCGAGTAGAACTTTGTTAATTAGGCTCTTGAGCAGTGTCTAAACACGCGAGAGAAACGAAATCGAACTCAATCTCGCGCGCGCGCGCGTACGCACGCACGCTTCGCCGGCTAATCGTCCATTGATTCGGCACCTTCCCTCTTTTTTCCGCATCATGAATTCACGCTACATTTCGGCACTAAAAAGGTATCAAACGGTCAGCAACGCCGGTTCGTATCTCAACGGGATTTTACATTTCGACGCGTTGCACCTCGAGAAATGCCTTCCTCCATTTCTTTCTGCTTGTTTCGCGGTGGAATGAGAGAAGTTTGATGGCGTTTATGGATAAAGGTTGTTGTTACATGTAAAAGTATTAAACACGCGTCGTACTTTTCGATAGAAATATGAAAAACAAACCGATATACGCTACACGTTCATCCTCTACGTTTCTCACACGCACACATACGGATACACAAACGGAGCGTGCATCGCATATAGAATTATTCTTCCCTTTTATTTTTCTTTATCACTTTCACTCTTCTCTCTCTCTCTCTCTCTCTCTCTCATGTTCGTTTTCTCCTTCTCTCTTCTTTCTAATTACGAGCTACAGTACAATTTATAGATCTTTTTTTTTTTTCTTTTTCTCGTTCATCTCTTTAGGCCATTCCACGAGACGGCTATGGAATTTTGACGCTCACGAACGACGCATGTCGCGTTGCATCGCTTTGCAAGTAGAATCGCATCG
This sequence comes from Melipona quadrifasciata, assembly GCA_001276565.1. Taxonomy (NCBI): domain Eukaryota; kingdom Metazoa; phylum Arthropoda; class Insecta; order Hymenoptera; family Apidae; genus Melipona; species Melipona quadrifasciata. The sequence continues at coordinate 201,576 of KQ435883.1, forward strand.
CACGTACGTCTCTTCTTTTTAAACCTAATCGCGTCTGCGGTTCGTACGACTCGTACCCTACTGGTTTACTAGTAAAAATTCACTGGAATACCTTGTTCATTACCACAAACGCTTTTGACAGAGTTAACGCGGCCTAAACGCTCCTCGATCATCTCGCGGCGAGGAAGAAGAAGACGTGCGCGCGTTCGTTCCTCGCAAAACTCCTCCGCGGTGCGAGGGATATCGTTATCGGTGAAAAATTTTCTTTATTGCAAACAATCGCGTCGTGCGTTTCCCCAGCGATCGAACGAGTCTGCTCAGCATTCGATCACCGGGCTCACGATCCGAGTGACGAAACAGGTGACTGATAACCAGGGTTTTGCGCAATCTTATCTCGGGGGTTGGTGAAAGGTTAAATAACGGAAAGATTAAATTGACTCTGGTAAACCGCGATCGAACCGTCCCCGTTCATCGGCGATCGTTCGCAACGATTCTCCCTCACTGGTTGTGCAACCGTCCACCGGAAGCCTTTACTTGATTGTTGGTAACCTTCGGTATCGCCCCGATGATCTTCACGCGGTTCTGTTGCTGTTGCTGTTGCGGCTGCTGCTGCGGTTGTTGCTTGTTGTCGCAGAACTGGGGCGGAGGGGCGAACACCAATTCGTCCCCGTTGCCCGGCCCGGAAGGTCCGGCGTTGAACTCTGGCGGCGGTGGCACGAACAGATCGTTGCTCTGCTCCTCGGCATCGGCCTCGATCGGCGGCGGTAACTGGGCTAGACTGACCGCGTGTCGCGTCAATAAACCGCTGCCACCGTAGCTCGTTCTCTTCGGGTTCGTCTCCTTTTCTACGCTGGTAACCGAGAGCATCGTGGTCGGATGTTGCGTCGCCTCGTTGGCAAGGTTCCTCGTGGCCGTGTCGTCGAAACCTGTCGGCGGACCAACCGGCACGTCCTGGTCGGAGCTCACGCCGCTCGAGCTGTTGTCACCGTCCTCGACGAGGGACTGCTGTGTCTGTTGCAGCAGAAAGTCGTTCGGATGGCTCTTGGACGACTTCAGCTGCGTCCTGACCTTCTGGATCTCCTCGACGCTGAACGAGTGCGGCAGCGAACTGCTGCCGGACGAACTCGACCCCGAGGTGTTCGAGTTCCCAGACGTTTCTCGCGTCGACTCCAATTTCTCTCTCGCGGCTGCTTTCTCCAGTTCCTTCGCGATCTCCGACTCGCCGTCGTCGTCTGTCTCCTCTTCTCCCTCGTCGTTCTCCGACTCCGACAGGCTGTAATCCGGTTCAGGGATCGGCGGTGCGGTAGTGTTCGTCACTGCGTTGTTCCCAGCGTTGTTGTTCGTCACCGACGAGAGATTCGTGATGGAGGAACTGGTGCTGATGATGGTCTTCTTCTTTCTCTCCCTGATGCCAGCGGTGCTGTGGCTCCTGTTGGTCTTCAGAGGTTGCGCGTATTGGTTGTTGGCCGACTGATTGTTGTTCACTTGGTTGTTGTTGCTGACGGTGTTGTTCACGTTTTGCTGGTTGTTTAACGGCTTGAAGGTCGTGTTGTTGGTGGTGCGCAGGCTGTGCGACTTCCTCACGTGACAGCGGGTCGTGTGCGCTGGCAGGCTGCGTGATCGATATCCCACGGTCTTCATGTCTTCCGGCGAGGCGTATAGCTTCGCACTGTTCGACGGTCGGAAGCTCGACATCACGCCGTAACCTCCGTCTGCTGTTGCGGCTGCCAGCTCTGAAAAAAAAAAAACAGACGTGTATCGTTATCTCGTGAAATGCTCGATTATATCCTCTTCCTACCGATCTATTTATCGATCACAACAGTACCTTTGACTTGCTGTATGTGAGCCATATTATCGTACACAGAAGCTGGCGTGACTACGTCCGGCACGTTGGCGCCTACGTTCACCTTCACGACTTGACCGACCGGTGGCGGAGGTGGCGGATGATTCGGTGGTGGAAGCCCGTTTCTGCCGTTTAACGCGTTCACGTCCTCCTGGCTTCTGTGCCCTTTCGGGGCCAGGATGGACGACTGCACTTGAACGTTCAAGTCCGGCGTACTGTGAAAGTCACGGTGAAGATCGGAACCACCGCCCAATCCACCGAAGAATCGCACTCTCGAGTTCAACTGCGAACAAACCGGCAAAGCTCTATTGGGATCGACGATCCGGCGAGTTTTTTTTTCTTTTTCTTTGAATGAGCAGCGTTCACAGAAAACAATATATAGCTCGGTCTACTACCGTCACATTGTAACGCAATGTCAGAGAATTATATCAACTCGGAGAGAAGCACCGGAGATAAAAAGCGGGTAACATTTTCAATGCACCATTGCCGTTTTCGATCCGCATCTACGTACATTTACAAGTCTGTCAAGTTACGCAGTTAATGTTGAAAGTTTCAGTGACACGTGAGAATTTTTTAAGGTGACTGACAACACCAAAGGAGGCAAAATGTTGGACGATTACTCGAATGAGTGTATCTGGTCCGACTTTACACACGAGACAGGGGAGGGGACAGGTGAGGGGGTGGGAAGCTGCACGGTCATGCAAAAAAACGTGTAAGCAAAGTAATTAAAATGTTCGTTTCATGGATACACGTCGTTAGTTATCTGCGAGGCGTGTTCATAAAGCTGAAAGTGATATCCGATACCCTTTCGAGCATCGGATTTTCATTAGCAAATGGCTTAGTCACCTGGAATCATGCAAGTCACGGACGCGCTAGAAACAAAGTATTTTCGATCAGTAATATAAGTCGTCCTCGTTGTCTCTCTCGTACCAGGAGCGCCCCTTGCTGTACACTCGTGCTGGCTTGCGAGAAAACTATAACACACATGCGTAAAAACAGCCACCATCACCACCTCGAGGTAGCATGCATCGAGGAGCATTAGCCACTCTGAAAGGTTCTTCCGAGTACTTTCTGAGCCGAGAACCGGATGTATTCGTACAAACGATCGAACGAAAGGTGGGAGAGGGTAGCGACTAGTTAAACTTGGCCAGAAATACTCTACCAACGACACACGGATCTATTACAACGACAAACAATTTGCCCAAGTTAGGACAAAGTCGCGTTCGTAATATCGAAGTTTTAAAGAGAGTTTTGCCGCTTCTAGGGATTTCTCTGGCCAGGAACTGTACCGGTCGGGTCGTTGACTTTTTCAAGATTGAATATTATTTTTAGCAATTTTTTACCAATTGTCTCGAAATCTGAATTTAACTGGAACTCGTGCAGAATGTTATTATCACGTCTAAATCAGCAGATGGAACGTACGCGTTAATTTACGCAAGCGATTATCTCTTTTCGCAAGATAAAATCCTTAGAAAAGACAGGTTGGTGGTTTGCTCAAGTTCTACAGCTGTTAAACACCAAGACTCTGATCACCATCGAGATCAAGGGAAGGCCACGCGACAAAACGATCCACTACTGGAGGCAGATCAAAAAGAGAGTATACAATTAATTTTTCGAGGGTGATTATATATCCTTACTTTGCCTTTGCGTTTCATTTCCGCTACGCTCGCGTATACCCTGCCGGTCTTAGCAGGCGAGGAAGGATGCGACTTGGTAGCTTGACCAGTCTGAAAGTGAGAGCTCATCATGGACGAGCTGTACTGACCACTGGTACTACCTTGCTGCCGCTGAAATAGTTCCTGGAAGAAAGGAAGGACGAAGCTGAAGCCTCAGTTGGTTCGTGCAATGCCATTCGAGGAGAACAAGAAGCGCGTCGTGATTTCTCGAGCAACGAGAACAATATGATTCGCGATACTGTACCTCCAGCTCTGCGGCGGTGATCCTACTGGAGGTAGGTCTCGATCGAATACTGGCCGTTCGAGGCTGCACCGGCGTGTTCTGCCCGGTGTTGGGCCCGGTCGACGGCTGCTGAGGAAGATGGATCGATTCCGCGCTGCTCGACTTTGCTCCCGTCGACGTTATCTCGTCCCGATCGTCTCTCTCGCCACCGCCTTCTGCAGTCAATTTTCATAACGTGTGATATTTGGTAATTTGAAGCAGAAGACTAAATGCCGAAATGCTTCAAATTTCGTGTCTGATCTTACAACAAATTCAGATTACATCGAAACTGATAGAAGAAAGTCACTGGAAGACTAGAACTACCAAAGTGGTCAAAATCACCAATTTTGTTAGATATCTTATAGACGTGAGACAGCGTATTTCAGAGATTTAAATAATTTTTCTCAAAGTTTCTCTATCTTTTTGAATTTTAATGTCTCTGATGGAAATTTTGTGCTTCAATAGTTCTAGCGTTGAATTTCAGCGAAACAATTCTATCGAGATTCGAGTAAGTGCGTCTCTTTACATTCGAGGGTGTCGATCTCTCGCATATTCGACGAAAGTTTACCTAATCCCGCGACCATCGATCTTGCTCGCGCCCGGCCAACGCTCAGAGTGGTCTTCGGGTCTCTCCGCGGTGGCATGGGAGCCGGTGATCTACCGAGCGTGCCGCCGATCACCACGTTGTTGTTGCCCTTGCGCGGCAGGGTCGCGTACTGCCTCTGAATGGGTTGACTAGTTGGCAGAAGGGCTGCCGATTGCGAATTCGGAAGGCTAATCACCGGGGATACCACCGTCATTCTGACCAGCTCCCCGGACTTTCGGATCAAGTCGACCACGTGCTCGTGCGACGCTGTTGTCACATCCTCACCGTTGATCTACAAAAAGAAAGAAAAAAAGGAAAAAATCGACAAACAAATTACATTCAAGAATATAGATTATAGATTATAAATATATTTAAGATCCTATTTAAGAATATAAAGATCAGCCAAATTTGACTTCTTTCTAGGACGTCATATTTAACCACTTGCGCTGGCAACTGATTGCGGACCATAACGAGTGACCAAACCGTATACTGTAATTCGTCGCTTTCTTTTTAAACTCGTCGGTATGATATCGCTGGGTAGAAATTATTGAGAAGTAATAAATTTATTATTTGTTTTGCACAAGTTATACTTAAATATACTTAAAATTGAGAAAGTATTACAATTTTGAGATAAAAAATTCTCGACGTGTGTGGCACGTCATTCCAGCGCAAGAGGTTAAGAATATAAAGATCAGCCAAATTTGACTTTTTTTTCTAGGACGTACGATTACTCACTTGGATAAGGTAGTCTCCTTTTCGGAGGCCAGCTAGGTCGGCCACGCCTCCTTGATCGACGTCGTCCAGGTACTGCAAGGCGGGATACCTGGCCGACGGCGTCAGTTCCATCAGAGGCGAGGTTGCCTTGGCGCCCCGCAACACGAACCCGAAACCTTTTCTCGAGCGGTGCAGTACCACGGTGCGAGGTTCCGACGTAACTCTGGAGATCATCGAATTGAATAACGGTTATTCAGTGGATTAAACTAGCTTGTCGGTTCCGTTAGCACTCAGGGGAACGACACGCTCGAAGAGGTATAAGATATTCGCTTTAACGGATGATATTCGCCTCTAGTTTCTAAAAATTGCCCATCTAACTGTTTTATTACGCGTTTACACACGGCACGCAATAACGTAAAGTAACATATAAGGTAATATAACTCACGGTTTCTTCAGTCTAGGAGCAGTAGCGAAATACTTGTGCTGCGATTCTCTACGGCCCAGCACTCTGTTCCGACCATCCCTGGCAGGCTGAGGACCTAGCGGGATGTTCGTGTGACGGAGTCTGACCTCTTGCACGCAGTGCGCCGGAAACAGGCCCGTACCCTGTCCTCGAAGCACTCCCTCGAGGAGACCGCAGTCGGTCGCTCCGGTGACTGAGGAAAGTAGAGAAACAACTCTTACTTGACACTTAACACTAGAACTACCGGTGATTAAAACGTAAAATTTCCATCGGAAAAATAAAGACCTTTATAATGCGAAAAAGTATACAAACTTTTATTTATATATTTTGCAAAAAATCATTTAAGTCTCTAAAAACACACCTGTGTAAAATATCCAACAAAAATTATAAATCGGTTATTTTGACCATTTTGGTAGCTCTAGTGTTGATACATTTGACTCTCTAATTTTGACGAATTTATTCTTCACAGGATGGTCTTTGTGCATTCCGGAAGTGGATTCTTCCGGCAAATGATCAACGGATAAACATAAAAAATATTTACCTGTTCAGTTTTTCACGGTCAAAAATTTCGTTCGTTTCGTTGTGAGAAACAATCGCGATCGATAAGATAAAGAAGGTTCTTTCAGATCGATAAAGCGATTAAAATATCGAACGAACACTTCGAGCGGATTATCGAAATTTAACGTTATCGTAACAGGAAACCGTCGAAACTGTCCTTTGTCGTCATTAAACTCTAACTCAAGGAAAAATTCGGCCAACCTCTACAAACGATATAAATTCGTAGAGAAGAAGGAGGAGAAGATAAAGTGACAAATACCTTCCAAGATATCTCCTTGATTGATATTCAGATGACCTAGAATCCCGCTGTTGTAGCTCTCGACGCAGACGACCGTGGTGCCCGGGATCGAGAGGGAATTGGTAGTGTCCGACTGCGACGTTCCGACCCCGGAACTGTCGCTAATCACGTCGGAGGCTGTATCGCCGAGACTCTTGTCTAGAAAAACAAAACCCACGGGAACAAGGGTGGCGCTTTATCGATCGTTCCCGATCGGTCCTTCGATCGGCCGAACACACGTCATGCAACGCTAGATTCGTCGTCAACGGCAACGTGGAATGTGGCTGGCTGAACGCTGTCTTAAAATCGCCTAAACGAGCACAAGTGCATGTACGTAGAGAGAGTTCTGCTGATGTTAACATCAACTCACGGACAGCTCGCATCTCGCAAGCTGTTGTTTCCGTCATCGTCTCGAGAAATTAGCCTGTCCAACGTCGCGTATACCATTTTCTGATGGTGATGGTTCGACGTTCGAGTCGCGCCAAATACGCAAATACACCTAGGTGTTCCTCTCACTCTCTCTTTTTCTCTTTTACCTTTCTCTTCGTGGCTGGATCTTTCGAATTATTACTTCGAACGATCGATGAAGATTCTCTTTCTCTCTCTCTCTCTCTCTCTCTCTCTCCTTCTTTCGTTCTATCAAACAGACACACACACACACACACACGCACGCACACACATACACACACTCTCGCGACAAACAAGTGCCTCGAGCCGCGAAAAGCGGCGATGGTAAATAAACCTGTGTGTATGAATATACCTGTGACGATGCTGGCGGAATCTTCGCCGGACGGTTGATTGCTGCCTTCGGAGAGGCTCGAGCTAGCCGAGCTGAAAGGAGCTAGGCTCCTGCTGCTCGGCGACGGCGATGGCGGCATCTCCATCGTTCGGTGCATGTCGAGACGGTGTTGCAGCTCCAATCGGTGCTCTTGCAGCCTCGTCAGACCCTCCATTCTTACGTTCTGATAGTTCTCCGCGGTGGTCGGTAATCTTGAAATGGAGCGTATATACTCGTATATAGCGGCCGAACGCGGCTTACGTTCGACTCTAAAGTTCCATACCAAATCTCACGAGATTAGCGTAAATTGTCTTTGCTTCAACGCGAGCGCGCGCGCGCGATCGGTTAATCCCCCGAGGCGATACTCCGATCGATCGATCGATCGATCGGTCGAATTCTTATCGGAGAATGAAGAGAAAAAAGCCTATTGGATATACGAATGTCTGAACGTCGAATTACGCGTACCGATATCGAGTCGAGTCCGATCAGAGAGATTAGAGGGAAATCTAGGTTTCTCGGTAGAGATAGCGAAATGGGAACGTCAATCGACCTTGATCGGGGTCTGATTGATCTCGACAGACAGAGAGAGAGAGAGAGAGAGAGAGAGAAAATAAGAAAAAGAAAAAAAAACGTCAGGAAGAGGCACAGAAGGGAAGAAGGGAAGAAGGGAAGAAGGGAAGAAGGGAAGAAGAAAATCGAGATCGCGATCGCGAAATTGAGCGGAGCCGAAAGTTTCGCAAGAGGGAGTTTCGCAAAGACAGTTTATGCTTACCTCGCGTTAGGATCCCTCAGCGAATTGGGGCTCTGGTAGTCCGAGGTAATCCGAGGTAGGCCGTTCTGCTCGGCGGATCTGGCGGCGACGTGCTGCTCGGACGGTATTCTCTGTAGCTCGGTGTTTCGGGTTGCTTCGATGGACGGTACTCTGGCGAGGGCGGCGTGATGATCCGCGCCGGTCCTCGCGATATTGTTCGCGTACTGCTCGGCGGACGGTATTCTGACGAGGGTGCCGGTCGGATATTGCTCGGTGGACGGTACTCTGGCTGGCGTACCAGCTCCAGTCGCGGACGAGTATTGCTCCCCTCCGGTGTGCGACGTCCTGGTGCTCACTGCGGTGGTGGCGGCGACGGTGGCGGTGGTGGTACCGGTCGCGGTCGCGATAGCGCCGGTGTATTGTTCCGCGGACGGTACTCGGTTCAGGGTGCCAGTGGATGGATACTGTTGCTCGGTGGACGGTACTCTGGTGAGGTTGCCGGTCGCGTATTGCTCGGCGGACGGTACTCTCGTGACCGCGTTGACGCCGGTCGTCGCGTACTGCTCCACCGAGATCGTTCTGGTGAGGGTACCTCCTCCGGAACCACCTCCTCCGGAGGTGATACATCCACCGGAGCCGTGCTGCTGCTGTTCCGCGGAGGGTATCCTGGTCAGGGTGCCCAAGTTACTGGCCGAGCAGCTCGTGGTCATCGTCGACGCGCCGCCGAAGGCCACCGAGCGTCGTTTCGGGTTGTAGCGTGGCGGCCCTTTAAACGGTACTGGAAAATCGAGGGTTGCAAGGTTAAGTAAAGAAAGGATTACTTAGCCTTACAAGTAGACGCCGCTCTCCCAAGGTAGTAATTCGTCTTCCTCTTTGGAGCGAGACCAATGGCGTCTCTCTCTTTTTTTCTTTTTTTTTCTCGTGTTTCTCGCGTCTCTCCCTCTTTAAACGCGCGATTTTGCCCCGAATACCCTCGATTCTTTGCTTTCTCTCTCTCTCTCTCTCTCTCTCTCTCTCTCTCTCTCTCTCTTTCTTTCTTTCTTTCTCGTTTCGCGCGCGTTTTCACAAGAAAAATTCCAAGCGGACTTACACAAGCTGCCGGGCCACACACGCATACATACACGCGGTTACGTCACGCGTAATGGCAAGGAACAACGACGTTAGTCGGCCGTTAACGTTATATCATCCGTTAGTCTTTGTACACAAGAAAGCGGTGAAAAAGCACACGCAAGAGTCACGCATTCGTCGCGGTTGCTTGTATCCGTTTCGTACGATACAATGTGCTCGAGAGGTTGCGAGGGTGCCACTGAGATACACAATCACATTGTCTGTACTTTTGTGTTTTCATCTTTCGTTTTTTTTTTTTTTTTTTTTTCAAAACAGACACAGCACATGTGCACCGGTAATCTCGTGGTTGCCGCGTCGACGGGCCGCCAGACACTTCTCCGAAGCGTCGATCAATCAAACGGGAGAAACCAAAAGAAGCTTCCATTTCGCTTCAAGGAGGTTCCAGTGGCCCGCGAACACGTGGCGTACGTAGGTTACGTAAATTCACAAAATACGTCGAAAAAACTACCAAACATTACTAGTCGACTCGCTCTCACGACTTGGCCGCTGCTTTGCACTTTTTTTCAATCGAACGTTCACTTTGTTCGACTTCCCACGCGAGGAAACGATCTTCCGAAACAAGCTGGGATCGAGTCCGACACAGCAGCCGAGTCGATCGACGATCGAGACCAAAAATGATACGGCATCGTTAGTATAGTTACTCAGAAGCAGTCAAACTTCAATCGTATTACGTTTATCGTTATATCGTTACAGAGATACTCGACGTCTTACAAGACCATCACCACCAAAGATCCCATCAGACTGTTACAATTTCATGTACATTTGTCATACAGCACAGACACAGATACATACGCACAATTATACATACGAATATATATATATATATGTATATATGATATATTTGTGTGTTATATATTTACATCATTAGACTAGTCTATGGAGTCACTAGCCAGCTAGGTACTCTTCGCTACGCTACGGGCAAGCGCTGAAGCGTGTTTCTCTCAGAGAAAAGAAAAAAAAAAAGAAAAGAAGCGTTTCTACGTACATGCACATGCCAATGCTAAATTCGTGACGTGCTATATTCAAGAAGTTTTCTCCAACTGTCGATCGAAGTCTTGCGCGAGTACTTTTCGTCTTCTCGTCGTCGCGAGTTGCTGTTGTCGTTGTTCGTAAAAGTCGAGTCGTCGCCCGATTCGAAACAGCGATCCTACACGCAGCCGCGAGTTTGCCTACTGACCGAGCAAGGATCAGCTGTCGTACAAGCAGAGTTAGTCGAACGATTGGAGAGACTGAATCGATCGGTAGCAGCGGTCGCG
>KQ435883.1:224667-235804 GCA_001276565.1 Melipona quadrifasciata
TCTCTCTCTCTCTCTCTCTCTCTCTCTGTCTCACTCAATATCAACGGGAATACACGCAGCGACGCGCAGAAGATCGTGGGCTCTTACGTCTTTGGAGTGAAAGTCGGTCTCCGGCCAGTTTTACTCCTTTTTTTTCTCCTCTCTGTGTCAGCTTCTCCGACCACCGCTGTCCCTTTCGTCTCGACTACGAACCGTCTCGCAACGTCTTCAACCCCCTATTCTCGATTTCGTCTCTCGCTCGCGGACGAGTCCTCGGCCAATTTGGGAAATTCGGCTCGATCGAAATGGAAGACGACACGCGAGAAGAGGAAAGAACGCGCGTCACCTTCGGCCGGGATTAGGGAAATGGACGCTAGAGCCATCGTCCGTTCGGACGATTTGCATCCAAGCGCGAAGAGAGAGAGAGAGAGAAAGAGTCGTTCCGTCTCTACGTCCTTGGATATTTCGCCGCTGGAGAACCAACGGTTGGAATATTCGAGGAGAATGTTTTCTCCTCCTCTCTCTCTCTTGAAGAAGAATAAGAAGAAGAAGAGAGTAGCTCTCGACTTCCCTCGGGCCATCCGAGCGAGGAACAACGAACTGCCGACAATGTCGTCCGCAATTACGAGGGAAACGGCGATTCTGGATGGCTGGACGCGAGAGAGAGCATCACGAACGATTTTCCATGGTTTCGTTCGAGATGGACAAAGAAAGAGAGAGAGAGAGAGAGAGAGAGAGAGAGAGTGCGTGTACGCACTCGTGTAGGTATATAAATTCCGAAAGCAAGAAGCTCGTATGTGGGAGGGGAGGGCGCGTTAAACGGCCAGGGCCTTTTGTACGGCCCTGTATGGGAGAATAATGGTCGAACCGTGTCTCAATCGTGCTTTATGGGATGTAATTGCGGTCTGGGCAAGGGGCCTTGCCGATGTTAAGCTCGGGCAGCAACTCGTGTGTGCGTCCGCGGCGGCGCAACAGCCCAGATAGAAACCGCGTTACGGTTTTAACCTTCGCAACGAACCACGAAACGAGTTTTTGCAACTGGCGAACTTCGTCTAAACAACGTCAACCCCGTTCTTTCACTTCCCCGCGGGGGATTCTTCTTCTCTCCGTGCTCCAAGTTGCACGAGGAGGAGGAGGAGGAGGAGGAGGAGGAGGAGTTCGTCACCCTCGAGGATACGCGTGTATTTTTATCCGAAATCGTCGCGCGGCACGTTTAATTAGCACGCACCCTACAAATTGCCGAGACGAAACGTAAGCGGATTTCGTCGACTTGGTTCGCCGCCATTAGAAAGTTCTGCGAACGCCAGCTGGCGGTCCAGAACGAATCTAAACACGGATCGAGCGGTAATCGATGGACGCTCGGTTTCCCACGAGGGAAGCGTTCTTTTTTTTTTCCTTTTTCATTCGCGATTTCGCTGCGAAAGGGACGTGCAACTCGATACAGACGAGAAGATTCACCCGCGATGATGAATAATCTCGGTGATTTTTACGAAAGGGGGGTACACATTTTGAAATAAAGACGTTTCAGAGCAGATCTGCATGTTTTCGAAAGACGTTATCTTTAAATTACTTTTTAAAATTACCTCAGAAACGATCTATTTGCGAAATAACGAAATTTACTTATCATTATTGTCAAGTATTTCGTATGAAAAGTAGATTAATTTATTTCCGATTGAACGATTTATTCGTTAAATTAATTGTTCGTTATTCGACAGGATCTTTATTTGTTATTTGATTTTGATAAAAGTAACTGATATTCCTCGACGTATCCAATGTTTATATTTACTATTTCTTATTCCGCGACTGTGGCAGTACTACGGTTATCTATCAGTCACTAGTTAAAATGGATATCGAACGATTTTTTGATAGAAGAAATTTATACCATGCATGTATTAAAAAAACAAGTGTTTGTGAAACATAATACTGTCTTCATCGTCAGTACAGAGATTATTCTCATTTGCTTTAGCTACCTTAACAACCATGCTTGAGGAACGAGTCCTCATTAAAATCCTAAGACAAATTTCTCTCTGCCGTGACACACACACACACACACACACTAATAAATCATTTTGATTTTCATTTTAATTTCCCTTGATTATCTCTTTTAGAAACAAACTTTTAATTATCAAACAAACGTTATTTTCTCAAATGATCAGTTCTTCAATTGTTACTCGCATAGCCTCGAATTCCTTCAACGGATCATTTGGCAAGTACTAAAGAACATTTATTTACAAATTATCGAAATAAATTTCTGTGCCCAGGTCTGTTTCAGAGACAACCCAACTGTTTCAGTCCACCAGCGAGTCGGTCGACAGAACATAAACAGGCGCGAGCACGAAACGGGGAGGAAAGAATCAGCGTGGATCGGCGGCGTTACGAAACGCGACCGTAAAAAAACGTGGACTACGCCGGCTTGGAGTTACGAAATCCAAGAGTTCCATAAAACGCGACGTGGAATTGGAACGAAATGAAAACGTAACGGAAGGGACGTTGGGGACGCCAGGATGCAACCGGGACCGAGTGCAGTCGAGAAAAAGAGAGAGAGAGAGAGAGAAAGAGAAAGATGGGCGCACAAAGGCGAGCGGAATCGGAGCGATCTCGGCGTTAAAGAAGAAATACGAGCCTTAAAATAAATCCTTCGATGCACGCGGCGAGGGAGGAACGGTACGAAATCCAATTGTCGACGCACGTCGAAAAAGTAAAGAGGAGGCCGTTCGCGTCGCGATCTTAATTCGCACGTGTGCCCGCTTGTGTTGCCATTTGTCAGATCTTCGATTTGACGATTTCTAGGTATTTGCTGTTCTCCGTTCTTGCTAACTGAATACACATCGGAATACCATTGCGCAAACTATAAACTAGAAGAGTAGTCATAATCTAATCAGTATGAGTTATTTTTGATCAAGAATTTGTGCCACGAGAATATCTTCTTTTTCTTTTTCTTTTTTTTTGACCTTCAGTTGACGGAACTGAATCATTATTAATCAATCATTATTATATGTATGCACTTACAACTGTTAGAATACAGCAATGATTTATTGTTAGAATAAAATCAGTATTTTAATTGTTAGAATAGAAAGCTATTGAAAATGTTATGCGAAGAACTAATATAATCAATAGCTGATCTAAGTTGGTTTTGATTAAGAACAACTTGTACTACGAAATTATGTTTTCTTGCTTTCTAACGAAACTTTCGACAGGACTGAATCATTATTAATTATAATCATTGGTTCAATCATTATCACATACATGTATTTACAATTGTTAGAATATGACAACAATTGTTAGAATGTAATTAGCATTTTAATTATTAGAATACAAAAACTATTGAAAGTGTTACGTGAAGAGCTCTGTAATCTAATCAGCGTAAGCTATTTTTGATTAATAATCTATGCTACGAAAATAACCCTCTTTTCTTTGACAAAATCTTCAGTCAACAAAACAGTTTCGCCACTATTATATAATCACCAGACACAATTACTAGAATATGACAACTGAAACTACTAAGAATATTGTCAAGACAACATTACTATTTAAATTATTCGAAATAACAACTAAACTGTGTTCTATTACCATTTAAACTATTTACTGCATTACTATTTAAATTATTCGAAATAACAACTAAACTGAATCGATAGTTTCGATATTTGCGCGATACAAGTAGTTTTTAATGAGAAGCCACTTACATTAATCGACTTCTGAGCCCTTCGTACAATGACAAATATCAGTCTTAATCACTGCTCGCGAATTATTCAATGTTTCTCGATATAAACGGATCAAACATTTCAGTTCTTCTCGAAAGTGGCACCAAAAGTATTCCTTTTCCGGCAAATGTTGGTTTCCGATTTGAAAAAAAAACCACTGCCGCGCACAAACTTCCAAACTTCTCGATATCACACCTCCAAGGACAGATTTAGAAATTCCAACGATCGTTTATTTTGTCCTCCCTGGTAAACGCGTGTCGGCTATCGAAACGCTTGATCAAAACAATTTGCGACGATAAGACGCTCGTCGTCGTTCGTACACGAAATTGAACTCGCGTTCGACAAGATACGATCGTTCGATCGCTCGTGAAACCGAACGACCTCGCCAATCACAACAACTCGAGGCCCGAACGCTCGCTCTTTGTAAATTTACAAATGGCTCTCGGTGGCTGGCGCGAGTTCGAAAATTGTCCCGGGCGTCGTTCCTTCGCCCGGTTGCAGCATCGGTTGCGTCACCGTCGCCGCAAACGGGGAAATGTTTTATTCAAAACCACGTGCCGGCGCGCAACCACCGGCGAGAGAGCAACTGTCGCCGATTTTCAAGAATCCTCTGACGCGATTTGCTCGACGGGCGAGCAAACAAATAAATCGCGAATCGACAAATTTCTGTACAACAGAAAGCGTTTCGACTCGAACCTCGCGTCGCTTCGGACATTTTTATTATCAGGAGGAAAAACGGAGCGACGATGCCGATGCCGAGAACTGGTTACAAATCGCGCGGTCGATCGCGGTGTAATTCGTTCCGCGGAGGGATATAATCGTAGAACGAGTCAACAGTCATTTCCCTTACTCTGTTCCCGGCCTTCGGTGAGGCCAGTCCTATGACTACCCTTACGCCGATGAGCAAACAAACGTCGAGCTACTCTCCCGGATCTTAACGATCGATTTCCTTTCCTACGATTTCCTTTTTGCCTAGCCGCAACTTCTTTTCGTCCCCCCCTCCCCTCCCCTCCTCCCATCTATAACAGCTATACTCAAACAAGCATTCGTTGCAAAAATGACCAATTTATAATTATTTCGCTGTTACATGGATATTTTGCAGACGCGAAGCGGTATTAATTTTTAAAAATTCAAGCGATCTTTCGCAAAGCTTGCTGTATCTATAAAATTTTCTATTTTCGTTTCAGTTTAACATCTCCGACGGAAATTTTACGTTTCTGATGGCCGACCGGCGACTACAGTCCGCAATCCATTAATTACATTTCAAAATAAAACGTGTTGAAACATCCTACAGCTGGCATCTGCCGTTAATTTTGTACATCTTTCGGGAAATTCAGAAACACTGCACATCCCGCGGGACACTTACGGACCACCTTGCGTCTTTCGTCCACCGAGGATCTGTCATTAAATCACCGATTGGTTCAGCTTTACCCGGATCGTACGTAGAAAGTACGAATAGCGAGAGAGGACAAACGGAAAGTAGCGTGGAAAAACGGGGCGCGCTGAGATGCCGAGGAACGTGGTGGCTAGCGCCGAGTGGCCCCGAAGGGGAACTCTCTCTCTCTCTCTCTCTCTCGTCTTTCTCTGCGTCGTCGCCAGGACTTTAGAATGCAAATTGAACGCTACGAATCCTCGCCGCTGGTACCTTGGGGACAGAATCTGCTTAGGTGGCTATGGACAGTCGACGGTATGCCAGGCCCCTCTCGCGTGTATGTACCTACGCTCTCGCAACTGTGTCTCGCATCTAGACGTTTATACACCGTCCCCTGTTCGGCTCGCAGTGGCGTAACCGGCCCTGCTGAATCTCCCGAGCAAAAAGAGGCCGAGACCAAGTCGAACGAGAACGAGGAGGAACGAAGAAGAGCTACGTATCGACGATCTTTTTGTACAAATTATAAAGGATTCCTAGGGCCACCAGCTGTTTACTTGTTCGCGTTTGCACGAAACGGACTTGAAACTGATGAATTTGTTTAAAATTCCAATTTATCCGTAATTTGCGTTTGAAGCGTCGACGAATGTTCGAGAAGACGCGCAAGATTTACTTGGGAAAATACGTTGCTTAAACGAGTGGTTTTGAAAAAAAATTTACACGAAAACTGTACCTTGGGTAATATCCGGGATACTTGACAAAATACTTATACATCGAACCCCCAACTTTGAGTTTTCGTTTCCCCCTCGACGTCGAATAAAAAAGAAAAATATGCGTCAAATATTTTTTTCGAAAGCTACAACAGAATCAGTGATTGACACTTCGGCGTGTCTGCTCCCTTGTCAGTCGGCGCGAAGAATTTCAGTTGCGCAGTTTCTTCGTTTCTCCACGAATAGTCGACTCGAATTGTAAGTTGAAGTTCACTCAGGAGGTGAGTGAAATGCCATCGTAATTTGATAAAATTTTGTAATTTTAATATCAAGATGCGGGATTAATCTTCGCGCTCCGTCCGTGAAGCCGTTTACTATTCAGAGTGCGTATTTGCTAGTGCTTCGAATCTTACGTCGGTTTCACGACCATCCAACTTTTTTCATCGCGCGAGACGCGCGAGAAATCACCGGTTCGCTCCGATCGCTCCAGGCGATCGCAATCGGCGACAATCGGTGACAATTCGAGGCGAATAAAGTGACCCGGATTCAAAGTTACGCCACTGTGGAAGGCATGAGGCCGCGAGTTGGTACGATACGCGTACACGCGCGGCTCTCGGGGTGCCCGCGTGCACGTGTACACAGGGAACGAGCGTGAGCGCGAGCGCGATCGCGATCGCGTCGAGGTATAAATGGAAATCTGTATTTATGCGAGCGAGCCGCGCACACCGGGGCTCGTGTGTGTGTGTGTGTTGGTGCGGCTTGGCCCCGGCCAAGTCCAGTCCCGGGTCACACGATAATGACCTTATTACAGGAATTATGGGTTTCCGCGGCACCGGGGTAATCCGGCTTCGGAAACGGCCGCCGGCCACCCGGCCCGCCGCTTTACTTTTGCCTCCGAGTCTCTGGCCATCCTCACTCTCGTTCCGGTTTACGCATTCGTCCCGCATTCGGCCGCGCTTTTCTCCCCCATTCTGCCGCGAGATCCGCTGTCGTTCATGCCGATCAACGCCGATCGAAGGAATTCGTCTGAAACCTGCAGCGAGAGACCAAGTTTGTGCGTACAACCCCGTTTGTACAGTTGGGTATTAACTCATTGACTCTTGACTATCCTCTGTAAGGGGACATTGTACTTAAATTTAGCCAACAGCTAAAAGTTGTAAAATAATTTTTTATGATTGTTGATAATTGTGATGAAGGTAGATACGTTTATTTTGTATGATGTGACATAACGATGCAGGAGGAATGATAAAATTTCGAAAGAAGATAGAGATAGTCGTCTGTGTCAGTTGACATTCGAATAGTTCGGGATAATTCGCACAAACTAAATTTCTCGTTGCTTCTTACGAAATATCCCTTTATAAAACGGAGGCGGAAATTTTTCAGGTGATTGAAATTATGTATCGTCAACTTCTGTGTACTGCATCTACTTGGTGATTGCTTTAAACGAAGTCACATGTTGAAGATGATACAATTTCATGCCAAATACTCATTTAAATATGATTATTTCGATATTTCCCATTTGATGGGGAATCAAAGGACGTCGAATTAAAGACTGAAGCGTTTAACGTAAGCAAAAGGGAGTTCTTCCATTCTTCCAGGAAGATCGATGATCGACGGTGTCGATCGAGAATCGTTTAGGCTCTATATCGGTTCTCAAGCTGGTCTCCGGTTTTTCCCTGCTCCGAGACAGGTTATTAGAACTGGTTCCGCCTTTGTCGTCCGGTTTTCGAGACTCGTGGTCGCTCCCGTTTACTCCTCCTCCTCCAGTTTAGAAGAAAAACAAAAAATCCAAGCACTGATTTCCTTAATCGCGCAAAAAATCATCGAGAGATGGAGGTAAGGTGCAAAGTAACCTTGCTGAATTGAGACGTTCTTTTCACTTATCGTCCCATTATTCTTCGCCACAATTAACTTGCGTTGACAACTGATTGCGGACCATAACGAGTGACCAAACCGTATACAATAACTCGTCGCTTTCTTTTCGAACTCGTCGGTACGATATCACTGGATAGAAGTTGTTGAAAAGTAATAAATTTATTATTTGTTTTGCCCGGGTTATACCTAAGTATGCTTAAACTGAGAAAGCATTGCAATTTTGGGACAAAAAGTTCTCGACGTACAAAAATGCACAAGAGGTTAACCACGCTTCTTTCTTTCCAGTTCTCTTCACTCGTGGCGCTACGAGTCAAAGGGATTTTTTTCACCTTGAAAAGTCTCTCATCTGTCACCGAATGATTTGGTTTTCTGACGATTTTCCTACGTTCACAGCCCTCGCGAATTGGCTCGTTGATCGTCTCGCGTGACAGGACGAAGGGAAATTTGGGGAAACGTGGAAACGCTCTTCTACTTTGGCGGACGCGCAATTTAAAGTCTGATCAAGGTAGTATCGAATTTTCGTGGCGGGCTCCTCTTCGCGTGTTCCTCCTCGCGAATCGAGTTTCGTCGGATAACTCAATTTTCTGGATCGAAGAATCGAGCGCATCGTCGCCCCCTCCCGCTGGTAATTGCCAATCACTTCCGGGAGCGATTGGCTGCGCTCACGTCGCGTCGATGGTTGCCCATCGATCGCTCGATCTTTGCACGGCCATCGACGATTTTCTTTCTCTTTGGATTTTTGTTTTGAAAGATCTTTCATTGGGTTGGCCAAAAAGGTAACTGCTAACTAAGTAACTAACTTCACTTTAAACAGCGAATTCATCGTGATACTTGATTGATGGTTCGAGCTTAGAAAAAGGATCTCGTTAACGATTTCTAATTAGGAAATCAAAAAGTTATATTTTGAACTATTTCTGAACTATTTCTGAAAAGAAAGACGCTGTGAAAATTCGTAAAAAAATTATCTGACGTGTAAGATGAAAAATCTTAAAACCATGCCAATGTTAGAATTTATTAAATTATTATTTGCTAAATTTCGCTATTGACAAGGACGTCAAATTGTTTTCTATCAAAAGAGACAAGAACTCTTTTGAACGCGGCATCGCAAAGTTACTTGAAAGATGGCAAAATATGAAACCAAAATATCGTAAATTTAATTCAACGAATTTTTAAAATTTTCTATTTTGTAGTACATTCTGAAATATTTATAATTTATCTGTCCACAACATCTACAGAGAGATCTCATATTTTCATTTACCGAGGAATGAATAATGAATTCGGAGGATCTCCAGGATCTAACTTGTATTCCGCAGAGACGTACATAACGTGGAAGATTTCGAAGATTTATTTATTGGAAACGATTCGTTTGAATTTATTGGAAAACGAATAGACATTGCGGACAAAGTTTCAATAGCAACGTGCAATATAAATATAACGCCGAGTTTTTGATCATTCAATTAAAAACTAAGATATTTTCGAAACTCATCAGGATTAAAAACTATCAAAATATTTTCATCAGTTTTTAACAAGATGCATAGTAACATTTATTTTCTATTAAAAACTACCGACAAAAAAATCACACGCGCAGACAAATGCACCAAAGTGTTAACTTCCACGTTTTTCATTACGAGTCTCGAAATTCCTCTCGTCTTCGCTTTCGGCCAATGCTCGGCGGCGTGTTCGAAGGTTAAATCGGCGATCGGTAAATGTCAAGCGATCGAAACGGAGACGTGGCTTACGCGCTGATCTAAAAATACGGTTTACCGAATCGAGAGCGACCTGTCGCCCGAAATGACCAGGAGGAAATTTCAGAAGGCTGCCCCGGAAATGGAGCGCGCCCTCCTCGTCGTCGATTTCAATCAAGCCGGGTTAGCGTCGGATTGCGTCGTCGCCGGCAATTCCCAGAGCCTCTGTGTCCCCCTCCCCCTCTAACGTCGCTCGTTAATCGAACGTGGAAATTACAGCGAGGAACCGCGCGCGCGACACTCGCGACAACTCGAAACTCGCCGGCCCGCGTCTCTAAATTGCCGGATATTGCCAGTCGATTCGAAACATTTTGTCAGTGGATTTTCAGTCATCGGCGTACGACTCGTTCCGACGAGGAAGTCGCTAGATTATTGGATTTTCCCCGACAACGGGAGTAAACACAAATTCATCCCGGTTGGTGGAGGGGAAGGGGGACGAATTTGTCGCGAGTCGTTGGTCGGGTAAATTTCGCGGGAAACGGGTCGAAGATGGGCGAAACACGGCTGCGTGCTCGAGCTGCCGCGTGTCACTAAATCGACGAGTGGGCTTTTAGAAAAAAGTGCCACTCGAGCCTTTTTCCGGGCGGCTGGCCGCACGAAAACCACCTTCCCTTCCACCACTGCTAGTTTCTTCGTCGGTTACCTCGTCGGTTTTTCCGTGTTTTTGCGCCAACTTTCTCTACTCACTCGTCGAATGAAAACTGTCTGAAATACACCTGGATATGACGTGATCTAAATTCCTCGACATCGAAATGGACGAAAGAAAACGAAAATCTACAAAAGCCTTTTGCGCTGGAGTGACGTGCCACTTTTTTTGTCCCAAAATTGCAATGTTTTTTTAGCGTTAAGTATATTTGAGTATAACCCAGGCAAAACAAATAACAAATTTATTAATTCTCAATAATTTCTGTCCAGTGATATCGTACCGACGAGTTCGGAAAGAAAGAATTATTGTATACGGTTTGGTCACTCGTTATGGTCCGCAATCAGTTGCCAGCGCAAGCGGTTAAAAGCCTCGTTTTCGAGAATATTTAAAAGAAGAGAAAAGAAAAGAAAAGACGGAGGAGAGCTTTTACGATCCTCGCAACATCTACAATTCAGATACAGCGTGTGCAGCGAGCTGATTGGCGAGATCTCATTTTCTCACCGCTTCTTTTAACGAGACCCGCGACCTCGATGAGAAACCCATTCCAGCTCTCCTCCATTCCCCGTTTATTTTCCAGCGACGACTTTCACAGACTCTCCTAATTAATAGTATCGATTACGTGTCACGTGACAGCGGGAAAATCCGCAAACGGAGGATCGACGCGGGTGAAAAACCGGACGTGGATGGATTCTCCCCGAGAGCCACTCCTTCGGTCGCTGAACGAAAGAGGAAAAAAACCGAGTGGACAGAGGCAGACACCGAGATCAAAGAGTCGGTTAATTAATTTTGCACGACCAGCCACCCGGTGTTTGCCACCGGTGGACTTTCACGGGGAACGAAGATCTTTTCAACGCGCGATGCAATTTATCGAATTCCTTTTCGTTGCCACATCAGGCTTGTGTGGCCAGTTTGCGGGCGGACGTTGTCCAACCTCGAGTAATTAAGAACCAGTCTCACGCCGCTATCTGCTACTCCCTTCACCGGAATATGGTCCCGGACAAACCAGCTAAGCTTCGTGGCATCTGTCGAACCGTGACAGATGAGTTGGAGAATCGGTGGATCTGAGCTAGCACCTTTATCTAGGTATTTTATGAAGCTAAAGTCGATATGTG
>KQ435883.1:246939-258589 GCA_001276565.1 Melipona quadrifasciata
AGACGTACCCTGTACCAAGTGGCCACCTGCGAGGCGCTCGAAAGGGGTGGAGAAGCGGTGGTATATCCGCGACGCAACACACACACCGGAAGGTGGAGGGTGAAGAATCGGTCGGGCGCGCCGAGGGCGCGATTTTTGGTATCGTTTTCGAGATTGGTCGGTCGATTCGCGCGTTCACGCGGGGTGTGTGCGTTCACGAAGAGGCGGGCCCCCAACAAGACGATAGCACACACAGGTGAAGAAGTGGTGGTTGGTGGTTGGTGGTGGTAGTTCGGTGGTGGTTCGGTGGTGGCGGGTGTAGTGTATTCGCACGCCCCGTGCAAGTGAGGCAAAAGCAAAAACAACAACAACAACAACAACGCCACAGGTCAGAGAAATGTACACGATTAATCTCGATGGACACTCGCGTGTCGCTGTGCATAATTACTAATTAGTAATAACTATACATACATACATATATACACATATATATATATGTATATATATATACGTACACATACATACGTACACACGTACAAACATACACACATACATACGTACGTACATGTATATATACATGTTCTTTACTTTTTACACCTGAAACGTTTAGTGTAATAACATACCGGGCGTTGCAGACTTTCTCGTATTACAAAAGTGCTACGATGAAAGAGAAGAACGACAAAGAGAACGGTAATTGTAAAACGAGAGAACGTGTGCCATTTTGATACGTTTACCGAGTTCCTGGTGATGAAAAATTGCTTGCACAAGTCACACACGCGAAATCGTGCGACCTTTCGACGAAGAAAACCATCTTTTTTCAAATATCACGAAACCTTAACCTCTTGCGCTAGTAACTGTTTCGCGGACCATAACGAGTGACTAAACCGTATACAATAATTCGTCTTCTTTTTGAATTCACATTCGGTATATCACTGGATGAAAATTACTAAAAAGTAATAAATTTATTATTTGTTTATACTTGAATATACTTAAAACTGAGGAAATGTTGCAATTTTGGGCCAAATATTCTCATTTCAGCGCAAGAGATTAATAAAATCTGCAACATCCCACGTATCTGACGAAATATAAAACTTCGTCAAGTATGAAAACAGGTGTTGCATATATACATACACACACATCTGTACGTTATTCGCGTCTATCCATTGCGTGTATCTTGAAAGTACAATGCGCACGGTGTGTATGTGTGTGTGCGTGTGTGTGTGTCTGTGAGATGCGTGTACACGTTCGATACACGTGTGGTCTTGGCCGCGAGAATCCTTCGGAACACGTCCGACGACTGTTAACGTTCCGATAAATCCGCGCTCCCGTAAACGACGCGGATAGATCGCCTGCAAAAAAAAAAACTCGAACAATGCGCCGCGCTCGCCAACGCGACTCGTTCTCTCTCTCTCTTTCTCTCTCTCTCTTTGGCGATCGGGCACAGAACACTCGTCGATTAACAGGACAGCCAATTATCGGGACAAGAGCGAAACTCTGCGTGGAATGCGGAGGGCAGACCGTGTCCTACGTATTCGCGACTGTACCGCCGAGCTAATCGTGGGAGCACGCGTTTCGTATCTGGAAAAACTCGAACGCTCCTCCGTCATCGAACTCGAGAACACGTTTCCGAGAAATTCAAGGTCGACGGACTGGTCCGAAGAGATCAAGCACACGATGTGTGTATGTGTGTGTGTGTGTGTGTGTGTGTGAAAAAAAGAAAAGAACAAAGGGAGGGAAATTTTTCACTCGAGGCTGGGTGAAAAATGGAAGTCGCGTAACTTTGACAATGGTATGGGAGAGTTGTCGCGTCGTGGAAGCGGAAGACACCTGCCTCCTCGGATAGAAAGACTACGCGCGTGTAAATTCCTTTGCGTGGCGTACGAGGCAAGGGACAGGTACAAAAAGGGACAAAGTCGAGAGAGAAAGAAAGAAAGTGAGACGGTTTGACACATGAAGAAGAAGAAGAAGAAGAAGAAGAAGCCACACAAAGATCGGCATTTTCTCTATTTTGTTTGGGAGTGGCGGCACGTGTTCGTGTCTGTTTCTTGTCAGTGGCGGTGCGGCTAAGTGACTCGTGTCAGAGAAGTGCGATACTTCTTTCGTGCGATCTGGAAATTCCACGGAGCCGGACACGCGCAGGTAGAGAGGAGAAGGCGCGTTGTCCGATTTGCATTCGGTGCGTCGTTACTCGTTCGCGGAGGAGGAACGAATATCTCGATAAATAAAACGAGACGTCACGGGTGGGGAGAGAGGGGGAAGCGCACGGTAGCGATCCCCTCGAGATCTCTTAATCCTGCGCGTGCTTCGTGACTTTCCGAGGGCTCCGGCTATCCACTACGACTATCGGATGAAAAAAAAGAGAAGAAGGAAGAGAGAGAGAGAGAGAGAGAGAGAGAGAGAGAGAGAAGAGTCAGGAAGCCCGGTCCAGTCTCTCTCGCCGACGACGACGCGTTGCAACGCGGGTTTGCAGACGCGTTCGCTGCAATTTACCGGGATCGACGGTGTGTTTTTCGCGTACTACCTTTCTTTTCTTCTCCTTATTCTCTTTCCGCGGAAGAGGAAAGAGAGAAAAAACGATATCGTATATGTCGGATATCTCTCCGATATCATCGATCGAAACGCACGTACACGATCGACGGTGGAGCGCAACGCCCGGCATCATCGACAACAAAGTACAAGGACGATTACGATTTTTCAGCCAACGACGAGGCTCCCGACGTTTTGAGAAAGAGAGAGCTCGCGATTAATACCTTGGCGCCAGCCGAGGATAATGCAAATCGGCAGCTCGGGAGGATAACGCAATTTAGAGACCGTTAATTGAGCCGGGCGGCGCGAACGAATCGCGCGAGAGCGATTCCCGACTCTTCCTCCAGTCTTCTCTCCGTCGCGTCTTCAAGGATCCTCGCTAATGGATTCTCGCGAGAGAACCAGCCCAGTCACACGGAAGGGGAGAAAGAGAATCGGACGAAACACATTCGCGAGCGGCGGAAGAGAAGGTAGGGCGGCTGTTTTGTGTATGTGTGTGCGTGTGTGCGTGTGTGCGCACGCGCGTTTGTGTCTTACCTTGGGCAACGACGCCAGGCATTGCTGCTTCACGTCCCAGACGAGCTGGTCCTTCGGGAACTGAAGACACTTGCTGACGTACAGTTCCGGGACGTGCACCCTCGCGAGTAGCACGCCCTCCTCCACCGGTCCGGCCTCCGCGGTCGCGGCTGCGACTGCGACCGCATCTTGATTCGGCGGACCTTGAGCCTGGCCGCTCTGCGGGCTCGACGTTTGTCCCGTTCCAGTACCCGACGAATTTTGCTGCTGTTGCTGCTGTTGCTGCTGCTGCTGCTGTTGTTGTTGTTGCTGTTGTTGCGGTTGTTGTTGTTGTTGTTGTTGTTGCTGCTGCTGTTGTTGCGACTGCGCTGGCTGTTGTTGCTGTTGCTTCGGTCCCGCCTCCATTGCGAGGACCTCGCGCTTCTCGAGGATTCCACCTTCACTGGCTCACATCTGAAACGAGAAAGAATACTTGTGTTCTTCACTCTCCTTTCAACTATCTTCCCCATAATAAAATGAAAGATATCCCCCGAGGACGAGATTAAAACGGCGAGGGAACCACCACGTTTACGGCCACGTCGAATAACGGGAAACGGTAGGCGAGATTACTGCGAGCCGCGCCGAGATGTGACAATTTTTTAAAGCTCGTGAAACGTGAAAGATCCATGGTCCAAGTTGCGCGCGAATTTCCTTCACCTCGATCATTCACCTCGGAGGGCTCAGTGAGAGATGTTTATTAGCACTTTCATCTCGGGCGTCACATATGTGTGTGTAATACTTGATTTTGGTTGTCCGAAAATATAAATAAACAAATGAAAGTACTTTCTAACGCTAGAACAACCGTATCAAAATATTCTACATGTACGAACCGCTATAATTTAAACGATAACTAAAATAAGTAGATTTATACACTCGTGTTTCTGTCCAAACAGAAATTAATATTAATTTTCACGAGAACAGCCGTATCTTTTAAATTAATTCAAACGATAGTTGAATTTCTTTCAAATCAGTTGCATCGATTAGGGTTCGACTGTTGTGGTACATCAGTTGAACATAATATGGCACGATGAGAAAAATTGTACAGTTATATTTACAAAACATACGTACAAATCATATTTCCTACACGTGACTGTCGTTTCAAATCTCCCGGCGGGAAAGCGTTAAAGGGATTTGGACATCGAGGATGCAATCGATTACGGCGGCGTTCGCGCGTTTTCACGCGTTTCGCAACTCGACCTTCGACACCCCCGGGGTTAATTATCGGTCGGCGATAAGTTACGCGTTAACGAGCAACCACCGGCTCGGCCACTTTCACTCGGAACTTTCCAACGAGCGTAAACGTGCAAGGTGCACGTACTCGCGCGTGCTTTCGTCGATCGCTCGCCACCGCGAGATTAATAACACGCGTTGGTTGGTTCGCTGCCTCGTCGGCGATCGACCATTCGATTGTCTTACCGAGTGGTTCGGTTGAGCATAGGTTTCTCGAAAGTCGTGACAATCACAACTGATTTGAACCTCATGACAACGCCACTCCCACTCGAGGTCCTACTCCACGCTCCCTCACGAATCACGTGACCCAAATCAACCAATCGCTAATTTTCGTTGCATCAGCGTTGCACCTGAAGAGGCCCGATTTTCTTTACCACCACTAAAATCACTTTCAGTGATAAAATGATCTCTGTCGAGTTTTCGCAAATATCAAAATGAAAAATAAATAAATATCTTGTATATCTTGGTCACATAGAGTTTCATTTAATTCGTACGTCGAGGAAGGGAAGAGGAGAAGAAAAGGAAAAAGGAAAAATAAGCTGGTGAAACGCGACATGTAATGAAAGAGGAACGAGGAGGCGACAGGACGCGGTCGAGATTGGCGAACGAATCCACAGAGGGAGAGAGAGAGATTCGTCACAGGGGGGCGCGCGCGGCGATACGGGGGAGAAGTTTGATGGGAAACCGCAGACGCCATTAAATGTAACCGTGTTGCCGGCAGGGCTGGCCTGCGTTAAAACTTTAAATAACCCACTGACCGCATCGCGTACACCGTGTACAACGCCACACTCGGTGCTCTCGAGCTCCGAGGACAATAGCCACCGAGGAGTAAAGACAAAGTGAAGTCGCGGCAAGGTCGGCGCGTTATCCCTCCTCGGGGCGTTAATATTCGAATAATCCTTCTTTTTCCCAAAGTATCGACGAGAGAAAGCTTGCGGAAAGACGAACGTATTGTGGGGAAAGAATGAAAAAAATACTTTTCCGAATTTTCTCCCGTGGAAACTCATTTCGTACCGATCCGCAGAATCGAATGTGGGCATACTTCGTTGAAGTTGGCGAATATCCACCGTGACTTACGAATACAAACGCGAACGATAATTACATCGATGCGCAGCCTGCGTTTTATTACAGATATCGCGCGCTGCCGGTCGAAACGCAACGCGATACCGACATACCGGGCTAATCGATTATGGCTTCCCTCGAAGGGGGCTGCAAGAGACGCGGACGAGCGAAGAACAAAAGGAACGAGCGTGCGAGCAAAACGCGGAGAAAAATAACAAGAAGGGAACACAGAGAGGAGGAGGCGGGGAAGCGGGGACGGTGATGAGCCGAGAGGGAAGAAGGTCCGTAGGGACGGACAGCGAGCACATCAATGACAAGCCGTAAATCATAGTTTTACAAGGCACTTATTCGTGGCAGCCATCGGTGGAGTGCTTTTGCCATTTTTCTGTCTGGCCACCCTGTGTGTGCAGCGCGGTGCTCAGGGCCGTATCATCTCTCCGGGTCGAGAAGGAGCGGCCGTTTCTCCATCGAGTCTCGCTTCTCTTCCTTTCGATCAGCGACGATTACCGCTCCGCCATTCGGCTGACAAAGTTGACCGACTCGAATTCGGGCAAGGGAGGAGGAGAAGAAAAAAGAAGAAGAAGAGAACGCAAAGAAATTCGATACAAAACGTAAAATGGACAAAAGGGATTCTTTGCGACCTTCGTGGTCCTCAGAAGGGATGAGACTCGAAGGAAGAAAAGAAGGTCAACGCAGAGTTCGCAGCGTTTGCGAACAACAGAGAGGGTTCCTTGAAACTTTTCCTGCGATCCAAACAACAAGTGACATCGCGAAGTTTCTAATAGCTCGCTTTACTTTATATCATGGGCACCCATAAAGTAATGTCGTTTCCTGATGCTGTACGAGATTTTATTTTATTGTATAAGAGTCGATACAATTCTGACCCACAATATATTTAACTAGAACGTAGGTTATGTTATAGAATATAGGTTATGCCAAGTTAGAATACAGAATATAGGTTATGTTCAGTTAAATTATTGCCACCAGATGGCAACGTTTATTAAATTCGAGGAAAATGACTTTATGGTTATTCTTAACATGTAGGTAAAAGATCAACTCGGGTGAATTCGGGGGAAAAAAAAAGAAGAAGGTCAATTGAATGCGAGCTATCGAATAATGATTTTAAATTAACGTCGATCTTGCGATTGTATTCTTCGCAAGAAGAAGAAGAAGAAGAGGAAAACGAAGTCTGTGGGAATGGTGAATACCAGTGAATACGAGAATCGAAGTATCTTTCTGATTTTTCCCCTTTGGACTTTCTATTTAGAGAGAATCCTTTTCTCAGCAGGACGCGACTCGGAGGCTCGAGGTTCAGGGACTCGGAGAGTAGAGAAAACGAAACGACGCCTGACTTCTCTCAGCGGCGGATGGCTCGGTCCGCCCCTGCACGCGCGTAAGCGCACATAACAGGTACCCGCTGCGTGGGCGTCGCTTTACGGGTTTGCTCTTAAGTGGCCGTACCTTAATTCGAGAGAGTCACCTAACAGTGTCGTGTTTAACGGTGATTCAAATGATTAAAATTTAAAAAATCCAAGGCTGCCTGCGATGCTGGCCAACGACGATGACGATGACGACGACGACGACGACGACGACGACGACGACGGCGGCAACGACGGCGACAAAGGACGGCGCGCATAGGGGAGGAACACCGAAGGACGGCCAGGGGTTAAAGTACGACCCTGACATTCTCCACGTCGCGACCGTGGCTCCTCCGTGGCTCTCTAACCCCTGGACCAGCGTTTCGTTCCTTCTCCCCGCGTATCGTTCGGTCATCCTGCCAGAGAAAGCGCTGCCCGTATCGATACTCGACGGCTCCGCACACCGAGTCGCGTCGCATCACCGCTCGTTACGGCGAACGTTCCGAAACGCGCGAATATTTCACCGACCACGATGATCCTGGCTGCGATCGGTTCCCCGGATATAGCTGGTAGACGGGTGATTCGAGTCTCGAACGTCGATCTCGTCGCGCTCGAGGAAGAATAGCTTAATATGGACGCGCTGATATTTAGCGGACAACGTTTGCACTTGCGTGCGAAAGAGCTCAAGCATGGAATTCCATGAGTCGACGCGAAAGAGCAACAACCAAAGAATTCTGTTTCATTAGCCGAGACATCGACGGGTTTTGCTGGATCACATTGCAGTGGACATGTATTGGTGTAGTCAACTATATTACTTGTAATTTCGTCGTCGAATAATTTTCGGAAATAGGACAAGGGAGAGTGGAGTGCTTCTGGGTCTTCAAGACAGTCTCCCTTCCAAGGACGACGAAAGCTATCTTTTGCGTGGGACACTGATTGCCAAACAATTTTTCGTGGTTCTGAATTTTCCTCATCTGACGATGATCTATCGCCAAATTCATCGTCGCTGTCGATAATATTTATGCGTCGTCGAGTAAATACTATGCTTCTCATTCTTGTTGTTCTTTTATTTTTATACGATTTTGTACTCATGTTTTAGGCCTCTGACATATAAAACTAAAAAGCAAAGAAAGCACAAAAGCGTTGTGGCAAACGCACTGAAGCATACTTGAAAATGTCACAAAGCTATATCGTATGAAAATAGTAACAAAATGATTGTTGAAGTGCAAACAAATAAGATGTACAAACTAAGAGGTTTTTCTTGTTCGACAAACACCGATAGAAGAAAGAATTATAAAAATCATAACAAGATGGTTTCTTTATCTTCTCTGCCTGCAGACAACTAGCAAAAGAATTTACTTTGATACTTCAGATTGAAACTGATAACCGTTACCCAGAATGTTATTTGATAACCGTTACTACTAAGAAAACATTACACAACGCCATCTTGTGGAAGAAAATTAAATTACTTAATAAAATATCATTGAAAACACAGGTAACTACAGAAGATTAATCTAGCTATGGTGCCGCTTTCAAAAGTGTGTGTATCTACATTTCGTCGCTAGACACAAGATTTTTCATCAAACACAGAGTATGTACAGCTGCTGTGAAACTGAATTAAATTACAAGGAACACTAGTTTTTTTTTTTTTTCTTTGAAAAATCAATAATTTTATCAATTATTTACAAAACTTAAACATTCGTAATTTTCTTGTTACCGTTACCAAGAACGTTACTACTAAGAAAACCTATAACAAGATCTATATACGCCACCTTGCGGAAAAATATTCAATTATTAATACGTGACTTGAAAATTACATAGAGAGTTGAATTCGTACGTTCGTGCTGGTAACTTGGAAGAACATTTTTCAAAGAGGCGCGAAGAAAAAAGTACTTAAAATTGCAACTTTTTCATTTGAAAAGCAAACAGATACTCAGGACACCTTCAGACACATGTATATGCGCAGTATATATATCCGGAACGACGGCAGTATGTTGCTCGTAACGTCGCTGGCTAGACTGCAATTACCGGCAACTATAAAACGTCACGCTGCCGCTAGAAACGGCCAACGGCGAATTCGCATTGTTCCGAACGTTTTGTCTCTCCTCCTCCCTCCTGTCCCACCGTTGCATCGATCGCGCTGCGTGTAAATCATTCTCCACAATTACGGAAACAATGAAGCAACTGATAACGCGACCGCTCGACGGACCGAAATGGTTGCCCTGGCAACTATCTGTCGTACGGGGGCTGCTTGTCCAAATTTACAGGTGTAATTGAAGAAATTATCACGAAACCCGGGTTTTAATTGTTTTAATCTTTTCCTTAAGCCGGATATATATACGACATCTATTGACGTAGTGGAGTAATCACATATTAACCTCTTGCGCTGGAATGACATGCCACGCACGGCGAGTATTAAGTATATTTAAGTATAACCCAGGTAAAACAAATAATAAATTTATTACTTCTCAATAATTTCTATCCAGTGATATCATACCGACGAATTCAAAAGAAAAAGAAAGCGACGAATTACTGTGGACGATTTGGTCACTCGTTATGGTCCGCAATCAGTTGCCAGCGCAAGTGGTAAACACTAGAAATCTGACCTAAACCTAACCAAATCCAGATTTTCTTTCTTTACTAATTGCTTGAAAGATATTTTGATATTTTCGTCAAAATCAATATTGATTTCTGCTTAGACTGAAACATATTTGATGGAGATCTATTTATTTTAATTATTATATCATTTGAATTATACGCAGAATATTTTGATGCGTATTGAGGGCTGTAGCGTTAAATACACTTTAGCCATCGAGACGAGCCTTTTCTATTTTTTTCTCTT
This sequence comes from Melipona quadrifasciata, assembly GCA_001276565.1. Classification (NCBI taxonomy): domain Eukaryota; kingdom Metazoa; phylum Arthropoda; class Insecta; order Hymenoptera; family Apidae; genus Melipona; species Melipona quadrifasciata. The sequence goes on from KQ435883.1 coordinate 256,492, forward strand.
CGACGGTGGAATATCTACGCGGTAAGAAATTATTATAATGTAAAAAAGTATCTTTCTTAATTTGTTGCAATTCGAAAAAAACCGGCTGCAGGCTATAACTGTTGATCTCTTAAAAATTTAGGTTGAAAGTTAAATTTTAGGCTAGATTTTTAGTTAGGTTGGGATAGGTTAGAATTAAAATTGAAGTTTGTTTAAAAAGAGCATTCTAGGTCCCCCTTTCAAAATGTTAACAGGAAATTCGAGAAAGATTCCATTTCGAAAGAAACTGACGGACTCGGGGAATAATTCACTCGACCAATGTGTACACTTTTGGCGTAGAGATCTGTTTAGTGGCAGAGTTAATCGCCAATCCGGCCAAAGACGAGCAAACGATCCGCAGATATCGCAGAAAGCGAAACTCAGTGACACAGTTTCGCGAGTAGGTAACCGCGGGCGAAATTTAATTTCACAGAGGGGGGTCTCGGTGTGGGTCGTTGTTACGGCAAAGCAGGGGTGACGGGTCAATTCGACCGGGGGTTCGCGCGATCCCCTCGAACCAACGTGCCCGTAAAAATCGTTCCAGCGAAACGGGACGATCAAGCGGCGCGGTGCGGTCCGATTCCCCCTGCCCGATCGTTCAATCAAGCAATTACCAACGAAATGCGTTCCCGCGTTCATCGCGTTCGATCAGCGAACGGCTATCAAAATGATTTCGCTGATGAAAAGCGGGCCGGCCCGCTTCCGGCCGAGCGGGGAGAAATAAAACACGAGAGACGCGCCTCGTCACTTTCTCTCTCTCTCTTTCTCTCTCTCTCTGTTTCAGCGGATGGATGCAGGCAGGGAGAGAGAGGTATACAAAGAGCACCGGTTCCTCTGTGGTGGTAGTCGAGACCACGACGAGGCGTGTAACACGCATAGAACGTGGTGAACGCCGAGGGGGTGACAACGTCGAAGCAAAAACCGAAGCACGACGACGTGACAAGGGGATGGAGAAAGAACAACACGGGGCGTCGTTCATACCCCTGGGTGTTGAAGAACTGTCTTCTTCGGGGGCGCGCGTCGACCCTCCTCGGGGAATTCGCCCTGTTCTCGCCTGTCTCCTCGACTTTCCCAAGGTTCGCGAGCCGCGAAACGAACCTCCAAGGCTTCGAGAAACGAACAAATTTTTCTTCGCCGCTGCGACCGAAATTTCGAGAGTTCGGGCAATTAATCAGTCAGAATTTGTCAGAATTTTATTTTGCTGCGGTTGACGTGTAAAATGAAAAGTCTACTTTGGGAGATAATAAAAATGTCATTTGGTGGTGTGTTTCCTTCATATTGCCAATAAAACTGCTATGTATTTTATAAAAAAAAGTTTGATTGTTCCCTTTGGTATATCGGATGTTCCCCCCTACAGTCTATTACTCTTTATTAATCGTACTACAATTTTCAACTTTTCAACAATGAATTGTTAATTTTTTTATCAAGATTATACAAGTTACTTTGTCGCGTTTTGCTTTATTTTTTTTTTTTCGTAAAATTTATAACGGGAGCATTTGCCCTGCGTTCGTCGTGCATACTCGTCATTGCTCGATTTTAATCGCGCATGCCGCGACGGATTTTTAAAACTAAATTCCGCAGTCAACTGGTTGAAGGAAACTGGGTCAGTATATCACCAAAAAAAAAAAAAAAAAAAAAAGAGACACCAGAAAAGATGAAAAGATTCGGTTTGTCCGACCATTTTCGGCTATACGCGAAACGTAGGTTGCACGAAAGCTACGTGACGAATGGTGGCGAGATACGTGAGATGCGGAGAATGGCGGTAAACAGTCGAGTCGGACTTTCGAGGTTCGAAAGGTTACGGGGGAGGCAAGGTCGAAGGTCGAAGGTCGAAGGTCGGACAGGCGTCGATCAAACGACGTCCATTCTTGAAATCAAAAAAAAAAAAAAAAGAACCACCGTTCTAGCGACCTAACAATCGGGATGTTTGCGCAACGAACGACGAGTTTCAGTCCATTGTTCGCCAGCGAGCAAGCTGATACCGCGCTTCCTTGCGACGCAACGCGACGCGTTGCCGCGTTAAATACGGAGAAATACGGACACGTCACGCGGAGGGGCATTAATCCGAGAGCTGAACGCG
>KQ435883.1:272039-283482 GCA_001276565.1 Melipona quadrifasciata
TCTCTCTCTCTCTCTCTCTCTCTCTCTCTCTCTCTCTCTCTACCTTTGCTTGACCACTCCCGCAAATTCTAATCTCACGACTCTGCCTAAACAGCGCAGCTATGTGATCGTACGAACGTTTCGTTACACGCATCTCGCTACGCGTGCGACGAACGTATTTTTCAACGATTTCCAAGTATACAGGGTGTGTTCACGTTATTTTCTCGGAACCTGGTAAACGAGAGAACAAAGTTGTGGCATTTACCATGATCGACACACCAGTGGATGAACAATTTCTTACGTACGACGTATTTTTCACGAAATAGAAATGATATTTAATTTTTTCATGCAGAATGACTAACAGTTTGGTCACTAAGAAGTTTGTCAAAGTCAGTAATTTTGTTATCGTCCAATTGAGAGATCAAGCCTTGCGCGAATTTTTTATAACTGAAAGTGATTTTAGCGGGGGTAACCCAGAAAATCGGGCTGCAACCTCTTCAGATACAACGCTAGTGCAACGAAAATTAGCGATTGGTTGATTTGGGTCACGTGATTCGTGAGGGGGCGTGGGGTAGATCTCGAGTAGGAGTGGCGTTGTCTGGTACTGAGCGATCGCGCCTGTAATTTGTTTTATATCGATTCAAATGTTTGCATATCAATAAAATTTTATGGGAAAAAAGTTGTCTTCATTTCCTAGTCGGAACAGTTACTCCTGGGCCTTTCAGTGAGACGAATCGTACTGTGGCACAAGTCGTGCAGTTTTCATTTTTCTTTGCCATCCGATTTTTTTATTGCGAAGCTAAATACATCCGGTTTTATCCGAATTTTCGCGAGCGTAACTTCCGCGTTTGACCGACGATTTGAGGCAACGAAACGAAACGTTAATGCCTGGCAAATAATTAACGGACCCTTCTAACGAACTATCGGCGAAACGATAAATCTCGGAGAACCGCGGTCCCGCCGCCGCTTGTTTATCTAAAACCCGCGCGGGCCGATAGCAGAGGCGGGCAAAAACGAGCAAGAGCGCGAGGAGGAGCGCGAATTCAAAGGGGAGGCTCGACCGAAAAGTGCGAGAGCCGCATTATCCTCGACGATTTATGCGGCTCCTTTCCCAAACGCATTCATCATTCCACGGTGCCGGCGGCTCGCTTTCAGCTCCGCTCCCCTCCCTCCCCCCTCCGTTCCTTTCTCTATCGTCTCCTCCTTCTCGAGCAGGGCCTCCTCTCGAGGCCTTCGTGCTCCAGCCTTCGTCTCGATTCGCGATTCACCAAGCTCCCTGTGCTCGCCGAACTCTCGACACGAAAGTTATCCACGTATGTATGCACCGCCGACACGATGCACTCTCGCTCTCGGTCCTACCTTCTCTCTCTATTTATCTCCCGACGCGGAGGCTCCCTTTGCCACACGCACCTCTCCTCCTCCTGCTCTTCTTCCTCGACTCGTCCAGCTCTTTTTCTTTTTTTTCTTCTTTCGGCTCGATCCGCCGACCCGGGGCCTTTTTCGGCCGCATTGCGCCGCTCGGACCACCCCGTGGAACTCTCGTATGCCTTGTAACCTCCGTCTCCGAACAGGTGTTGTCCCCGTTTCTATGTTTCTGCGTCCGTCTCCCTACGTGGAATCAATTCTCGCGTTCTTTCGTCGCGTTTCTGGAGAGTTGCTCGAGCTCTCCAAACTTCCAAGTTGAGAAAACACTCGAAAATGTTGCTGTCGCTGTAAAGTGACCGAACTCGAAGCGGTTTCGGCACTTTGGCGTATCTACGCGAACAATTATTGGGTTTTCGACGGGTCGAGGAAAGAGCAACTTTGTACTTTGGTACAAAAGCGAAACGATTCATATTTCAAACGATGTTTATTGGAACAAATGTGTACCGTTCTGTTTGATTTACCTTTGGCCATTTTTCAGATAAAACCATAATCTCGTCACTAGTGTAGAACTTTTGACTTCTCTTTTGAAATCAATTTTATACCATTAACATTTTCTCGGCGCAATATTTGAAATGACAGTCGCAGATAAGGAATATTCTTTTCATACATGTTTTATAAATAACTGTACGATTTTATAAATAACGTACAACTATAATCGAACCCTCATCAGTACGACTGATTTCAAGACTTTCGTTTGAACTACTGTTCTTGTCGAACATTAATCATTATAATGATTTATAATGTAGAATATTTTGATACAGTTGTTCTGTCGACAAATGCTTTCATTTGTTTATTTATATTGATATTTTTTGGACAACCAAAATTGGTACATACACACATGTATGTGAAAGTGCAGAGAGAGTTCTGCAGAGACCGAAACAAATGGTAGTCTGATGGTGTAAAGTCAGGGGTCATCGGAACTTCCCAATGCATCAAGCACTCTCAATTTTCGACGAGTCGCCAAAGAAATTCGATTCGTCAAATTTTTCGTTGTTGAATCACGTGTGGCACTCAAACATCGAGCTTCCTTTTGTATCCCTCGTCAAATTTTTCAGTGTTGAATCACGTGTGGCACTCAAACATCGAGCTTCCTTTTGTATCCAGCCTTTTGCAAATGGTTTAAAACTGTTTTGTAGTCGACGTTTAGTCTCTTACCGATATCGTAACTGCTAACGTGCCGGTCTTAAGCAATATTTTTCCACGATTTCGTCGACTTTTCCAGCGATTGGTCCACCAGAGAGAGGTGTCGAACGTTTCTGACATGAAAATTTCCAGATTGAAAACCAACTTGAACCAGCTTTGTGCTGCATGTACTGACACTGCATCGTGTTTGTAAACGTCAAAAATTTTGATAGCAGCCAAAGTTCTTCCTTTTTTCTCGTAATAAAATTTCAAAATGTATCGATTGCCTTCTTTAATTTCACTCATTAATTTTCAAGACGCAGTAAATCTTTCGATTGACCAAACAAATATCAGAACTTTTGTTTTTTTAATTACTCCATGACACGTAATTTTTCGAAGGCACGCAAGTATTGTCAGAGTTAGGCTATCGGGAGAATTTTCACTCAACCCAATACATCGACACTTTTGGCTAACGAAACCTTCCTTTCTTTGCTCGTCATCGACTCGTATTTATTTGCGATACAGAATTTAACGAAAAAACACGTGAAATTCGCTTTTCGAACAGAGAGAGGGAGAGCATGGGGTTCAACGCTCGGTGAGGGCCGAAATTTGCATTTAAAGCCACGGCCGAGAGCAGGAAAATAAAAGAAGGCGAGCGGCGCGCGGATTTGACGAGCTCAGACGGGGTGGGAGGATGGTAGTGGACCAGGTGAAGAAAAGAAAAAAAAGAAAGAAAAAAGCGACAACGACCGAGAGGAGAACGACACGAACCAACCTTTCTCTTCGGCGGAACCGTACGGATCGTGTCGGCGCTTGGTCCTTCGGCTTGATCCTCGGGCCCACGCACGAAGCGAACTGTCGTCGCTGGCCGATTCTGACTCGGAGCGTGTTTCCAACCTCGACGAGAACGTAATTTGTCATTTTGACGTGTGCCGTGTGCTTTCGTTTTCTTTTTTTTTTTATCACTGAAAGTGATTTTAGTGGGGGTAACCCAGAAACTCGGGTTAACTTTAGGTGCAACGTTAATGCAACGAAAATTAGCGATTGGTTGGTTTTGGGTCACGTGATTCGCGAGGGGGCGTGGCGTAGACCTCGAGTAGGTGTGGCGTTGTCTGGTACTGAGCGATCGCGCCTGTAATTTGTTTTGTATCGATTCAAATGTTTGCGTATCAATAAAATTTTATGGCAAAAAAAGTCAAACAGTTGCTTCTGGGAGTCAAAATAGTTACTTCTGGGCCTTTCAGTGAGACAAATCGTACTGGGGTGCAAGTCGTGCAGTTTTTTTTTTTTTGGCCGAGAGATCCAAATTCTGTGCGCTACTAGAACCTCGTGCTTTGATAAAAGTTGAATTTATTCCAAAGTGCTCCGATAGAAATTGAATTTATTATTGGAATTTAGGAATTGAATTAATGAAATTAATTTCGAGGTCTAGCCTAGACAAGGCGGGTGACTCGAGTCGAGAGGAAAAAGCGGGGACGTTCCAGACGGAAGGTCGTCGGGGATAAAGAGAGAAAATTTCGGTTTTTCATCGCGGGTAAAACCACCTGCCAGCCGCGAATCTTCGCATAAATTCTCCGCTCCCCGGCCAATAAATCCTCGCGCGGGCCCCTCTCCTTCGTTGTAAAACGTCGGCGAGCCAGCCTTATACATCCGCCGTCCACCGGAACTCTTCCCTCTCGCTTCTCTTTCGACTCCTCTCTCGGGGGCAACACCCCTTGTTGTTTCTCCTCTTTAAAGCTCTCGCTCTCCCCCTCCCCCCCCGAAACTTGCAATTGTTTCTCTACTACTTTCTTCTCTACCTTCGTCTCGAACCGGGAAAGTCTCTCTACGAAATCACCAGCGACGATTCATTTAGAACGATTGGTAACGATTTCAAAGTTGGTTCAAAGCAGCTGGTTCGTCTCTCGAGACTTGGCGAGCGATTCTTCCACCATGTGCGTAAGAGGAAAAAACAACGAGAGAGAGAGAGAGGGTACACACCACCACACAACGGGATCACCTTGTTTTTCCAGCGGTGGTATTCATTTCAAGGACAGGAGAAACATTTCGATCGGTTGTAAGGGCGATTCCCGGCGCAGATTTTCTGCGGGGCAGCTAGCAAAAGGATGCACTAAATCTTGGCCGGATATCTCGCGAGTATATCAGAGTCAGTGTGGCAGCGGGGTGCCCTGATGGTGCAGCGTGGCTCCGCTTCGCCTGGAACAACGAGCGCCGAAGAGTGGAGAGAGAGAGAGAGAGAGAGAAAGAGAGAGAGCAGACGAAGTAAAGTGAGGGCTGTTGCTGCTTTCGCAGGTTGGAAACCGTCTCCAACCGTCGCAAACCTCTCGCATGTTTCTCCGTTGTGTATATCCGCGTTGCGTCGCTGCTCCGTTGTTGCTTCTGCCACAATCGGCCACGATCGGCCGCACGTTTCGAAGCGAATCTTTTTCGAATCGTCGGGAGAGTACACGGCCGAACCCTAACAGCGGAGGATGCACCTGGCGATGCTTAGACGCCTCGCAGCGTTTCGCGCTCCCTTCGCCACGGCCTCTAATAAATCCACCGTCCTTCGAGATGCCTAGGAGCCTGCCCCAGCGCAGCACCGGCTCCAACGTCCAATTCCTTCGACGTTCCACGCTCTCAGGCCGAGGCTCCAGATTTCCGACTGGCTATCGATTCGAAAATTTGAAAATTCAGCCGGCTATCGGCGAAGAAAATTCGGTCTCGTGTCGCGAAACTCGGCCAGATTTACGCGACGCTCGGGATACCGCGAGAGAATTTTCATTATTCCAAGCGAGTAGTAACAAAGTAATAGGAAATATACGATCACGGTCTCGTCCATAGTGCGATGAATAGTTTTTGAATATTTTCTCACGAGTATGACACTTTTTTCTAAAATTTGAATGAAATCTTTCGTTCCTGTTAGTTTCAAGTAAAACACGTTTACTCCTCTATTAAATAAAGGCATTTATAAAAAAATTTGCATGTATACTTTCTTCCTTTGACTCTGTCGATACTGATAATATAATATCGTCATTTGGCGAATTTTACTATCTCTGAAATGAAATTTAAAAAGTAATTTAAAAACAACTGTTTCCGTTTGAAAGCTGCTCGAAAACACCGAGCTCTGGTTAACCTCTTGCGCTGGCAACTGATTGCGGACCATAACGAGTGACCAAACCGTCTGCAATAATTCGTCGCTTTCTTTTCGAACTCGTCGGTACGATATCGTTGGATAGAAATTATAGAGAAGTAATAAATTTTATTATTTCTTTTGCCTATACTTAAATATACCTAAAATTCAGAGAATATTGCAATATTGGGATAAAAAATTCTCGACATGCGTGGCAGCGTCATTCCAGCGCAAGTGGTTAAAAGTAGGTCTGCGTAGCGTATTAAAAGTCGCGTATTTCGGGCAGCTTCTCTCGAAGTTGCGGGCTGAGGAGCGACGGATGAGAAGCCCGCCGACGGTGTTCCGGGTTTCTCTGGCGCGCGCTGCGTTGTCTAACCGGCGTGGTGCTCGCGGGGGCGGAGTTACGAGCGGCAATTTAACCGGCACGCAACGCATCCACGTCGCTCCGTTTTATACGACGAGATAGGCAGAGAGTGCGGCGGAGGATGGATTACGCGCGTCCCGCCGCGTCGTATCGGCTCGCGTATGTATCGATAAACGATGATGCCCGGAAAGCGGAGCGTCGAACCGCTTCGCGTCGCGAAAATCGCAAAGTGGCCGCCCGAATCGATACGGCCCTGAGTTCACTGCACCGAGTTAGAAGCTGTGTTGGCTCTGTGCGCGCCGCTACAATGGACCGGTCTCTCTCCTCTCTGACCCCCGATGACCCAAAAGTCCGAATCTCAGGGTTAAAACGACCTCGTTGTTGTCGGCCAGCATCGATCGTTGACCGCGCGCGCTCCGTACGCTAATCCGTACACCAACCAACTTACCATCTCTCAGAGATTCACTCGTCGTGATGTAATCGAAGTACGGAAAATTCAAACATCGCAACGTTCTTGCGCTTTGAATCCAGACTGATGGTCTTACCCAGGTGTGTGAACCCAAAACCAAAACTCTGCATAACCGAAATTGGAATAATCGAACAAGAATTTTATTATTTTAACAGCGACTATAATACATAAACATAATCTGTTTTTTCAAATTTAGTATTATTTTAATTAATTTGTTATTATTATATTATTATTTATTATAATTTAGTATTTAGCAAGAGCCAACAGAGAAATTTTTTTTTTATATCAGACAGCTATATTTATAGGAATATTTTCATCTTTTATCTCGTACAAGCAGAGCGAAAGCACGTCATGTGCAACAGAGAAAAATGAGCAAAGAGGGAAGGAATGATGGTATCGCGAGTATCGCGTGTCGAACGGTAGAGAGCCCTTTAACGGGCTTCCATTTCACCCGGAGTCTGGGTTCTATTAAATTCGCGTACGAAACTCTGCGGGTTGCTCGAAATTATCGTCCCTTTGACAAAGGCAGAGGGAGCCTTACGCACGAAGCCATCGATTGCCATTATCGGCCCGAAATGTCGACTGGTGAAACGAAACCGTCAGTTTACGTAAGTTTCTCGGCGCCGCGAAGCCAGCTCGTCTCTTTTTGTTCGCGCGCACGCGAGCGGTAACGAGATTACGCGCGTCGGGTCCGGCAACCTTGAAATTTGGGAGCCTCTCGCGCGCAAGGAGGGGAGAGTGGCCGGAAACCCAAGTCGTCGTCACGTTACGCCACGGTCCATCAAAACCGACGACATGCAACCACGCGAGGCGTGTAACGCGCGTTTTGACGAGATTCATTCGGTAACTGGGAAGCCTTCGTCCACCGAATCTTCCTTTCTCCTTCGTCTGTCGTCGAACCGAGAGATTCGTTCGTCATTCTCGCGGGTGACTTTTTCAAAAATTCGTCGTAAAATTCGAATTCGAAAGGAATCTGCAAGGTGACGACGTGCAGTAATATAGAACGGGAAGCTAAAAGTTTTCTCTTAAATACAAAAGAAAATACTCGTTGATTCTGTCAACTTTAAATTGAATTCAAGTTCGAAATAAAAGTGCAAAGGAATAATACAAATAGAAATAAAAATATGAATGTAATAGAACAATTAGGGATTTATTTTACCAATTAACGGGAACTGATTTTTGACATACATTTCATTCTCGAGCTATCTTCCAAAGATAGTTTTTCGAAGGGAGCAGGTGACGATGCTTTTCCTCTTAAGAAAATATTGAAAAATTTACGTACATAAAATAAATGTTTATTCGTAATCATGACAAATATATGTGTCATACTTGAAATCATATTTAAAATGAAAATTGTATTCAGAGACAAGATTTATGTCATCCGCACAGAACGCACGCCCAACCGAAATCCTAACGAGAATTTCACTTCCCTTTTCTCCTCTTTTTACCAATAATTTTATTTGCCAAGAAAACAGAACGAAGTTTCACCAGCGAGAAACGCAAGAACGGAGAAGTACAAATTGCACGTACGCCGTCGTTCAACGACTTTTAACGCCACCGCGAGCAGATATTTTATTACGCCGTTAAAGCAGAAACTCTATTAGACGAGAGTGTACAGAAAAAAGAAGAAAGCCACCGTTGGAAGCCCCTTGGAGATTCGTCTGCCTCGTCTCTCGACAGGTAGCTTCGTTTCGCCGAAGAAAAGAAAAATGAACAAAAAAAAAAAAAAGAAAAAGAAAAAAAGGAAAAAGACGAGAGACGGGCGAGAGTAGAATCGATCTAACGATCCCGCAGCGAGGAGCGTCCCACGAAGAAGAGGATGAGCTAAGACCCACTGATACACTGGCACGCAAACGTATCCGACGTTATCTGTCCCCCAACCCCCTTCTCATCCCGCTGCTCCATCGTGTCTGTCTTTCAGGACATGGCAGCTTCCTTCCGTGGCATATCCTCTGCCAGTCTCTTTTTCGTGCGCGCCGCTTTTTCCCTTTTTTCGAACCTTTCGCGCCCCTCGCCGCGCCGCGTTCCTTTTTTTCGACGTCTTTTTTCCTCGTCGCGGCTCCTTTTAACTCTCCCGGCTCGCCCGATTCTCCTCGAGTTTATCCTCCACCCGGTTTCGCGATCTACCATACCCGGGGTATCTCACGCTTTTCCATCCGTTTTATCGCGACTCTTGGAAGATTTTTCCCAGCTCCTCTTTCCCCTTGCTTTCTTTCTCCCGCGAAGCTTTTAATCTTCGTCGTCTCATTTCGCGACCGTCGCTCGTCTTGCTTCCCCTCCTATTTTTCATCTCGCTCCTCGAAGGATCTTCGACGCCAGACACCCGTCCGAAAGATCCACTTTTTTCCACTCTACTTCCATTCTATTAGCACGTCCCGCTCGCTCCGCGAATTTCTTTTGCTCTGTCCTTTTTCACTTTCTCTCCCTTATTAATCTTTATTAAACCGTTTTATCGTGGTAATTTCTTTGCGCTTTTCGCAGCAACCAACACCGACAATCCTTTCCCCAATCCAATCCCCCCCCCCCCCCCATGAAAGATTATTTTTTCAATTCTTTCAAACTCCCCTCGACCTCGAGCAACCGGAAGCTCCGAACCTCCGGGCCCTCCGGAGGAGGAGAACGAAGCAGAAACGCCAGAGCAAGAAGAGAAGGCACGATTTCAAAGCACCCTTTTTAATTAAGCGGGCAAACGAGCTTTCGACCGTCGTGCGAGTCGCCGATGAACCTTCAACGACAGACTTTCCCCCTCTTTTCGTATCATTTCTTTTAATATCCACTCGACGACGATGCAATTTCGAAACCACCCACGACGAAACACAAGATTTCTCGTCTCTGTTGCCTTCTCTCTTCCGCCTGTCCGAAAAACGATTTATCTTTAGTTCGCGAGGAACGAAACTTTCCTGCGGCCATTTTGGAAGTAAAGGACAAAATAGAACGTATTGCAGATTTTGGAGGAATCGAGAAAATGAGATCAGCTCGCGTAACCGATCGATCGTGACACCGGTGCCACTTCTGGCACGTATTTGTGTTTCACACAGGCAAACGCGACACTCCAGCTAGCATCCGCACTGCAGATCCTCGCGAATTTATGCATAACTGCGAATATTGCGCTGGAATGTGCCACGCACGTCGAGAATTTTTTGTCTCAAAATTGCAATATTTTCTCAGTTTTAAGTGTATTTAAGTATAATAAATTTATTACTTCTCAACAATTTCTATCCAGCGATATCGTACCGACGAGTTCGAAAAGAAAGCGACGAATTACTGTATACGGTTTGGCCACTCGTTATGGTCCGCAATCAGCTGCCAGCGCAAGTGGTTAAAGTACGTTTCTTCCCCCAAAGAGTGGAGGGAAAAGTCTCGAAAATTGTCGAAATCCAAACGAAATTTGTGTGTAAAAATATTGTAAAAATTATGTTTGTGAACAAATTCATCGTGATCTTGAAGATTGCAACAAAACTCCCTAAAACTCGTATATTTTTTTCTATCAAACTTTGAATACCAAGGTTAAAATTTAAGAAATCTTAACATTTCATCATCTAACCATAACGATCCAAGTTCAATAAAATAATGAAAAGAAAAAAAAATATCGTACAGCGGGTTTCAAGAGAAAATTCCAATCTCCAAAACCACGGTGGATTTAGTCGTCAAAGAGAAATTTTTTAACATTTCCAGAGGCATTTGAATTTTTACAATCTTCGGGAACAAAAATATGTGTTCCTTGCGGCACGTGAAAAAAAAAAAGAAAAAATTCGCGACTGTCAAAATGGAAGTACTCGTGCTTTGAAACGAGATCGTAGATTAACTATTTAAATTATCGACAATTTTCGATCGTTGTACGTTGGTACAGTTATGCTGTAATCACTGTAATCACGCGAGAACGCAGGAAAAGCTCGAGAAGCTAATGAACGACGGCAGAAAGAATCCAAGATCAAAAACGCTCGGTTTATTTAGATGGCTAGTCAGCAAGATTTCGAAGAGGTCAAGTTTGCTACGGTTTGTGTTTCCACCCAGATCTCTGTTCTCCCACGCTGCACGTACGCCACGTATCCGAACGCTCGCCTGTTTATCGACTTACTTATTTCTGGCACACGCTCGAAACACGTCCGATCGAAACGCGTCGTCGAGCGTGCTTAGATTCTGCCGGCTCACCGTGGATCCGCACTGCGGAGGATCGCGATGTTACAACACGTGCCGGCAAGTTTGCAGCCTCTGACTGCTCGTCTGTCATTTAACAGCGCGGCTTTAACCTCTTGCGCTGAAATGACGTGCCACGCAAGTATATTTAAGTATAACCCGGGCAAAATAATAAATTTATTACTTCTCCAGTGATATCATACCGAAGAGTTCAAAAAGAAAGCAACGTATTATTGTATATACGGTTTGGTCACTCGTTATGGTCCGCAATCAGTTGCCAGCGCAAGTTAACTTTTTAATGTCGAGAGATTTTTGGTCCCAAAGGTTTTTTCACAGTTTTAAGTACATTTTTAAACATAACTCAGGCAAGAGAAATAATAAATTTATTACTTCTTGATAATTTAGTAATTTCTATAATTCTAGTAATTTCTTAACCTCTTTAGTGGCCTCCGATCTTACTTGTTATTTAGCAGCGTGGCTTTAACTTTTTAACCTTTTGTACCGGAATGACGTGTCACGCGCGTCGAGAAATTTTTTGTTGAAAACTTTATTTTCAATATCGATAAACTTTACATAATCCCACAACAATTCGGTCTCCGCGTCTTCTCATTTCGCGCGACGAACGAAAGGTGTTTATCATCGTCGTTTGGTCGCTCGATTCCGAGAGAATCTCGCCATTTATTCCAACAATCGATCTTTGTCCGGCGAATGGGATCGTCGGTTAATGGATTTTAGAAACCGAAAGTGCGGTGATTCATTCGTCTCTACCCGATCACGTGCCAGTATTGAGAGAGTGTCACGCCACGGCACGCCAGTTTTTTTTTAAATATTCCTC
>KQ435883.1:283519-311220 GCA_001276565.1 Melipona quadrifasciata
TGCGTGCGTCACGCGAGTCTCGATATCACCGCTCAAGGAATTAAGACGCGTGGAACGACGCGAGAGAGGTCGGCGACTCTCCACCCTCTGAAGGGACGCGAGTTCCTCTCCGTAAATAAACGCGAAACCGGAGGAAGCGGTCTGCGACGCGGAGGGCGAGCCGGAAGTTCGTGGAAGTCGCGGCGGAAGCGACAGACCGAGTTGCCTCGGTGTTGCGGTGACACGAACTGGCAGGGGGCGACGAATTCTTCGCGAGGCACGGCCAAAAAGTTTCCGCTTCCCCCACGAAACTTCATCCCGAGACAAAAGCGATTATGCGACAAAAACGAGGCGCATTTGCGAGGGAAAAGAGATTACGACTCCGGACGGAGAGGGGATGAAAAAAGAAAAAAAGAGAAGCTTCGCATTTGACGAACACGATGTCGCACCGAGGCGAGAAAATCCGAATTACACGACGACGTCGCGGTTAATAACCACGGCAGTAACTTGGAAATTCACAGCGCCATTGCCGGGGGTCGGCCATTGACAGCCAACAATCCACCTTGATTGCCACGAATCTACGCGAAGATAGATCTCTGCGTTTACAGCTGACGCAAACCGTGTCTCAGCAGCGTCGTGACGTTGAATGTACGTTGTATTGTGGAATGATCAGCGTTCGGGCTTTAACGCTGAAAGTACTCGAATTTTGCGTGAAACGCAAAATTTTCATCAGAAACTTTAGAGCGATACTACAGTGTTTTATAAATAAAACGTGACATTTAATAAGTGTAATTGATCAGTAATTAATTTATAAATAAAATGTAATGTTTGTATGTTTCTATGTTTGTTTTAACGTTTGTAATAAAATAATGTTTAACAAAGTGTAATATTTAATTAAAATTTCCAACAGGAATTATCAACAAATTGATCGTTTCGACCACTTTGCTAGTTCTAGCGTTAAAAGCAAATTGCATCGAGCGAGTTTGGAACGTCACGGCTGGTTTTTGCGCATCCTCGGCGTCAGTTTCTTTGTTCTTACTCAAACTCTCGTCGTAAATTGACGAGAGAGAGAAAAAGAGAGAGAGAGAGAGAGAGAGAGAGAGAGGAAATTGGTAAGAAAATTATTCGAGTTTTTACACTTGCGAAGGGGTAAATGAAGTTTGTCGAGAACGTAAAATCTGGTGAGAGACGATAAAAAAAGGAAACTTGGGTGGTTATTAACCGAGGCGAGCGGAACGGAGGACTGCGCGATAATTCCTCCATTTATTTGAATTCATCGGGGAGTAAACAGTTCGCACAATTGCAGTTCGTACATAATGGGAGTTCTACCGTGGAGCTGAAGTGCACCTTCGGTTAAGTGGATTCCACTGTACGGCGAAACTTCATCTATTTGTACAGAGTCTCGGTAAATTTCCGATTGAGCACCGAGTTTTCGGTTACGAATTATATTTTGCGTCATTTTCTTTTTTCCTTTGCACTTGCGAAAATTACACTACACTCGACTCGCCTCTTCCGAGGGAACTCGGATCATATTTGAATCGTCAGAATTTTTTTATAATTGTTGGCAATTATAATACAGCGTGGGCCAAAAATCAGTTGTCCATTGTCAGAACGAAATTTCCGTCAACACACTTCGCATAACTTTTTTCTTCCTCGAACGGCATTCTTGTTTTTTCGATAATAAGAAAACTACGTCGAAAATTTTCCATTTTTTGATTATCCTCTGCACAGAATCAAAAGAATAAACCTTAAACGTTAGCTATCAAAATATATAATAACAATATGGTTTGGAATGAAGTTGGGTGGTTAAAAATACAACTAACCAGAAAATGAAATTACTTTCCAAACGAGCCAGATCTGAAATTTTAAATTAAATTTAAAATTAACAAAATTAGTCTTTTTTCTATATTTTGATGTTTTATTGAAAAAAGAAAAATAGGTGGGACGAAACTTTTGATCCACTCTGTATAATAGGTGTCGTATGATCAACGTATTACATCCGAACAGATGTCTAGAGAATGAAAGCTGTAATAACGAAGAATTTTGCTTTCTGTACATAAAGGTAGGGAAAAGTGAAAGAATTTCAGAAAAAGAAATTCCTGAGAGACAGAAACAATCGTGAGTCAACTGAAATAACTCACATGTAGATAATAGACTTCTTGTTGCTTCTTACTTGAAGTTTACAAAATGGCGGAGGAGATGATCTTCCCGAAGGCTCAATGTACGTATCATTAATTCTTATGTACTGTGCAAATTTGTACGAGATTTCTGTTCTACTTATACGTCTTCGTCAATTGAAATAACTTTTAGACAATTAGACAAAAAAGAGTGAAAAGTGCGACGCTTCTAGCAACCTAACCTAAAGTTTCATAACCTAAAAATGCATCGTTTCACGTATCGATTTTTGTTTCCGCGAAACTTTTGCGAAACATCGATTAAAGATCGACAAAAACTTTCAAACTAGCCGCATCAATTTTTCTACAGACTGAAGAAGTCTTTATTCGAGAAATTCAATTTCGAATAAATGCTTGAAAACGTTTAGGGCACTTTCACCCTACGGAAAAAGAAAAAAAAAGAAGTTTCCAAGGGCGAAAGGTTGAATTAGTCCCGCGTTTCCGATAACATCGAAATATCCGTTTTCGTTATTACGCAAGATCGAGACAACTCGGTTAGCTTGCAAAGAACGACGAAAGGGCTCGTTTCTGAGTGGGTTCGACCGCAATCGCATTTTCCCGATGAAAAAGACTCGATAGAAGAGCATCATATCGGCACACACGTTTGATGCAATTACGCGTAACGAAGGTAGCGTCCCCGCTAATTAACGTTGGCTCGCGCGACCACGTCTGCCTCAGTTAGACACCGCGGAATTCGCCAGCCGGAACCGTTGTATCGGGCCTCGTGTTCGTTTCACGGAAACTTTCAAACCCCAACGGGTTCGAAAATGTCCGAAAATCGTGATGTCGCTGTCAGCGGAAGTTCGCCAATAAACCGTAACGCGAGGGCGCGTACCGGCGCCCGTACAAACTAGACAAAGGTGTTTTCCGTCTAGCTGGCCTCGAAATTACTCGTGTCTACAGACACGGCGGAGGAGTTTCTCGACTCTGTTTGGTCTCTAGTCATTTTCCACGTCGGCTTTATCGGGCTTTATCGTTGCCGCGCGACGTGGAAATTGGTAATTGGCGTGGCGGGTACACGCGCCCCTTTCACCGACGGCCCTGTTCTGGTCCAGGCTATCGATCTCACCAAGGGAAACAGAGAGAGAGAGAGAGAGAGAGAGAGAGAGAGAGAGAGGGAGAGGGAAAGAACAGGCAAGGAGCAGAGGATGCGCCATCAACTCGCGTCAAAGTCTGCGGATGACCGCGTGAATTCGTCGTTTCCATCGAGGTCCGAGCACCTCGAGAGGCCCCATCGCCGACGCACGTTGTTTTCGAGTGCCACGACGAGCACGAGGGTGCTCGTGAATCAGCGAAGCGCGTCGGCCTGCTCTCGAAAACGCAACTAGGCCCTAGGTATTCGAACCTGCGTCGCATCCAAAGATCAAGCACCCGTTTCGCAGCAATAGGAACCATCGATTCGGAGAGAGTTTTTGAGATTTCTTTGTCGAAAGTTACCTAGGTTTCTGGTCGCTCGAGTCTAGGGGACGAAAAATTGAATCGACGAGAGTAGAAGAAGAAAGAGGAGAGAAGGGTGCGTCGTCGTCGAGCATCGTTGTATCCGGTGTGTTTTAGCTCGTTAGAGCGGAAGGGATCGGCGCTGACAGACCCTCCGAATCCAAGACGACGCGCCACCGAGGACGTGTCAGAGGAGAGATTCGACCGAGCGTGCCTTCTCCCTCGGCGAACCCGCTTGTCGATCTGTTTGCGGTGGTCTCCGCGCTCGCTCGACGCTTTGATACCACGCAACCGCGGGGCGACTTGCGACCGAGAAGGTCACAAGGCGGACCTCCACGACACCACCGAACTCCGAGACTTAACTTTAACCCTTTTGTTAAACGAGCGCTGAATATATATACGCGTATCCACGCAATGAAAATATAATATATGTAACTGATATAATTTTGTATAAATGTTTTTTTCATATTGTAAATATAACTATCATAGAAGAACGATTGTTCTTATTTAAGTACAGTTGTCAATCATAAATCGCAATCTAATAGTTCTCTTGAAAAATGGCAGAAAAGTCTGCGAACGTGTGGGTTCTAACAGCGACTTTATAGCTCCTTGACGCGTGTATGTAACGTTTATATTTTGAATAATATTAAACAGTTTTATCACTTGATTATTTAGATTCACTGATGCTACGACCATGATGAAATATTAGTGAATAATCCAGAATCATAAAGTCGCTGTTAGAACGCGTTCGCTATGCTAACTTTTTTACCATTTCTCAAGAGAACTATTAGGTTGCAACCTACAGTTCCTTGGAAAAGTTTTACCTTCGTGACGAGTAGAATACAATGCAAACAAAAAAGGATTTTGACCCTGAAATTTCAAAAGACATCTTCTTAATTATTTAATACTGTGGACTGCGTTCTAACAGCGACTTTACAGTTCCTTGACGCGTATATATAATGTTTCGTATATAATGCGTTGTAAAAACTGCTTATTTATGCACGTGGTTTAAGTTTAAATGAAAGGAACGCAATAAGGAGAGCAAGCTTCGACATGAGTGACATTCGATACGATGTGTTGCTATAATTGAAATCGACCATCGCGAGCAAATCTTAATAGCACGATCGCGTTGCATGTACGGGCGGGAAATTGTACGCAAATGGAGGCGATCGGCGACTGAACTTGTCGCGCTACGAGCATCGTAGGCCACTCTCGTGCGAACGAAAGACGGAGACAGCTCGAGCCCACGGAGTTTCAATTAGATCTGGTCGTAATAACGCTGACGACCCCGGCATCGGCATGGCGGCCGATGGTTGATGACCCTCCCGCAGACCCCAGAGCAGATATCCACCCCGAAGGATTCAAGCCTTTTCTTCCACCTTCGTGATACCGAGTTGTTAGTCACGGAGTTTCCGGGTTGCGGAACGAGATTCTTTCTACCGATCACGACCTGTCACGCCACGCTCTCTCTCTCTCTCCCTCTCCCCCGTCTCCCATTTTTCCTCTCCGTCTTCTTTCTTCTCTTTCTCATCTTCCTCTCTATCCTCGAGAGGAGACTCGAGAGTGGTCGCCGACTCCGCGTGCGTCGCCTCCAGCCGATCCGACACCGCGCGTAAATCCCGATTTACTTTTTCTTTCGCCGCGAGAGAGACTCGTGTTCTCACAATCCTCTCGTAATTCCTCGGCTACTTCCTCTCCCAGAAGGCTCTCCTCTGGACGAGCCAAGATTAATTCTTGAAAAATACGATAATCTCGGCGAGGACGTTCGCTCGACACACATTCCCCCCGAGTGAAACTGAAATTTGGGTTGCCCTCATACGCTCGAGGAACACGAGTCGCCAATATTCGAACACCTATTCGAAGGAGGAATATCCTCGCGCCAACGGAGGATTTCGCCGTAATTGCGGCAAATAGTTGACAAATCGTCGTTCCAGGCCGATTCCAGGCTTTCGCGGAGACGACGTATCTGGGTCATCGAGCCGGCTCACTCCGAGGAGATCCCCGACGAAAAGAAATTCATCACTCCGAGGAGGTACGATCGATCGCTCGCTCGCTCGCCGAGGGAGCAGTCGAGGGATCGACTACGGACAATGAATAGCGACAGCTACAAGTCGGTCGAGAGACACCGACACCGTGTTCTCGCGTACCGACGTATCTATCAACCGGAGAAACAACTAATTGACAGCCCCTTCTCGCGTTTCGTCGCAAAAGTTGAAGCAGGCGTTTACCCTCCCTTTTTTTTTTTAACCCTTTATGAATCGAATATCAACCTGTGAATACAGATTAACGACGAATTCAGCAATTTCAATGATTTTATTCCATATAACTAACGATTAAGTAACTTTGAAGTGACAACGTTTGCGGTTCTTCGGTTACAAACTAAGAGCTTTTTCTTGTTCGACAAACACCGATGGAAGAAAGAATTATAAAAATCACAACAAGATGGTTTCTTTATCTTTTCTGCCTGCAGACGACTAGCAAAAGAATTTACTTTGATACTTCAGATTGAAACTGATAACCGTTACCAAGAATGTTATTTGATAACCGTTGCTACCAAGAAAACATTATACGGCGCCATTTTGTGGAAGAAAATTATTTAATAAAATATCATTGAAAATTACACAGATAACTACAGAAGATTAATCCGCTTTCAAAAGTGTGTGTATCTACATTTCGTCGCTAGAACGATGACGATTGTACTGGTCAAACACAGCTGCTGTGAAACTGAATTAAATTACAAATAACACTAGTTTTCATTTTTTCGGAAAATCAATAATTTTATCAACTTCATTAGTATTATTTACACAACTTAAACATTCGTAATTTTCTTGTTACCGTTGTTACCAAGAATATTATTGGTTGCTAAGAAGACATTGTGTAACGCCCATAGAGGGTTAACGCCGTTAGTGGTTAAATTTACCCATCAAACCCAGTGATTTTTGAACAATTCACATTAAACCATCGATAATCAATCGTACATTTCGCACGTCGAGGAAATTCAAAGTCGTTCGTTTAGCTGCACCGTTTCGAGCAGCGAGTGGCGAACCTGCTCGTACTTCTCGCCGCGCAACTCACAATCGGTATTTTCATTTGTTATCGAGACTAGATCGATGGCCAGAGTCGTGACCGAGAGAGAACGCCTAATCTCGGCGAAACGTTCGGGTCTCGGGGTATTAAGATCGAGAGTTGCCCGCGAGCAGATAAGTGGGCCTTTTGTTTGCCGCCCGAGAGAGGAACAACCGGCCGTGTTCTGGTGTTTCTGGCGCGTTTTCTCGCGCGGTTGCGCAACATCCAGCCGCAAAAACGGTCCCACGGACGAGTCTCGTCTTTCTCCGATTTGCGCCAAGCTGTGCAACGCGATCGTCTATCTTCCTGTTCCTCGCGTCCAAGGAGAGGAGAATCCCCCCGCGAGGTTCGAGATACCGCGAACTGTAATGGAGATATATTTTCTGACCGCGTAAATTCAAATCGCGTATAAATAGTATGAACAGTGTTGTAATTTACTGTGAAAAAGAGAGACTCGCGTGTAATAAAAATTTGTATCTCATCCAGAGATGTGGAACCTTTTTCTGAAGGTCTTAAGAAATAGTCAAAAGGCCACACTGATCCATCGTATCTTTACTTAGTTCTGAAAAAAAAAATTAAAACAAACAAAGAAAAAGGTGAAAAAATCGAACTGTAGAGAAAAGTGTGGACGAGGGAATAAAACTCTCAAAAGGGTGTAGGTTCCTCATCTCTACTTTAAGTACCTTAACCCCTTGCGCTGGCAACTGATTGCGGACCATAACGAGAGACCGAACCGTATACAATAACTCGTCGCTTTCTTTTTCTTTTGAACTCGTCGCTGTGACATCACTGGATAGAAATGATTAAGAAGTAATAAACTTACATTTAAATATACTTAAAATTGAGAAAATGTTGCAATTTGGGACAAAAAGTTCTCGACGTGCGTCATGCCAGCGCAAGAGGTTAAGATGACTCGTACCTGACCAATTCCTAACAGCGTATTCGAACGAAAAGGTAAAATTGCGCCAAGGGCGGATCTTAGGATCTTAGAATTTAATAAGCGGGATGGGATTCGGGAGCAACAACATCCAGCCTGGCCGGCGAACGCCAGGTATTTTCAAGCCGAGCCTGTTGCACGCTGCCTGTCCCATTGTTTTCGAATAATGGCACCGTTGTACACGCGTGTCGTGCCGATTATGTCACGTACAGGGACGCGTGGAATGCATACGAAGAAAAATGCCCAGAGAGGCTTCGCCGCTGCTGTGCTCTGACCAACCGACGGTGGCGTTCTCATCGTGTCGCGTCGCGACGAAACCGCGGAGCCGAACGTGAGAAAAAGGAAGTGGTCGATGGAACGCCGCGGATCCACTCAAACGCGACTCCGATCGTTTGGCGCTACTTTTTTCATCTTTCATGCGAAAGAACGTAATAAAGTTATCGAGAAAATCATTAAGAAACGCAAACTCGAGGTCGTACTGAGTATGAAACAATCATCAAACTCGTTTCTTTCGTCTCTGTCCGTCATTTTCTACCATTCTGACCTACTAAATATTTCTATTGAAGTTTCTTCTTCTTTTTTCTTTTTTAATAACTCAAAATGTACTGCAAAATGTTTAATTGATACTTACACACTGCAAAGGAGCGCAGGTAAGAAATTTAATAATTTTTATGTAACACGATGGGTTTCGGTGCACTTGCAAATAAATTGGTGGCGACTTACACGCAGTTACAAACGTTCCGAGAAGCTACAAACGATCGTACACGAATGTCTCTGGTTATACGACGTGGATGTTACGGAAGGTTAGGTTCAATAAATCGCAACGAGCAACGCTCAGCTTTCAGACTTCGGAGAGATTCATTCAGCAGTCGGATTGGAAACGAAAGGGACTGCGTCGTGAATGAAAATCGCGAACGAGAAACCAAGAAGCGCCATCGTGGTGACCAGGACGTTCCTTCTCTTCTGACATTATACAAACTGGCAACGTTCGGTAACTGTACGATCGACGCGCGTTTATTTTATTTTCACTCGCCCCTGAAGCAGCAGCCAGCAACAGCTCGCTCCGACTTTCCACGTGGGAATAATTAACAGCAGGCAAGACCGAGGGCTTTGCCCCCTTGGCCGGATGATTAATGAAACGTGTCGTCATCCCCTGCGTAAAACGCGCGTTCGATCGCACGCTACGTCGAGACGCGTTAACTAACAACGACTTCGACGACGCTTCCTGGAACGTACATCGTAGAAAAATGCGTGAGCTCTCCGGTCGACCGGATCGAAGGTTTTGTCTTGATCGACCGCGGACAGTCCGGTCTTTCCCATCGGGGAAAATCTCCATCCATACCGATCCATCAACTCTTTCTCTCTCTCTCTCTCTCAGGTTATTTAGATTTATCACTCACTCATTTACAACCAATATTCCTTCTTCCCAAGAAATGTTTAAACACGAAATTCGAAAATCCAATGTTTCACGGATTTGCAATTAAATTTGTAATTACACATTGTTTTTGTTTCGACTGTGATGAAGTCGTTGTCTTAAAATGTTTGTGGTGTAAAAAAATGTTATATCTCTTTCTTCGAGAAGTACCACTATCGCGAAAATTACATTCATTAAAAAAAAAAAAAAAACAGTACTGAACAATAAAATTAGCTAAATTAGCTTCAGAAATAAATACAACGATTTAACATTTTACAACAGAGAATAATTCTAGTGGATGTTTTTACATGAATATTTTTTACAATGCGAAAATCAAGATTCTATTACGAATGCGAGAAATATGATGTAGGATTATGTTTCGAATTATATAATTCCACCCTTTACTCATTAGATATATTATACGAAATAAAGCTTAAACTTATTTCTGTGCACTGGCAATTCAATACAGAATACGAATAAATAAAAAAACTGCACGACAACTTTTTTCCCATAAAATTTTATTAATATGCAAACATTTGAATCGATAGAAAACAAATTACAGGCGCGTCGCCACTCCTACTCGAGGTCTACGCCCCTTCACGAATCACGTGACTCAAATCAACCAATCGCTAATTTTCGTTGCATCAGCGTTGCACCTGAAGAGACCCCATTTTCTGGGTTACCCCAACTAAAATCACTTTCAGTGATAATAATATTGGTCGAACGTAGTGCGATTCAGTGTTTTAAATATACTTTCTGAGAAAAGTTTCGTCGTTCTCACGATCAGTATAGACTGAATTCCTATCGTATTAAATTCGTATTGTAGCCAAAGGATTAAGGGGAGAAACTGCACGCTGAGATGAATGGTTGGTGGACGAATATGACGCGAGTTTTCCTCGGTCGCGTCGCGTCCAGGTATCTGGAAAATAGTAATTAACCGCTCGACCGTGTCGAAACCTTTCGATCCGTCGGTTCTCACACTCCTTTCGTTCTCGAAACGCATGAGCAACGCGAGATTCCCAGAAGGTTGCAGGCAAACGCAATCGCGTGCGCCTTCGCTGAATAGAAAGGGATTTCCAGTCGCGAGCAAAGCTACGAATCGTCCCGTTTCCCTTTCCAAAAAGAAGAGTATTCCAACTTCGAAAAGTGCAAAAATGGTACAGCCGCGAGGAAAAAAGCTTTTTGTTCTCGGTAACATTCTTTGTATCATCTGCCAGCAATTTACGAAAAAGTGAGTGATGTATCACTTCAAATATCGCATTAAGAATAATTATCCCGTTTTTATCATGAAATTTTATCGATTATATTTCTCGAATGTGTGAATTCGTTTAAAGCAATCACCAAGTATACTATAAATAAGACGTTAATGCCAGATAAATTTCAATCTCCTGAAAAATTTCCTTCGTCAATTTTATATACTTTCAATCGTAAGAAGCAACAAGAAGTTTGCTTTACATAAATTATCCCGAATTATTCGAATAATACTTCGACGAGTGTATTCGACGATAATGAATGTCAACTGATAATGAGTGTCGCTCAAGAATGTCTCCTTTTAAAATTTTATTATTCCTCTTACGTCGTTATATAATATTATATTATATCGTGCAACGTACCATATAATTAGCCACGTTCCTTATAATTACCAGCAATTATGAAAAATGTTGCAAGTGAGCCGTTAGTTAACTTTAAGTATGACGTCTTCTTACAGGGGACAGTCGAGTGCAAAGGGTTAAAAGCGCCAACAGTAGCGAAAGGGTTAATTACCTCGTTTGGAGAGTACCTTCAGTTTACGCGCGTGCTGGTGGCTCGTTAACCGAAGGCAGGGACGATCGTTCGTCGTTTGTCCCCTGACGAAAGTTCGTTTCGTTACGACGAAAGATACTCGGTCTCGTTACAGCGGGGACGAAGGTTGTTGCCATCGGGATAATTTAGCTCCTCGGGGAGATGAAGCAGAATGATCGGAATGGAATGACGGAACAGCACGCGGAAGAAAGGTCGGCGAGCGCACGCGCCGGCGTTCTCGCGGCTTTCCAGGTGCATCCAGGTGTGGAGCTGTCTGTAGGTCAGTTACACTGTTACTGTTACCGTCCAGGCTATTACCGGTTATCGCGCACCACGCCAACGGTACGCGCAGCGCTCGTTCGCCGTGGAATTCTCTCCTGAGAGCGCGAACGCACGACCGAACGTCCGAAATCACGGACGAACGCCGCCGATAAAAAAAATTCGAAAAGCTTCTCATCTTCTTACGAATCGTCGATGCGAGAATTGAGAAAGGAAAAAGGAAAAAACCAGAGATCGCGAGTGACGATTTCGTCTCGAGGATCTACAACATTGTTTATCAAAGTGTTAGTCACTAATTTTGATAAAATTTGGCTTGAAACGTCAATTTTCGAAAAAAATATGAAAAATATTTGACACGTATTTCTTTTTTTTATCGTTCATGTTGAAGAGGATAAACTAACCTCAAAGTTAAGACTCTGGAATCTATTTCGACAAATACCTCAAAAATCACCAGAGATACCACGTAAATTGATGAAATCAGTATTTTTTAATTAAAAAACATTTCGTGAAAAAAATGAAGGGGAATATTTTGAAGATGATAATACAGATTTTGATAAAAATTCAAGTAAATAATTTTTATCAGTCACTTTTTGTCCACGTCACATGCACCATCCATTTTGAAAAGAGCAAACTAACCTCAAAGTTAGAGCTCTGGAAATTATTAAAGACACAGTTATTATGCAAATTGACGAAATTAGTATTTTCTAACGACGAATTTAATTAAGAAACATTTATGTTTAAAACATATAGTATTTAATAAGAACGTAATTTAATTAAAAACGTATGGATGCCAATGATAATGTAGATTTTGATAGAGATTCAAGTAAATAATTTTTGTTAGTCGTTTCTATGGACTTTTTGCTCACGCTTCGTCCATATTGAAAAGAGTAAACTAACCTCAAAGTTGGGGCTCTGCAATCTATCTCGACAAATATTTCGGAAATTATTAGACAAACAGTTATCATGCAAATGATGAAATTTAACGAATTTAATTAAAAATTTAATCAAAGAACGTACAGATGCCAGCAGAAGACGAAGATTCAAATAAATAATTTTTATTAATTACTTCTACGAACTTTTCTAATATATGCAAGACACGGACTCTTTATCACCACTTCTTCTTGCGTATCTACTGTTCCGTATCTTCCGTACAGAATCGAATTAAAAATTCAATGCTGCTGGGACAAATGTGCGAAAATGAAAAGCAATTAGCAGAGTGAATGCACCGTATATATATATTCCTTCGATCGCAAAAACATACGTCGTGAGTAAATCACGGGAGCACGTCTCTCGTTTCCTTCACGAGGGGATAATCGCCCTTTTGCGGCGTTTTAGTAGCGTCCTCACGCTCGTTGGCCATCCGGTATGGTATCCCTGCTATTTTTATTCTCAATTTCCTCCTCAGCGACGTCAACCGATTCGTTGATCGATCGACTTTCTCTCGATCCTCGCCGAGAAGCCGACGCGCGAGCAAGCGTGAGAGAATTTTCGCCCAGCGAGCCGAAAGCGAATTCGCCAACGGCGAATTTTTCTCTTTTTTTTCCCCCCTCTTTGCCTCTGCGCCGAGCTGCTCTTTATCCCTAATGCCCGCTGTGGCGCGAGATTCTGCTCGATCGGTGCGCGGAGGAGAGAACCCTCCTGGTCGTCTATCGGCGATAATTCCAGGCATCGGGGCGTCATTATGACTAATGAGCTAGGCGGGGCGCGGTTCTTTGATCCGCGGCGTTAGAATTAGTGAGCGGGCGCCTCGCGAGCTCGCGAGCCCCGGCTACGAAAGGGACAGGATCGAAGCCGAAAAAAGGGGATCGAGAAAAACGCCGGCCGAATCTATCGACCACACCCATCGTCGTGTTCTCGACGCGTGTATCGCTGGCCCTTTTTATTCGCAGCCACCGCCTCCTATCATTGATTGATTTCGGCACCTCCTCCTTCGGTGTCCGAGCAGGAAAAAAAGGAAACCGCTGTCGAATCAAAGGGACATTGTTCTTTTTTCCATCCCTAAAAGGTTTTATTTTAACTGTTACACGAATGTGTATATGAAACATCTCGCGCAGCGGCAGACAAGTCGTACGGATGAATTTACATTCAGCGTTGAACAAATACTTTATTTTATTTTATTTTATATATTAATGTTATTTATGTTATTTTTATATTATTTTATATTATTTTTATATATTAATGTTATTGATGTTATTTTTATACATTAATGTTATTTATAATCTTCCATGTTATTTTTACAATAAAATTTTTATTACAATAAAATTTAATCGCTTCACGGTCGGATTTTATTTCCGTCGCAGTGACTTAGGGAAACGAGCTGAATTTGCAAAAAGAGCGAACGCAATTTCCATCGAAGCGAAAGGAAAAAAAAATCCTTTCGACCAAAGGGACACCTCGCATTAATCCCCTAAAAATCTATTTACATTTCGGTAATATCAGGCTGACTGGGGTAATTATCGGTAATTACCAGTTCATGGAAATTAATTGGATTGATTGCTCGCGAATTAATATCGCGCGACCGAGCGTCCGATATCACCGTCGACCGCGATATCCATGGTTCGATACTATATTTTCCATTTAAAAGGAACCGATTTATTTCGAGCGGCAACTGCGCCCGAACGAAGAACTCGTCGTTCGTCAAAGATCACCCGAGAGTGTAAAGAAAAAGTACAGGGTGGTCACTGAAACAGAAAAATAACTTTTGCAAACACGTTTCTTTTAATTTTTTATTATTCTATCTGGAAATGTAGTTAATGGATTTTTTTTCAGTATTACGTGTGAAAAACAACGCCCCTCAAATAAATCCTCCATTTTGAAAATAAACAAAAGTTAGTACTTTTTCGAACCCTTCGGTTTTCCAATGGCCACTCTGTATTTTAATAGAGTACGATAAAAGCAGATGAAAAAAGGTATTTTACCAGACAGGGTATGTCAATTTATTTCACGCTGCACGTTCGATTCCTCTGTGCCTCTGAACACTTACTAGGCAATCGGGTCTATAGTTCTGCGTGCGAGGGAACACGGACGACGCACGCAACCGCGTCGTGTCTGGCTGGAGCATCGGCATGCAAAGTTGACGGGTCACGACAGCGTTCCCTCTCGCGAGTCGAACGAGCTCGATTCGAGCTCGTGCGTCCCCCTGTCATGGTCCTTCGCCCTGTCGTCCTTTTTAAACTTCTCTCTCTCCCGATGGCGTGCCTTCGCCTTTCAATCAATAATTTTAACCTCCTACCATCGGCGAAAGACTATCTTCTATCGAGTTCGTCGAGTAAAAAGATCGACGCGAGGCTTGCGAACCAGCCAAAGGTGTTCTCCATAGCAGTGCCTGGCTCGAATCGATCGAACTGCCTGTTCTCTTACGACGAATATTGCGATAGTTGCGACAGATACGAGACAATTACTAGATGTTTGAAAGATACGGAGGCTTCGCGCTCGAAGATCCTCTTGCAGGGTCACACTTTACACATTCTACGAGAAATCGTTTAAATCTCTAAAAATACATTGTTTTTACACCTACGTATGTCATATAAAAATATTGGGCAAAAATACACCTATAAAATTTACATCTATAAAATTTCCAAGAAAAATTACACTGGGTTGTCCGGATAGTTCGTGCCGATTTTGAAGGAAAACTGAAACGCAGAAGATTTAAATTTTAGTATTACTAAATATTAAATTTAATTCATTATTATAAACATTTATTAATTAATTTATATTAAATCGACAACCCGATACACTGGTCATTTTTCGACCATTTTGTTACGGCGCTAAAGAAAATGAAAAATTCGGCCTGATCACGTTTAAAAATCCCGAGATCATCCGATGGTTGTGTAGGGGGAGTGGGGGGCGCAACACGCGATCACACGAGCCCGAACTATTAGAGACCGCTCGTGAGAAGAAAAGACCGAAATCGCAACGGCGCGCAGACGTTTATTCAGGGTGCGTACCCTTGTATATCGGTGGACGGTGGACCCTGTAATTATAAAGGACCGGTTTCCTCTGGCGTGGTACAGCCACGCCATAGTACACACGCCGGTCTCCCGTTTGCACGTAATCGTCGAGCTTCAATTTTCCCGCGCTCTCTCCTCGGCGTGCGAGGAGATCAAACAAATCCCCGTCGCGGCGAGATACATATATTTCACGATGCTCGCGGAAAACTTTATTTCTACTAAAGATACTTCTCTAACGATATTTCTCTTGGTCAAACAATTTCTTCGGCCACGTTTTCTCCCCATTTTCCTTTCTTCGGTAGACACGATTTTCGATCGTATTCGCTGGTTTAGTGCCACGGGCTATTTGACGCTAGAATCAAAGCATAAAGTGTCTGATCGAAAATAACAAAATACAGAAATTTTATAACGTAATGTACAAGCTTTTATTAGCTCGTACATTTTACGAGAAATTATTAAAATCTTTAAAGACACGCTGTTTCACGTCTACGAAGTGTCTAACAAAAGTTAGGAATTGCTCATTTCGATTACTTGAAACGTAGTTCAACTGGTGTTAACTCAGTTGACGATGAGCCAAAGCCAAAGTGGGTGGGGGAGGGATGAATATGGTGGAGGGGATATCGACCAAAAAGAAAAGAGTGGGGGCACGAGCCGAGATTAAAGCATAAAACATCCATTAGAGACACCGAAGACAAAAACACAGAGAAACTTTGTACGATGGAGTGTACAAGCTTCTATACTCGTATATTTTACAAAAGATTAATATAAATCGTTAAAATCACAATTGATATTTACAAAGTGACTAACTTTGAATTCTCTAAAGTTTAAAAAAATAAAAAGAAAGTAAAAGTAAAAGCAAAGGAAGTGAAGAGAGGGAGAGAGAAACGAAGGTAGGTATCGTTAGCTCTCAACCAGAGGAGACTCCGTGACCGAGAGCGCGATTCGCGTTGCAAAACGCGATCCTTTCACGGTCGAGCGTGTGTGTGCGTGCGCTCGGAAGGCTACGAGGATTTCTAATGCCCGGTCTCGTGGTCGGAATTATCCGTGCCGCGTTAATAAACCGCCGGTTGAGCCCGGTATATCGCGTGTCGCGAAATTCCAGCCAGCTGAGTCACGCGCAACGCGGCAACGCGCGCGGCCCCTGTTGCCCCGATCGCCTCGGCCGATTCTAATCCATTGTTGTCTAACAACCAGCCAACGACTCGCAAATCGACACGACGAAACAATTAATACTTAAAAATAAATAAACAAACTGACAGACGAACGTGCCATCGCTCAAAACTTGAAGATACATTGACAAAGACGAAGAATTTTCATTATTAGCGACGAACGAGTCGACTCGCAATCGACAAAGATCAGAGTACCAATCTTGCCAAAGTCTAAAATACAAAATCGCATCTTCGAATCGTATTTCCGATCGTGAATTAGATAAATTTATACAGGTAATGATTCACAACATCGTAAAGTGAATTTACAATATGAAATACAAATATAAATTTTTAATAGAATTTGTAAAATTATAAATTTCTTAATTTTCGGAATGCTTGCAAAGTGCGCGATTAATTTCACAGAGTACAAGCCTGATTAGCTGTCGCATAGGCTCGTTACACGGGCACCGATTCGAATCGTGCCAATGGTCGATCGTTATCGCTAATCCTATCGAGGAGATCATCGACGATCCCGGCATGACCGCGAATCTGTCGATCACGCACGCGGCTGGCAGATCGGGTTATTTCATTTGGAATTCAATCGGCTCATCGAGTCACGATTCATCGAGCTCCCTTCGGCGGACTTCATTCGACGAATGAAAAGCACTTGGCCGGTCCCACTCGCTCGACGAGATAACGCTGGAATAATCGCTGGAAATCGAGTTTCTCATCGATCGGCGGGCCAGACTAGCGAGCGATAACACCAGTTTCTCGATCGACGCGTTTCGGAAAAAGCAGTAACTGTTCCAACTCGGATCGTTTCCAACGGTGACTTCGCGTTCTAACAGCGACTTTATGGTTCTGGATTAAGTTTCACTGTCATCTGATTTATCGTAGTTGTAACGTCGGTGTGAGTCTAAATAATCAAGTGATAAAATGATAATTATTAACATTATTCGAAACATAAACGTTATATCCACGCGTCAAGGAACTATAAAGTCGCTGTTAGAACGCGTCCGCAGTGTTAAATAATTAAGGAACTTTTTCAAGGTCAAAATTTTTCTCGTTTGCATTGTATTTTACTCACCACCACGAAGGTAAAACTTTTCCAAGGAACTATAGATCGCAACTTAAGTTCTCTTGAAAAATCGCAAAAGAAAGTTGGCAAAGTTAGCGCTGTTAGGACGCGTGCAACTTTACGGTGCTGGATTAGGTTTCACTAATATTTGATTTATCATAGCTATAGCATCAGTGTGAATCTATAATCAAATAATCAAATGGTAAAACTGTTGACATTATTCGAAATATAAAAATTACATCTACGCGTCGAGAAAGTGACCATAAAGTCGCTGTTAGAACCCACACGTCCGCAGACTTTTTTGCCATTTTCCACGAGAACTATTAGGTTGCGACTTATGGTTTCTCGGAGAAGTTTTACCTTCGTGACGAGTAGAATAGAATGCGAATAAAAAAATGTTTTTCGTTGAAATGAATATGAAAGTCAAGACCAATTTTACAAGTTCTTCACACGTACCTCTGTCAAATCGATGCTGTAAAATTCATTTATGACAGCCACGAACAAACTATTCTTTCCGCTTTGTACAACGGAGAACGATCGAATTAGCACGATCGACGCGTGTTGGCGGGCACGTGCCTCGAATGCCCGCGATCTGCCGAGTTTCGCGATCTTGGGTTACCGATGTTTCGCGCGGGTTTTCCAGCCGCGCCCGTCCTCTCGCGAAGGCTACCAACGCGCGATGCCTTCGAAAGGTCCGGGCGATTTTCTCGGAGCGATGCCGCGCCGCGATCGAAGAGAAGGTCGCCGTCGGCGTCGTATCGATCGCGGGCGGCGAGAGGCGAAACGAGGCGTGCTGCGATTCGTGGAATGACGCGGAGTGACGCGAGGAAGAACAAAAGGGCAAGGTCAGAACGTGTCGAGCAACGGTCTTATTAATTTCGAAGCTCGAAAGGCCGGGGGCTTTCGGGCGCGACCGAAGAAATAAAAGGGTGAAGAAAGTGGGCCAGCGACGCGGTTCCCCGCACAATGCACGCGCTCCGTACAATGCAAACGAGCTTGGATCGGTCCTTTTGTCCCCTGATACGCCACATTGGGCCGAGTGAAAAGTACGTTCGTATTTTAGCGCAACGGCGAGACAAGTTTCTTCTTCTTTTCCATTGAAGTTCAAATAATAATATGTGCCGGTTTGTTCGACGACCTTTCGAGACGGAAACCGTTTTCGTTCGTAAACGTCGCAAATTTTTTCAGTCAGAGTCGTGTCTTCCTTAATTTGACTCACTAATTTTTAAGGCGCGACAATAACCAAACATCACGATTTTTCTTTCTTTTCTTTTTAAGTTTTTTTTTTTTAAAGTGTCATCCTTAAAAAACGCACGCATCATCACAATTAGGCTACCCTAGAGCCTAATTATTTTTCACTCGATCCAATATTCGATGAAACTACGCTCCTCAACTCTGTTAGTTGAGGACTAAACAATTTTCTTCTCGATTCTTTCTAACCTAGCGCTTCCAATCGATCGCAAAACAAACAAACGAAAACGGCTGTGATTTTCGAGGTTCAGGTTAGGTATCGCGAAAGTAGGAAGTCTGATGCGGTCCGGATCGTAACTGTACCGTGCGTACGAACACTGCGGCCGGCGTCGAGATGGTCGGTGCTCGAGTTGGCGACAGGATGCACCGCCGGCGTCGACGCGCCGCGTTTCAGACGCAGCCTCTGCTATCGGCCTCTGAATCTACCGTTCGAGGCAAACGGCAATTTTTTTCCCCCCTCGAAGCTTTTAATTAGACGACGGTGCCCGCGAGATTAGAGGCTGAACTCGCCTCTCCCCTTCCCCGCCCCCTGGCGAAGCGGATCCGGTGAAGCGACATAACGGTAAACGGAGAGCGCGCGGACAACCACCGCGAGAAACAAAACGAGGCACGAGCTGCGCGAGTTGCAACCATTTCGATTACCATCTACCACGACGCTACGGATTCGTCGTGTTGCGTACGGCTGTGACTCCCCTTCACTCCCCCGGGGACTGAGCATCGATCGCCTTCCGGCACACTTCGGTCGATTCTTTTCTCGCACGATCACGCCTCTCGTTGCGTGTCGATACATGTTAACGATACACGTTATCATTACATCGAAAAAAGACTCGAAAATCTTATGGTTTGTGAGGGAATGCTAAGATTGGTAGAAACACGGTAATCCCTAATTAAACGTCTACAGTTCGGGATCGAAAGTTTCACTCTTACGGGGAAACTACGTTGGAAAAACTCTATCTGCGCGGAATTTTTTTTTAATACAAAAAAAGGGAAAAAACGTTTATTTCAATTGTTAAACATAAAATATTCCTCAGAGTGAAAGAAAAAGTGATATTTAAATAGTGGCTCATAAATGATCCCACCATGCAACTAACGTTTTAAATGAAATTCATTGAAACGCGTCTCGTTTCCGAAATAAAGTGGGTTAAAAAATATCCCACCGTGGATTAACTGTAAAAAAAAAAAAAAAAATGTGGGAGAATTTTAAATCCACCTAACCTCAAAGAGTTAAGCAGGGAGGTGCCAAGTTTGTGAATTGTCAACTGTTTCACCGATGCCAGGCACCAGTATCGGTATCGCATATCGCTTGTGTCATATTTTACGCGGCCGCATAGTAAAGTAGCGTGAAAAAAATGTTTTAAATCGTTATATTTCTTCATTGATAAAGCACCTTCACGTTCAATTCAACGAATAACTCTCGAAACAGATCTGGCAACACTGTCCATATTTTTTGATTTTAATTCTCATCGCTGGTAGCGCTGCGGTGCAAAACCCGGCTGAGTCGGTACGGCAGGATGTGACACGAAAGTGGTAATGAGATCCCGAGGACTTTGAAACCCGTGGCAGAACAAATACATTGTATTTGTTCAGGTCACAGACGAGGTGGCATTATTTAACAATTTCATTAACAAACAAAGATAATGAATACTTTTGTATTAGTAATTTTGCAAGGTGTCTCATGGTTCGTTTTTTTTCTTTTTTGCATATTATCAAAGTTACATATTTTTCACAATGGATTTCTTATTTCTCGGGCAAGTGAATAATTTTGTTACATCACGCGCATTATTTCTAGACTATTAGCTATACATTTATTTTGCCCATTACGTGTCAAACCCGAGTCTTTTCCTACGTGCTTGTCGTCCATTGTCGGACGAGCTTAAAACAAAATATTTTTACGTCCTTAAGTTTCTTTCTCCTTCACCTTTATACTCAGAAAATAACGTCCCAAGTTAAAGAGAAAGAAAAAAAACGAATCGAGAGACGTGAAAGCGGCTTTGAAAATACTGCTCGAGGAGGGAATGACTACAAGGCAGGCCGCTGAAGCTTTCCGTGTTCCAGAAAAAAAGAAACATCGATTACTTTGCTTCTGACGTTTGTGCACGACGTTCAAGTAAAACTTTCGTTCCATTTAAATTTTTATTAAAATCTATTATTTAATTAGTCGATACTTTGACGACGAATTTTTTATTTACTCCAATTATCGATAAAATTTAACAAAGACGGTTCGCACCTTTTTTTATTAAGTGCCATTTTTACTACAAATCTACTTTTTTTCGAAATTCGATTTTTGTCAACAGTTGCGCAAGTTATAATAGAAAAACGTACACGAGGCGACGAGGTTGTCCAACAGTTTGAAGCACTCTTTGCTTTTCCAACGAAACAAGCCTGCAGGGCGTTCAAAAAAAAAAAAAAAAAAAAAATGTTACAATCGTGAAAATGATCGAACTATTGCCCCGAGCGAATATGTTCGTTTATTCGTTGGATCCGATTCGCATCAGATGCGTAGAAATGCGAGCGATTTTTTCTGATCGACACCTGTCTATTCCCGTACGGTTTAACGCGTTAATCTTTGGGCAAACCTTCAACAATCCCCCGTTCGTATGTTCGTTCGTTCGTTCGTCTAGATCGCCAGGACCAGATCGATCACGTTAAATTAAATTACGTGGTTACTGATTTCCAGTTACTTTTAATCCTAGCCTCGACAACCTATGAAACGTGTTAATTGGTTAACGGCGATTGTTTCATCGAAAGCTCGTCATTGTTCCATGATTTACGGATCAGGCCGAGTCCGCAATAAACTTTGGGAAATTGGGCTTTGTCTCAGCAGAAAATATTGTAATACAGAGTCAGCACTGTAAGTCCTTTTACAGATTATGCTCAAAAATTGTTGCAAATCAAATTCACAAAATACTTCATGGATGGTTCAAAATTATTTCTACCATCCATATTGTTCAATTAGAGATGTTTTCTCGAAAATGAAATGGATATTTTATTTTAACTGACCCTTCAAACCGTGAAAGTTTATTCGGTGAATGTTATTAATTATTTCTGTTGCAATTACGAGCCTCACAGATTGTCATAATTATCGCATGACATTTACAATTTTATTTAAACCTCACATTGTCAATTAATACAATAAATCATTTATCATTTTATGTCGCAACAACTCGAACATTTGAATTAAATTTTATTTCAATTTCACACTTTACACGAAAATATAACTTCGTTCATCACTTCAAACTTTCACCTTGTCGTCCGCGTGTGATTAGAAATAAAAAATTTGTCAAGTTTGTTAGCGAAACATTAATGAAACAGCAATTGAAACAAACATGAAGTATAAAATATATGTCATTGAAAAATTTTTTAATAAAAATGACGTCTTTCATGAGTCAAAGCGACCGATCCCGGCGATTTCCATGGAAATTCAATTCCCGATTCTTCCGTCGTGCCGATGGGATATCTCGCGAACAAACTCGCGAGGATAAGTTTAATCGAAAAAGTCTCTTCTTCGATGTAACTTGGACCGATGGCAAATAAAAGAGAACGAGAAGAGACTAGGCAACGCGTCGGCTCGCCTTGGCGGTTGCTTTCAGGTCGCTAAGCAGAACAGAATTGCTTTCAGCGCGTTTTCGTTCGAACGGGCGGCCTTTGTCTCGAGATCAAACGATCTCGTCTCCTTCACCCTTTGGCTAACTCGCCAAAATGGTTCTCGAGCCGTTTCACCGGGTCGAAACGAAAATTCGGTCGCGATCGGCTTCCCCTTCGTCGCGAGGATGCGAGTTGGAGAAACGACGTGCCGTAAATAGTTGACAGCAAGAAGAAGAAGGAGGAGGTACTTACTCACCATAATCGGAGCGTCATCTCGCCGACCAGATATGGACGAGGAAGGTATGGCCAGAGCAGCATCTGCAATGAAACGAGCCATTCTTTTAGCAGTTGGTTCACCGTTGCGTCACGCTCGCGATGAAACTTCTTTCGCACTCGCGTCTGAATCGATCGCGATCGTTAATGCGTTGGTCACCACAGACCACGTTGGTCACACGTGAGATTGCAGCGGTCCGAAAATCGCGTTTTCACGACCAAAAGTCAAGTTTTTCAAGTTAATATTACAAGTTTAACATTGAAAGTTTAATATGAAGAAACAACGAAACATATATAATATACATATACAATATATATATATATATATACTATGTGATAAATATCAGCAATGTTCAAGTTCTTCAACTGCAATCTTAAAGTTCTTCAATTTTTAACATACGTGTGCTAAATTTGCTTCATCGGTCACCAGTGACACAGCACTTGTCGTCACGGACGATAATAGCTTTGCGATTTTATCGCGATACCTCAGACGCGAACGAGGAAAACGAAAGTGATTAGAGAATCGATCGGTGAGCAAGCCCGTTCGCGTCGGCGATAAATCAACGTTGGGCAACAATGGGCAACAAGCCTGTTTTCCGGCGTAATCAGTTTACAGATTATCGATAAGCTGATTAGCAAACGCGCGGATGGCTTAGCCACACGCGTGCAGCCCAGCTCCTCGAGAACGAACGAACGCTCGCGCTTTGCAAACAAGTCGACGCGCGCTTTCTACTGTCGCGGCGAATTGAACGAGATCGAGAGGGTTGATCGATCGATTGTTGATCGACAGAGAAGGATTTCGAGAGTTTTTCCAAAGGACAGAAACGAGGAGTTCCAAAACTTGCGAGAGAAGAGGCAAATATCGAGCAAATTCTACGATTCGCCTTCCTTTTTGTTTCCACTTTTCCTGTTTCGCAGCAGCACGATTTTTTAAACTCTCGTGTCTCTGTGTTATTACTGTAAATTGAACTCGGACTCTCTGCACCTGCCGAAATCTATCGGCGAGTCTATCGGCAAACGAGAGTCGTCAAGCAGCGAGCGATAAAGAGAGCGCGGATAAGATAAAGCGGCGAGCAAACACGAGAACATACAAATTCATTCTGTGAAATCTGACTTTCGATCGAGCGCGTGTACTCACGCAAGTCGTGTTCGCGACTCACAACTGTTTAAAAAAACTGCACGGTTCGTACGCTAGCAGTACGATTCGTCTCACTGAAAGGGCCAGAAGTAACTGTTTGACTTTTTTGCCACAAAATTTTATTGATACGCAAACATTTAAATCGATAGGAAACAAATTACAGGCGCGATCGCTCAGTACCAGACAACGCTACTCCTACTCGAGGTCTACGCCACGCCCCCTCACGAATCACGTGACCCAAATCAACCAATCGCTAATTTTCGTTGCATCAGCGTTGCACCTGAAGAGGCCCGATTTTCTGGGTTACCCCCGCTAAATATATTTACAACATTTGACGAACACATTATTCTACAACATATTTACGAACAGAGAACAGTTCTAGTATACACGTCTGTTTTTACACATTCAGCGAGAAGGATTTGAAAATGATGAATTCTTTTTATAACGCAAAAATCAAGATTCCCATTTGTCCGTAATTTATATATAGTTTTCATAAACAAATATTAAAAAAAAAAAAATAAACATTTAC
This sequence comes from Melipona quadrifasciata, assembly GCA_001276565.1. Classification (NCBI taxonomy): domain Eukaryota; kingdom Metazoa; phylum Arthropoda; class Insecta; order Hymenoptera; family Apidae; genus Melipona; species Melipona quadrifasciata. The sequence goes on from KQ435883.1 coordinate 307,540, forward strand.
TTGGAAAAATCATCAAAAAAATCTTTAATTTTATTGTTTAAACAAGTGATTTTTTCGCAAGACGATGTACACCATTAAATTCGTCGTGAAAAAAACATAAATTACATCAATTTACACAAAAATTGTACCTTCGATAATTTCCAAGATATTTGACGAAATATTTATTTATTCCGAACCCCCAATTTTGAGGTTAGTTTTCACCCCTTCAACGTGGACGATTGCCGATAAAAAGGAAAAAGAAATGCGGATTAAATATTTCCTCGAAAGCTGCATTTGTGCCAAATTTTTATCAAAATCGGTGATTCACACTTTGGCATGTTCCCTCGTCATTCTCTTTTGTAAACTGGCGAGCCGAAAGGGAGAGTTCTAATCGCTGGATGCGTGAAAAACGAAGATCGCAGCTCGCTCACACGAGCGACTATTAATTATCAGCTGAAAACCGAGGAGATAGAGAAAGAGAGAGAGAGAGGAGTGTTTTTCGACTGTTCTCAAACGAGAACCACGCGTTCGCTTTCAATGTGGCGTGGCGTGGCGCGGTGTGGCGTGACGAGACCGGACCACCTCGGCCGGTCCTGCTTCTAGGAAAGATTCGTGCAGGAAATCACGAGGTTTCGTAAACGCCGGAGACTGAGAAGTCTGTCGATCTCGGCGCATCTCAGAAAACGCAATCAGAAAACGAAAGGTTGCGTAAGGTTGCGGATCCTAACCTAAACCTAACCGAAGCTGGGAGGCGTATTATATTGTATTAAACAATATGATTATTTAATTGAATTTCTTCGCGTATTATATCAAATAATATAATACATTACATTAAGCGATGTAATTATATAATTGAATTTCTTTGGGTATTATATCATTGAAGTGGAGGGGGAAGAGCTAACGACGAAGAAAGTGGAGGGGGAAGGGCTCGCGAGCCGCCAGTTAGCTCCGCATCACAGGACTTAATTTCAAGGTATTACTTTAGCAAACAATTTTCCGACTCTTTAAATTTCTAATTTAACAAACAATTTTTTCAAAGAATTACATATACATTACATATTGGCTCCTCGCGCGCAAATCTCGACTCACATGATCGCGATTGCACCATTATCGTTCGTTTTCCAACAGAAGTTTTAACATCTACCTTCCGCAATGTGATCTCGAGAGTAAGACGTAGCGAACGAGGACTGCACGCGTCGCGGCGTCCGCTGATAAGCAGATAAGAGCTTCGAACATGGCACATACCAGAAGAGGGGAGGGGGAGGAGGGGAGGAGGAGTCGAGTTTTCATATCGCGTTCCCGGTTAAATTGGATTGGATTACAGAACGACAACGGAGGAACGCGCGGTGAGAACCGTCGAGCCGCTCTTTCGAAAGAATCTCGACGACGTGGGCGATGATTTCGCACCATCTCCAGCCCGGTTGCGACGTCGACGCGTAATTGTCTTTCGCCCGCGTTTTCGTCGCCAGACGCGTTCCAAATCTCTCCCTCCATCGGAAGATTAATCGCGAGGGACCGCAAAAGTGACTGACGACCAGTGTTAATCCACGCGCTGCTTCGTCGCGTTATCGTTTCATTCGATCGCTCTTTTCTCGAGGGACGCATTCGCGCGACAGTTTGGCAAAAGCGCCCAAATTTTCATCCTCCTAAACATTTTTACGGTTCATTCGAAATTGAGTCATTCTCTTAACATTGGAACTACAGAATGGTCAAAATGATCAATTTACAATTTTTTTCAGATATTTTAAATTAAATATAGATACGAAACAATATATTTTTGGAGAGCATTAAAGTGGCCAAAATGGTCAATTGATGATTTTTGTCTAGATATTTTATAGACGTAAAATAGTGTATTTCTATAGCGTTAATTACATCGAGAGTTTAGCAACAGGATGATTTTTAATCAGTGTTTCGTAAATCGAAAGCAATTTGAGCACGACGTCCCCTCAGAAGGGGACAGGTCGAGTGTAAAGGGTTAATCTTGGTCTGGCACGGTTTCCAGCCGTAAAATACAAGCAGCGACATTCACCGTGGATCGTGCTCAACCCTCTCCCCTCGCGAATATCGGCTACGGTAAATAAATTTACAAAAGCGTACAAAACCTCGGACGAACGCTGCTGGCCCGCGAAGCCTACGTCACTTGGCTATGTCGTAAATCACCGCGATACTTTATGGATTTCGTCCCGTTTACAGCCACCGCGCTTCACACACATTATCCACGCAGCTCCCTCCGCTTTTCACACGGATACGAGCGACTACTCGCTTCCCACTGCCTTCTCTCGACGATTACTTTCGCGTCGTTCGGCGCGTCCGAGTCTTTGTTCGTGTCTTTACTCTTCCTCCAGCGATCTTTGAAACTCGCGAGTAGGTGAAGAACGAAGCACGGCGAAGAAACGACGACGCGTCGCAGTGGTGGTTTTTTTTTTTCCCCCCCCCGCTGCAAAGCACGGACGCAACGTCTTTGTTCGCTCGATGCTGCTGAAGCGTCGAACCACCGGCGCGTCTGCGAGAGACCACACACTCCCTCGGGATGAAAGAGCCCGAGCGACCCGGCCCATTGTCTCGGGAACGCGAGACCCCCGGCTCCCCCCTCTCAGCCGAAGGAATTTCAAGAAGAAGAAGATCGATACGAGCGAAGAAGAGGAACGTGGCCGATCGCGCGCGCGTGCACTTGACATTTTGCAAGCGAGTGCCGGTGTCGGTGCCAGCGGCACGTGTCACTCCGCTCTTGTCCGCGCGACACTCGAGCACCAGGCTGAACCGAACCGGAGAACCCAGCCACGGTCACGTTCCAGACGCGTCGCCCGATCGTTTCCTCGATCTCCTCGGAGATCCGCGGAGATTTCGATCGACCGGATTTGGACACCTGACCGAGACTGGTAAAGACTGTCCAATTGAGAAGATCAGAGTTTAAAAATTTGTACAAGGCGGAGGGAAAAGTTTTTTTGTCCTATTTTGGCTGTCCTATTTCGGACGATTTCTACACTTTTGACGGTGACACGCAGTGAAGAGAGTTGACTTTAAAAACTGGAATTTCCAAGTCAAATTCTTTTATCGAAATAACAAGCAAAAAAGTTGAAACAACTTTACGTTATTATTGTATAGTATTATATAAATTCTATAATAACTTATCGTTATTTGATATTATTTATTACTGTCCAACACACGAGCAATAACATTAAAAATATCTGGAACAAAATCTTCTATCTCGAATTAATTTTGACAATTAAAAAAATTGTGTTTGTTTCGTTAAAATTAAATCCGGACACTTTCCATGATAATTACAGTGTGATAGTTACATTTGCGCTATTATAAAATTATAAGACACGCTTCAAGAGCAAAACTATATAATCGTAATAGCGTAAAACCTAATCTTAACCCAAGTGAAGAAAGTAGTCAAAAATTGGCAACCGTGCAATCGGAACGTGTTGAACAGAGACAGAGATCGCGCCGTCGCTCGTCTGTTCCTCGATACTGTTTCCCCTAGACGACTGCGACAGCGAGACAAACGCGAGATTGATTTCCACTTGACCCTGGAACGCTTTCGCCGCCGAGTGTCTAGCCTGGCACGAACTTGCAGTAGGTCGTGTTCGATTCGCTGGCGACACCGTTTCAAGCGCAGAAAGGGAAATCCGTCGTTCCTGCACAGACACGGCGCGGAGCTGCGCCGTGATCGCGCAATCAACGTGTCTGAAATCGCAC
>KQ435883.1:318635-330115 GCA_001276565.1 Melipona quadrifasciata
TTCCCACCACGAATACGCGAACCTTTCTCGCGTTTCGCGATCTTCTCGCTTCATTTTCGCTCGTGAAAACGAATTTGTATGCATCGTTGGAGATTTGTCTCGAAGTAGGATACTCGCAGCGCGCGAATACCTTGCGCACTGTCTTGGAGGCTGGTATAAGTAATGTTTACTGTAATGTAAATGTGTCCACCGAGCGTTCGCGCGGAGAGGGACGTTTTCGAGGGAATATTCATTAAGCAGAGTGCGTCTCTCGGTGGCTCGTCTCCGCGACTATGCTACTGAATTTAACGCGCTATCCTGCCGGGCACGCTCGTATATACCAAACGCACATCTGTAATATCTCGACGACGAATCGACGTTCATTAGGACGCGTTGGCATTCCTTCGCCGGAAGGAGAAAGATAAAGAGAGAGAGAGAGAGAGAACATACCAAGAGAGGAAAATTCCATTTCACGCGCATTGGCGATTTACGCAGAATATTTGCAACGTTGATTCCGACCACCTAAATTACAAACAATCGTTCCTCCTGATGGTGAATTTACGAGACGAGGAAAGAAAGAGAGAGAAATTGTTCTTGTCTCGAATCAGAGTTCGTGTTTCCCCCGGAAACGTCTCTCTCCGCCTCTGAAGTTGGCTCGAGGCTCCGATCGATGCCTCGGACTCCTTCCTTTCCGCCGTCGCGCCGGTTTATTTGCCAGAGAGCGAAGGATTTTTCCTTATCGAATTGCAGTCGCTGACGTATAATTTCAAAAAGGGACATCCTGGCTCTCGATAACTCTGCCGGTTAACGACATCTAGCTGACTAATTAGCCTCGTTCTCCGACGGACGGGACGTGCGCGCTCTAAAACTAGGAACGACACTTCGATCATCGAGAGGAATGGGGAGAGATGAAGAGATGAAGAGAGAGAGGAGAGTGGTCGACAATCGCAATCAACGAGGATCGATTGCATGGAAATAAGCGAGACTGCATTAGCCTAATGACGGCCAGCGCGAGCGATCCGACGCCGATGATCTACGATCGCAACCCTCGCCGCCTCGCGGGGATGCGTCTCGCGGCCGCGTCGCATAGATCATCGTCGCGCGATACCCCACTGCCACGCCACGCCGCCTAGGTTAGGTTAGGCTCTACCAATTACGTTGCCCATTATTCAGCTTGCTTTTCGTCAATTGAAATCCAATTGGACGAATCTGGTGTCTAGCGTCTGGACGCGATCATCGTCGAAGCTTGCGATCCATGTATACTGCTCACAAACATTAGGGGACATTTCAAAATGAATATGAAGCGATGAAAAAGAGAAACGTTTGATTTTTTTTTTTATTAAACGACAACTTTCATTGACTCTTAGATTATGAATATGCACGATATAAATTGCACGATACAATATACAATGAAGACTGTAATTGAATGCAACAATTATAAAACTGACTCTGTTAATATATTAATATATTGTATGTATCGAATGAGCGTATCTTGAAGGTACAAGTTAAAATATTTTCGAAACGATTAACTACATTAAAAAAACGTTTTATACAAAAGAGGCACCGATATTTTTTAATATTGATGCATAGAAAACGTTTGAAGGCGTTTGAAGATATTTGAAGACGTTTGAAGACGTTTGACGGCGTTTGAACATTTTTTATTTAAGACTATTCGATTCAGTTCGTCATTCTGTATAAGAAAAAGTATTGAACCGTCAGTTCAGAAAATATTTTAACTAAAATATTGCAGTGCGATACTTGTTCAAAGTTGAATTTCTTTGCTCGATTTCATGCTCTTTAGATACTAGATGGTATTTTGTTTCTCAGATTATCTCGTTTGCCGTTAGATTTCTTTCCTTGTGGCCAACTCTAATGAAAGTCTACGTTCATGTACCAAAAACCGCAGAAGACATGCGTCAACAAATTGTCCAAGAATGTAGAAACACCACTGCACCAATGTTAAGCAACGCGAAACATTCTTTAAGAATTAGATTACAAAAGCGTTTAGACGTCACGTCAATGGTAACAGCTTTGTGCACATTTTGTAACAACTGTTACGTAAACATTTATTTCATGCTAATCGCAATAAATAATTAACAAACGTTACAAAATCTCCTGTTGCGACTAATGCTGCTATTACAGACAAATTTACCGCGTTATTTCAATAAATAGATATCAATCTCCTCAACTGATGGTTTTTCGGTGTAAATGGCTCGATACATTTAAGTGGACGCGTGTATTCAAAAATATGCGACTTAAAAGAAAAATTACGATTTTCAAAACAAAAGTAAACTTGAACTTGTTAAAAGATTTTTTTAAAAAACCATTCACTTTTACTTGTAAGGACGTAAGTAATCGTTTCAGCTTCCAACCTCAGGCGACTCACCCTCTACATTTTGCTATTTAATATATATTCGAGCATAAACATAAAAATAAAAGTATTTTTGAATATTAGAAATAAAAATGTCTGTTTCAATTGGCTGTATTTACTCCATATTTATTTACTGGTTGTGCCTTTTTAAAAATTAAATGGAAACAAAAACGCGTGTCCATACACCATTGAAAACGAGCAGTCATTCACGTGCATCTTTATTTTTTAGAATCTCGTACGAATAACAGAGCGTAGGAGCTCGTAAAGCTGCGAAATGTTATCTAAACGTTCCTCCTTTGTTGGATCCGCGTGCTGAACTCGCTCCCTGTTCCATCAACTGGCCAGCCGTAATGGCACGGCGTGATAAAGAACGCTGGCTGAAGATAGAGGTGATAAAGCGAACAGCCGAGAGCGGGAGATTTAAACGCCACAATTAACCAACTACCTTGACCTACACTCGCTCGCTGTACCACTGCGCGCTCGCGCACGCTCGCAACGTGCAGGCGCAATTTTCAGCCGAACCAGTTGAAAAGGCTGAGAGAATTTCTCGCGGCGCGAAGCTCAACTATTCGCAATAAACGTAACGGTAGTTTAAAGTTGCCTCGTATCAGCGAGAACGCGTGGAAACGGGGGTCAAAGTTCGAGCGAGGGAACAATTCGGTAGAAAAAAAAAGAAGCGAATGAACGAGGAAATCGTAAAACAGAGAAAGGAGAAATTGCGCGAGAGATAATGGAAATCCAATTGTCGAGTAAATATTTAATTACGTGCGCGTCTCCGTTTTATCATCCCTCGGGGGATGCGCGCGATGTAATAAAAACCGTTTCGATACAGACGATGCAACCAGCGAGCCGTTCATCGTCAAAGCTTCTCTCGCGTAATTGGAGGAACGTGTTTTTCTCTACGGAACAGAGAGGGATCCATTTGCTACCTCCATCGCGGCATCAGATCTCGGGAACAACGGGAACATCGACCGAAAGGTATCTTCTGAAACAGATTCTAAATTTCGATTCTAAAGATCGACTCACCGCGTAAATTATATCGCGTTTCGTTGCATTCCCGAGAAAGAACAGAGCTCTTGTGTCGTTGCGGGACGAAACAAGCGCCGAACAGTGGCACGAAACGTTTTGAAAAAAATAGGTAAACGAAGAAACCCGACGCGGTTCACGCCGCGAATATTATCACGTTGCGAAATTTGCTGCAATTTCGCGTCTTTGGAAACGTGTAACTGGCGAAATGAAGTTTGAGCGAGTACTCATCTCGCGTGGCTGGAGAACGTAGTGACGAAACGACGTTTCGAAATGAGAAATTGCGTCGAAGTACGCGCACAGTGAATCCGATCGATATTCAGACACTAAATACTTATAATTGGACTGTTGTAATTTCGTATAATTTGAAGCGTCGAGCCTTCTCGTACTTTTAACTGTGTTGTTCATTTTATTCTAAAATATGTTTCGAGGTGTGTTATTCATTTCACATCACGGCGAGTAAGTAATGTGGAAAATTAAAGTTTTAAAATCTGCGACAGCAGTCGAATTGCAGTTCAAAAATGTCAGATTCTACGTCGAAGCAGTAAAAGTCTAATGCGACGTCGGAAGATCGAGTCTAAAACAGAGGCAGCTCACCTGCTTGGTAGAAAAATCAAATCAGACTGAGAGAGTGGGACTCACGCGCGGCGAGGAAGCATCGACGTAGTGGGGAGACCGATGCAGTGGAGGGGGTAGCGCTAGCGATCAGAGGAGTGGGGGTAAAGGCTCGCGGGCCGCCAGTTAACCAGCTTTACTTTAAAAAGCAAAAGTCAACCGCCGGCCTCTAAGGACCGACGTGGCAGTTGACGTGTTAAAATCCTAAAGGAAGAAAAAAAAAGAAAATTGAAATGGAGGAAACTTTCGTCTCTTTCGCAGTACGCGACAGTGTTTTGAATCCTCGACGAAAGATCGAGTCGAGGCGGGCTGAATCGATACCGGGTCGCGCGGTATTAGCATTCAAAGGAGAGCGGACGCCTTTTACGGAGTTGGAGCCCCGCGTGCAAAGTGGGACGAAGATTTATTCGGAGCGGAATTAATAACGCACGCGGTCGTACGTCATCCGTCGCGGGCAGACTGTTCCTTTCGCGTTCGATCGGAGGGCGTGAACGGAGAAAGCGAAACGAAAATCATCTTGCGTCAAGCTGAACGATCGAACGACCAGTTCGCGAGTCGACAAATTTTTTTTCCTACGACATTTGCCAGTGCTTCTTACCAGCCGATCTCGAGGGGTAACGGGAAAAACTGCGTGCGATTTCACGTTGGCCGGGAGAGCGAGTAAAAGGAAAGTCGGTAGGAACAAAAGTAGAAAAACTATGGAAACGCAGTTTTAGGACACAACGCGTCGCAACGCAGAGCGGCGAGCGCGTAGGTGTGCCGCCGCTTTCTCGATCGCGGCTCGATTCGACCGGGCTCCGGACGAAAAGCGAGCCACGGCGGGACGAGGAGCGGGAACAATACCGCGATTTATTCGCAGAGAAGGGGAGGATAAGAGCATGCCGGCAGCTTTCTAGCAGCGCGCTGTCGAACGGCCATTAAATCAGAGATCGAATACCGATATATATATATTTCGAGGCTTCGATATTTCACCGGTGTTTGAGTTAGCAATAACGTAACACAACCGCTTTTCGATCGACCCTATTAATATGGATATTTTTAAACGCTGTTTGGTACAAATACTGAAATTTATATTGGCATTCTATTCTGGCGCTGCGAGGAAGAACGTAGTAGTATTAAATAAAACAGCTCTGCCTGCACGGAATTTTTTTAAATATAAAAATATAGGAAAAAATATCGTTTGTTTCAATTATTAAACATAAAATATTTTTTAAAATGAAAAAAAGTAACGTTTAAATAAATTTTTTATTAAAGAGTGGGGCATAAATAATCCCACCGTGCAACTAACGTTTTAAATGAAATTCATTGAAACAGAAAAAAAATAAAAATGCGTTAACTGTCCCCCCCCCCCAAAAAAAAGGTGGGACAATTTTAAACCAACCAAATCCCAAAAGAATTGAAGATCCTTTGCGAGACGAGTAACGAAACGCGAAACTCGCGTTCAGCGGCGCGATTTCTCGATGCAGCGCGGCGTCGAATAAAACACGCAGCAGGGATCGATGTACGTACAATGTTCGTGTACAATGGTGCTTCCACCCACTCGTCACAAGGGGAAGGGAGACGGAGAGGCGATCGAAAAACGATCGAGGACGAGAGACGGAGAGATTCGACTCGCGGCGTCGCAGCCAAGATACAGAAGGAATGCAAGGCCGTATCTTCTCCTCTTTACGATTCCGCGGAGATTTTCCTTTCGCATGAACGACCGCGCGTATCGGGCTACTCCGCGAGAAAGAGAGAGAGAGAGAGAGATAGAGAGAGTGTTGACCGGTCCCGCGAGACCAGCCTTAAATAATAATCACGGGTAATGACAATCGCCGCGCGCGGCGCAACGGCCGCGATAAAGATAATACGATAGTGGCCAGGTTGCCCCGGCCAGGCGAGAAAAGCCAGCCCCGTGTCTTTCCTCTTTTCGCTTTCCTCTCCTTGGATGAGTGTCCAACGACGTAAACCAGCGTGTGGACCGACGTGTCCTCGCGAAGGCGCGCAGCCTCGCCGGCAAAACCTCGGCTCACTCGATCGAACAGCACGGGGGCCGGAGATACGCGCGTTCCCCCGAGCGGAGCAGCTCTATCCTGCACGACGCTTTACGAGCCGGGAATCGGGTTATCGAGCGCGCGGCCGTTTCGTTCTCCACCCCGACACAGCGAGAGACAAGTTTCGTACTCTTTCTACCAACGCCACGGAAACATCGAGTTTTCTTACGTATTTTCAATTGAAAGTTGCAACTCTTGACCGAAAGTGAAACTGAAAAGTCACGTTTCTTTTCTTCTACTCTTTTTTTTTTTTCCAGACTACGTAGGGCCACGTGCTGTATTTGCGCGTGAGATCGTGATCGCGGACGGACATAACCTCAAAGTCACGGTCGAGCGTTAATCGAGGTTAGGATCCGTTGCATCGTTGAACCCTGCGAATTTTGATCTGCATCGATTGATTACTCGGTTGAAATATAAAATTAGTACGAAGACAATCTGAGATGCAACCTGTAGCAAACTTTGTAAGAGACACATTAATAATGTGTCAATGAATTGTCGGTGTTTATTTCGTTGATTATCACTGCATATTATTTACCGCATATGTGATGTTCTTGAGTGCTGAAACTGTATACGTTGCTATTATGGAGCAGAGACTGTTATTTATTTATAATAAATGATTTTCAATATGTTATTAATATATAAATTATTATATAATAAATTTATTTATAACTAGTCAGAATATACATATTCTTAATTTCTTAATTTCAGTTTGCACAGGTACAAGAAAAATCACAAACAAATTCTATACCTTCGATTTGATGGAAATATCTGGAATTTTAATGTCAAAATTTTGTTTGCACTGTATTCTACTCATCACGAAGGTAAAACTTTTCCAAGGAACCATAGATCGCAACCTGACAGTTCTCTTGAAAAATGGCAAAGAAATTTCTTAATGGACGCGTGGGTTCTAACAACGACTTTATGATTCTGCGTAGGTGTAATGTTTGTATTTCGAGTAATATCAAACAGTTAGTTTTATTATTTGGATTCGCACTGATGCTACAACTATGATAAATCAAACGTTAGTGAAATAAAGCCGTAGTTAAGCCTGTTCCAGGAACATAAAGTCGCTGTTAGAACTTTTCTTCTACTAAAAACTATGGTTTTGTAGAATACAAAAAAAAAAAAAAATTTTTTTTTGACCTTGAAATTCAAGACAAAGATCAATTCTGCGGCGAAACGATCGACAGGCAAGTGTTAACACGAAGTTAACAAACGCGGGGAAAATGTTGCCTTTAAGGCAATGGAGTAATCTATCGCGAGTTAGGGGCGCCTACGTTGTAGCACGTGACATCAGCCAGGTCGAGGGTGAAAGAAAGACGAAGGGAAAGGCAGTGGCCCTTTCCTTATCCTCGAAGAAGGGGTGGAAGAGGGGCGAAAAAGGAGATGGCGACGTGTTAATCGAACACGGCCTCGATTTATAGACTTCGGCGGAAATGTACGGAAAAGACGGCAAGGGGAGGACTGCCCACTCTCTCTTTACGCTCTTTCGACGTACGATCCTCCCGTTGGAGGGGGGAGCGCGATGCGACACAGGGGATAGAGGCGAGCAAATATTTTCGTTCGGAATGGGACGCGTGCGTATTTGCGAGCACCTAGAAACAAGGGAACCGATAACGAGCACTCCCTTTCCACTTAGTTTCGCAATTGCAGTACGTGTTTCGCGAGTACTCGAGTCCTCCGCCAATAACGATCGCAATCCTCGATGACGAACAGGCTGCGGATTTTCATGCAAGATCGTTTCTTTCTTTTTAGGGGGAAACGTAATTGGAAAAGCAGAACCTAGGTAGAAAATATGAATACTTTGTATATTTTTCCGCGTTACGTATTCGTATTGAAATTTCCCATAAATGTATGAAACTTTGCATTCGTCTAGTGACGAACGTGGTAAATATAATCGAGACAACCTTTGGGATAACCAGAATGTATTGTCACCTAACTAAAATGTCGAGCTAACTAACTAATAAACCGTAGTGTATTTCTTTTTTTTTTTTTTAATCACACAAATATTCGAAATGAACGCGTGTGTATCTGTATTGCGTACGTGACTCGCGGCGATGTGAAGTTTATGGTCCGTGTGCCGCAGTGCTTCTAAAACCAGCCGAGATTCTGGGGAAGAAGCCTAAATTTCTAATGCCGGTGAGACGAGTTCCGCGAGACGAGGACGCGAGCTTACACTGAGAATGGCTGATATCTAGGTTGGAGGAGATACATGACTCTCTCTCTCTCTCTCTCTCTCTTTCTCTCTTTTACCGCGCTGCCAGTGGAATAAATGGGGTGAAAATGGGGAGAAGCGTCTTCGAGTCGCATCAACGCCTATTTTTATTTATTCAGACGATACTCCTGACTGTACGATAGTCACAACTTCCTTGCTAGTCGGCGAAGGATATAAAACATTTGTTACAACTTTGACGCATATACACATATATTCGTTCGTGGTCATTTTCTCAGAGTTAATTTAGCTCGCGCGAATTTTCAACCGGATCTGGGTGTTTTTGAAAAATTTTCAAACAACGTATTATTTTTAAATTCGCAAAATAACGAAATTATATTGTTGAATATTTCATGTATTAATATTTACATAGCTTGAAGTTTTCCCAATATTATGTCACATTACCAATATTTGCATTTTCCAATATTACACTACAATCATTTTCCCAATATTATACTACATTATTAATACTTACGTAGCTTGAAATTTCTTTAATCGAACCAAAGCTATACGTCACTAATTACCAAATACGAACAAACGTTGTTTCAAAAGTTTATTTGCAAATTATCAATCTCGCCCAGATCTGCGTTCAATCCATTTTCCTTGAATTAACATAAAGACCGACATTGTACAATAAATCCGCAGCGCAATCGGTACGATCGAACGAACAATCGACGCCTTCGTACACGCGTACAATTGACTCTTTTAGAGAAACGAGCGTCGAACGAAGTACCGCACAGAGAGCATCCATCCATTCCTGATCGATTATCAGACTCTTCGACGTCTTTATTTTCTGAGAAACGCACCGCTGACGAAAAATTTCGTCGTCCACACCTACCACGTGCCGCAGCTAAAGGGTTAAATATGGCTCGTAAATCGTTGCTTCGCTTTCACTAGCGAGAAAAGAGACCGATCATAACTTGCTGCTCGTGACTTATCAAATAAAACACGTACTCTCGCAAGTTTTGTACAACCATAACGTTCATAAGTATATATTGATGATGAACAACTGTCTTGTGTGTCATCTGTTTTTCTTTCCCTTGAGTGTAGATTCAATTTTGAAAGAAAGAGCGAATTAAGTGGTGTAAATTCAAGTTTGAAAAAAAAAAAAAAGAATGATTTAAGGCTAGTTTTAGTTACACAAGGATGTCATCTATTTGTATTTTGTACAACTATATAACGCTCGTAGGTTTCGCAGGATTCTAAATTTCTAAGAAAGTTTCACCGATAAAAAAAGAGAAAAACAGCGCGCTGAACCGTTCTAAAACGATTCGTTGGAGGCAGCAGAGGCAAAGAGAGTTGCAAAAATCGGCCGTTTCGGCGAGCGATCGCTCCAGAAATTATCGCAACAGCCGCGATATATCGCCCTGTTGTTGACCTAGCTGCAACGCTCCCGTTGGTCTTAATTAAAAGGCGCGGCCGGTTATGAATTCAACAATGCGCCGCGCGAGTCGATCGAAACTGGGCCGAGGGAAGCGAGAGCGGATAATTTATGACAAATTGCGAGCCGCGTTGCTCGGATCGGGAGGGCCCTCCGAGGGAGCGAGCGCGGCGAACGCGCGTGTTAATTATCGTTCACGGATTACACGACCGGGCGCACGCGCCGGAAGTGATGCAAGGTACGCGTCAGCTGCGCGGAAAATAAACGACGCGCTTCCGACCGAGCTGGGATACAAACCGATACACACCGTGACTAAGTTTGTTTAAATACGACTTCCTCGTACCGCGTCTCTTCGCAATTTTTCTTTCTCCGAGCTTCTCCGGGGCTGGTTGGGTTCTCTCGCCTTCCTCGAACGAAATTTATTCGATTCGACTCGACTCGTTCGCTCGTAGCATTCGCATTATCAGATCGCGTTCAGGTTCGAATAGCAGACGAATAAAATAAAAACCGAGTACAAATTGGACTAGAGTCGAATACAATCTATACATGTTGATAATGAACAATTGTTTTGTTGATAATGCACACTTGAGCTGTTTCTTTTTAACACGTCTCTGCGGACCGACACTTACAATAATCCGTTTAGTCGGTGTCGGAGGCGTATCGAGTCTGATAAATACACTTGATTGTTATTAATATAAAAAATATACATAACGTGAAAAATACACGTTCAATTCTGTTTCGAACGTGTCAAAGTTCAATTTTTAAAAAGAACTTAAAGTTTTATTTAAACACCGATGTCTTCTTCAGTGCTGTACGATATCCTAAATTCATAAATTCGTCGAAAGAAGTTTAAATTTTATTGCTGAATGTCATTGCAAGAATGTTTTTTTTTTCTTTTTTTGAAAGTGGGTGCTCCATTTAAGACTATTATAAAGTGATGAAGAATTGTCGAGAAACAAATGACTGCCTCTTACGTGAAATGAAACGAGAAAATTTTGTCTCGGACAAAATCTCTAGGACAGAGCTGGCTAACTGGCGGCCCGCTGGTGTAGTGGAAGGGAGTGGCGCAGTGGAGGGGAGCGACGCAGTGGAGGGGAGCGACGCAGTGGAAGGGGTAGCGCTAATTGAAACATAAGCTTCCAATTGAAATACAAATATAATATTTGATATCGTTCGTGTTATTTAAAATTTGTTATTATTGAAGGCAAGCGACAAGTCCGTTGGTAACCAAAAAATCCTTTCATCCTTTCTAACAATTTCATTAATTATTACATCGATTTTATTGCTAAACGAAATTAACGTTTGCCAATATTTTCTAGTTGATTCAAACGCGAACTCTTATTTAAATATGTCAACGTATGAATAAATGAAACTGTGCCACTTCCAAAAAAAAAAAAAAACAAAAAACACGGTTCATCATGATCGATTGTCACTAATGGACTGTGGATTTTTAGAAAATGACGCGAGATGTAAAAATACAGAATTCCACTTTCTCAATTGTGGAAATATCTGCACAAAAGCGTGCAGTCTGCCGATAATTGCGATCTTTTTTCCAACGTCCGGCGTCCTTGCATGACTCGCGAGAGATGCGCGTTCCCCAACAAGCAATTACAACCGGCATGCACGCAGTTTCACCATTAATTGCGATCCGTTGCTTTCCTCGCTGACACGAGCAAGGCGTGTCGTCGCGTTGGAAAGTCCATTTTCCCATCCGACCCGAAAATAAAAAGAAAGAATAGCAACGCGACTTCGCGGCGACTTCACGGCGCTTTCTAGCAAAGTTCGCACGATCGCAAAATCGTTCTTCTCCTGCTGTGACGAAAAGAAATCTTGAGATTGCCTACATGGATCCTTCGATCGAAG
>KQ435883.1:336784-352558 GCA_001276565.1 Melipona quadrifasciata
TAGGTTTTTTTCAGGTACGTCGAAAAGTTTGATCTCAATCGAAAAATGGACGTCTACGGGGAAGGGGACGTCACTGGGTGATCGATTAAATTCCACGCGAGAGCTAGTTTGAATTTGTTGACTCGCCGCCGAGTGTTTGTTTGTCCCGAAAACAGAAACGAGATGAAAGGGAACCGATGCACGCGCATAAACCCACGCAGTCGTGACTAGGCGCTTTCCGAAAGGCGGGGGAAAAAAATGTCCTCACGATCAGAGGGGAAGGAATCGCGGCAAATATTTACCGGCAAATTTACCACCCCTTGTCCGACTAAACGCTCGAAAAACAAGGGGACATGCCAGCCAAGTGTCCATCACCGTGTTCTGTTGAAATTTGTTTTCATAAATGTACACATTGTATTTCATGTATTTTCATAAATGTATACATTACGTTATTTCCGAAGAAAATATTTGACATTCTTCTTTTGGGGGGGGAGTGAAAACTATCCTCAAAGTTGATGGTCCGGTGTATAAATATATTTTGTCAAATACCTCGGAAATTATCGAAGATACAGTTTTCGTCGAAATTGACGAAATTAGCGTTTTTCAACGACCAATCTAACAGTGTATATCACTTTATTTAAAAGACGACTTGTGTTTGAACAATACATTTAAAAAGCCGTATTTTTTGTAATTCTTTGACGTAAATTTTTTCAAGTAAATGTATACGAAATAACCAAAATTTGCCGAAAGTTCAACAAAAGTCCACTTAAATCCGAACCTCGCGAATTCGCTCTTCACGCGAAACCAAGTTTAAATAATAACTGAAACAATAAGAGCATTTCTCCCGTTGGAGCATGGTGGGTGGACGGTTCCAACAGACAAAAGCAACTCAATTTCAGTTTCAGGTAAACGAAACGTGTGTCTGTTGTCAAAAAGTAACCAAACGAACTCTAATTTATTCCTAAATTAGCTATATGTTATGTTTTTATCGATATTAGGTCAGCAAACGCATACCGGAGGACTCGACATACGTGTGGCGGACCATTTTTTTGCCCGAGTTACGCGGGTTCGATATTGCGTGTCGACTGTCGCGATAGGAAATTCCCAAACGAGGAGAGACGCGTGAGAACGAGGGACGTCGTTTAATTGCGTCGTGGCGCGCAAACGCGTGTGCGAAAGCGGCGCGGCGCGACACACGCGTATCGCGGCTCGCTAATTACCAAAGGAGATATGTACGTGCACGCGCCGCGGCTCGCCGATCCATGCTCCAGCCCTTTACAGATGTAACTCGCGCGATAACCAAGCCCATCTCGACTTCCTTCGCCAAGAATCACGAATTCAATTCCGCGACCTATCAGTCTTCACTCCTCGAACGAAACAAACGTGAATTGACGCTGTACAGGGTGGAAAGAAAAATGTCTCCGTAATGAAACACCTTCGATTTAATAGAAATGCACGTAAAGAGAAAAATTGACCTTGACCTTGAATTTCAAATTCATCTCAGAAAAGATTTTTCTCCTTGCAATATATTCTACTCGAAGGCAAAACTTTCCCCAAGAAATCATAGGTCAAAAATTAATAATTCTCTTGAAAAGTTTCTCAATCATTCAACACTGCAGACACGTTCTAACAGCGACTTTATGGCTCTAGACATGTGGATGTCTGTTTTACGTTTAACTTTCGTATAAAGTTTCACTAACATTTGATTTTATCGTAGCATCAATGCGAGCCTAAATAATCAAGTGACAAAAAATTTGCGTGCGTTCTAACAGCGACTTTATGATTCTGGACGCGTGGATGCCCACTTCACGTAATCTTCGTATTAGGTTTCACTAACGTTTGATTCATCATAGTTGTAGCATCAGTGTGAGTCTAAATAATCAAATAATAAAACTAACTGTTTGATATTACTCGAAATACAAACATTACACCTACGCAGAATCATAAAGTCGTTGTTAGAACCCACGCGTCCATTAAGAAACCTTTTTGCCACTTTTCAAGAGAACTGTCAGGTTGCGATCTATGGTTCCTTGGAAAAGTTTTACCTTCGTTGCGAGTAGAATACAATGCAAGAAAAAATAAATTGTTAACCTTGCAGTTCAAAGTCAAAGTCAATTTTGCGGCAGGTTCTTTACGTTGTTCTTCCTTCAAAGATTCTTTCTCGACGTGTTTCTTGATGTAAACTTTTCTTTCCACTTTGCACAACGGAGCACCGGTTGCACGTGGAAAGTAGCGCGATTTAAGGCCGATTATAAACTCAAGCGGACAGCAGTTCGTTCGGAGAGCAACTGAAACTGTCGAGCGTCGAGTGAAAACTCGTTTGTAACAGAGCGAATTTTCCACGCGCGGTGGCATCTCGTATACCCTACGCAAAACTAATTGCGAGTATTATATATACACGTACGTGGGAATTACCGTGCGCCGCGGTGCGTGCGTACGGTTCAGCGCTAATTGCAAACGAGGTACACGCGCCCGCTACAACGTTTTCACTCTGGGGTCTTGCAGCCCTATTAACAGAAGCTTTACGGATGCGAGAGCCATCTCTCCCTGGCTCCGCTCGCGTTATGGACTTCGCGTAACTATGTTTTCCTTCTTGCAGAAACGCGCTTCCGATAATACGAGAGACAAAAAAAAAAAAAAAAATTGTGTTAGCAAATGGGGAAAAAATGGAACAAGAAAGTTGATCGAAATAAGGAGAAGGAACGTTATCGCGTGGATCGGACGATCGTCGAGGTGGTAATTATCGCGATCACGCCAATTAATTCGACTTCCGTGCACGAGAAGTCGGTAGCGTTTATCAACACGTTACGGCTCACGAAAATACTCAAACCTTTCACAAGCACGCACTAGTTCGTCGTGTTACTAATAAAATTTTCAAGCACGCGTTAACGCTAGAAAATTGTACCGAAAGAAATTAAAGTGCAAGGTACAAGAAAAAGAACGCGAGCTTCTGTTAACACACTAGATTTACAAGGAATCAATTTGACGCTGACTTTTATCGATGGAATGACATTTCTCCCGTCAACTCTCAAAATTTTTGTATGAAGATCTTTGTATCTCTAGATACTCGTCAAATTGACGGATCATAGTAATAAACGAGCTTTATTCATGAGGTCATTCATATTCATCATTCGACTGTGTCAAACCCAATATCAACACTCCGGAGCAATGCAAGCAAAGAGAGATCTGTAACGTGAGTATTTGTGCAATCGTACGGGCCTAAGTACGAAAAGCAATAGGTCCAAGAATGAAGAACGAATTGCAGTCGTTAACTCGTCAATCAGAGTGTAGACACTTTGTGTTTCAACAGAGCCGGGGTTAACTGGCGGCCTACGAATCCCTGCCCCCACTTTTCTGTTTGCTAGCGTAGTGGAGGGGATCGACACAGTGGAGGGGGTAGCGCTAGCGATCAGGAAAGTGAGGGTAAGGCCGCCAGTTAGCCCGTTAGAAAACGTTAATTAAATTGTACAGCTAAATTGTTAATTTATTAAATTAAATTAATCGTTTCTTTTTTAAAGGGAATATTTTCTCTTGAATTTAGTATTTTCTCTTACCCGGAAATTTGAGAGAGAAATGTCCGTGATCCTAGTGTTAATATACTTTATTAAAAATCACTAACAAAATGCACTGTTATATAGATATATAAAATTCCCATGAAAAAATTATCATTCTGACCACTTTGGTAGTTCTAACTAATGTTAAACGAGTGTCTTTCTCGCCAGCCAGCGGTCTCCGTGCAATACGGATGGCACGAATTTGATTGATCCTGATCTCTTAAGCTGGATCGAGGCAATTCACGTTGGCTCGCGGGCGAATTATTCCTCGGCAACGTGACCGGGATAACTTATCGCCGCGGGTACAATTTACTTTCGTGCATCGTTACGAGGTCTCGCTCGATGCTCGCTCACAGTCGCGGTTGAGCAGCCACCGCGAGAGAAAAAAAGAAAAAGAACGACCGCCATCGGGCGCTGTGAACGATTCGCTTAATAGAGAGGGAGAAAGAGGGGGAGGGGAAGAGAGAGAGAGAGAGAGGGGGGGGGGCGACCGCAAAGGATATCGGCCAGTTTCCGGGGGCACAGGGATTAAAAGTTTATCAGGATAAACGGCCGAGTCGTGGGTCAATCGGATATATCGAGGTCGGAACCACGAGGAGAGAACCACGTAGCACGTGCAACGCCGCGCAAATAACCGACTGCTAACGCGACGCGATCTAGTCTTGATCGATTATTGACACAGTGAAGAAACGAGCGATTAACAGTGAATATCGGGAAACACTTTGCTGGATCCTTTTTTTTTTTTTGGACATTATCAATTTATCATTTATCCAAAATACGCAGGAAAACATAAGCTCTAATTGTTTCAAAGAGGCACTTTACCCGCGAAATACGAAATTACTTTTTACTTCGACCCAATACACTGGGTTTCAAGGAGTCTTCTCTTTGCCAATTTCTCGATACGCACGATCTAACCTTGGTACACCGAACGCTCGTTGACAAACGGGACGTAGTCGAAATTAATGGACAAGCTTCTGCAAACGTGAGAGCTAGGAATCTATTAACGATCGCTGGCGCTAAATTGAGAAGACCACGTCGCGTGCAACGAAGGGTGCCGTAACCAAAATCGCGGTTGAGGACGACTCCGTCGCGATCGAACGAACCTTGAGCTCGATTCAAACCCAACTGGCAATCGTACACATCGAGAACGAAATCCTTCGAAGGTTGCACGGAAGGAATCCACGATGTTTCTCGACGATTTTGAGATTCTCGGAACAGAAATCCATCAGCGATACACGGTGGAGACGAAGAAGAGAGTTCAGGACGCGTTGCAACTGATAGTTTCGTCCTGGTCGACAGAGGTCCCCTGGTAACAGGTACTAATTAAAGCGGCGACGTGCCGAGCGTAATAGAGAAAGCAGCGGGCAGGTAAGATGCAGCGCACACAGTTGGAGCGCGGGAAGCTTACGGGCGAGCGGGACCGAGAGTGCTCGCGCGCGTTCCGGACGAGTCGAGGTATATCGAAACCGAGGTTCATTGTTCGGCTCGCAATGACCGAGTGGCTAAGTGTGAGGGTCAGGGACGCGAGGGGCAAGGGAAGGAAACACTCCAGACCACGTAGGTACACCGAACGCAGCCAAAGAACTAGCCAACAAATCCGATGGCTCGATCGTCCGCCGTTGCACCAATTGGCCGCTCTGTGTCTTTCTTTATTTTCACTGCTCTTTTACTCTTTTGCATATCCTACGGCGACTGCGGGCATCAGCTACTGGCGACACGTCTGCAGACGTGGGATGTTAACCCTTTTTTCGTATCATCTACCAGCAATTTATTTCACGAAGCATCGTCGCTTCAATTAAAATAACGTGGCATTGGAAACAATCGTTCAAACTTCATCAATTATATATCGTGCAATTAACGTGTACGTTAATATGTATTGTATTGTATAATATTGTATCGTATTGTATGTATTGTACAATGTACAATCTCTGGCAAAATAATATCTTCCCCTAATTTTTTAAACTTTCGTAAGGAGCGACGAGACGCCTAGTTTATGCAAATTATTCCGAATTACGAATCATCGAGTTTCAATTCACCGAGGACTGTCTTCAGAAATTCTTTTTACAAAATCAAATGTATACGTTGGTTACAATTATCGGCAAATTATAAAATAGAGGAGGCTGTCAGCTGGATTTAGGTACGATATGGCCTCAGAGGTGCAAATGGTTAAAATACTCCCAAAGTATCCTGAAATTTTCAACGAAGGAGAAGCGATAAAGGATTCGACTTCAAAAGGAACTCTTCTTCTTCGAAAGAAACCTGTTGTCCCACACCGATAAAGATACGAAGAATGCTGCGAACTTTCTCATATCGTATCACACCACCTCGACTATGGGAATCGAAGGGCTAGAGACTACAGCCGAGGCAGCCCGCTGCGTCAGAACGATTTAAATATTCCACCGACAGTGTAGAGGAAGTTGTAACGCACGCGTGAAAACGGGAAACCACTCTCGAACAAGCTACGTCCACCAGCGCTGCCGGTGCTTCCAATTCCGGGAGAACCGAGGAAAATATTCCATCAGCGCGACGAGTAAAATCAATCGCGACGAGAAAAAAAGCAAGTGTGGCAAATGGCACACCTACTCGTACGTTAACTTTTTATACTTTTTCTCGCTCTTTTTCTCTTCCAGTAGGGTTCTGAAACTTCTACTTCGCTAGTTGCAGATTCGTGAGTATTAAAAAAATAAATTTTTTTAAGAAATTTTGAGTTTTCAATGTTTCTGCATATGTGCGCATCTTCGAGAAGAAAAATGTTCTCACTTTCACACTTGCTACGCGATAGTAGAAACATCTTGGAATCAAGCTTCAAAACGCGAACCTAGGTTTATTCTCTCTCTTTGTTTGCAATAGTTTAAATATTTAAACGATTTCTGAAACGTCCGAATATTAATGGGAGTGACTTGGCAGCTTGCCAAGTTGTTCGAGGAGAAAGGAAAAATTCTGCAAATGATATTATGATAATTGCAAAATTCGAAGTGAGACCTACCGAGGAATAAAGGGAGAACAAATTTCGTTACTTCGTTGCACGATGCACGTGATTTCATGCAAAAATTGCACGATTATTAAGACGAAGATCGACGATCGAATTTTTCGATCGGAACGAAAGCGAGACCGAAGCGTGCAAAGTTCAACGATCGCAACGGGGCCGAGGGAACAAACAAGTGGAGGGCAATGGGCACGAGATCGAGTGCATCATCGAACGCGGAGCGCAAGTCCGATGAATTGATCTCGCCTTGAACTCTTGATTGATCACCGTTACGCGCCGCGGAATTTCTTTTCGCGTTAATTAACGGCATCGGTACGTTATCGAGGCGACCATTATAACGGGGCCGTTTAGAGTTTTTCATCGATCGGCACGCGCCGATATACACGCGCGTACATCCCCCGTCATCTGTGCTGCCATCTCTCGAGATAAATTAGAAAGCGTCGACCCAGTAATTGCGACCCAAATCGCAACGATATGGAACGAATTTCAATTTTAACGGGGCACGCGCGATCTTGTTCTCCGTTTCGTTTCGCAATCGGGGGACATTAGCTTCACCACCTACGTCGTTTAATGCTCTCTGCCTCGTTCCTTCTGGACTTGGAGCGCTTTATTTCGTTCTTTGATACATTTCGCGATCAGTGTCGTTCAGTGTCGTTCAGTGTCGTTCATCGACCATATATTTGGCAAAGATCGTCGTTAAAGATGGAAAAGATTCGATCTCGAACTCGACGAGATGAAGGAAAAAGCTTATCCGTGGCTATCATAGATGTGTGTTTCGATTTGATGGATATGAATTTCAAGGTCGAATTTTTTTTGCAATGTATTCTACTTATTACGGAGGTAAAACTTTTCCAAGGAACCATAGGTCGCAACCTAATAGTTCTCTTGAAAAATGGGAAAAAAGTTTCTTGGACGCGTGGGTTCTAACAAAGGCTTTACGATTCTGGACGAGTAGGTGTAATGTTTATATTTCGAACAATGTTAACAGTTAGTTTTATCATTTGATTATTTAGATTCACACTGATGCTATGCTAAATCTTTGATTATTTAGATTCACACTGATGCTAAAAGTGAAACCTAATAAAGTCGCTGTTAGAACTTTTTTGCCATTAGGTTACGACCTATGATTCCTTCGTGATGAGCAGAATATAATGCAAAAAAAAAAAATTTTGACTTTGAAATTCAAGATCAAGGTCAATTTTCATTAAATCGAAGGTCCAAAATTCATTTATGATAGCCATGGGCAAAATTTTGTCCCATCCTGTACATGTATATAAACTGGAATTAAGATTACAGAAATATGTATTCTGACTAATTATAAATAACAGTCTGTGCTCGAATGATATATACATAAAAGCAACATCGGTGAACAATTTGGAAGCGCTGACACACTCAAATGACAAAACCAACTGTTAACGTTATTCGAAATATAAACATTACATCCACGCGTTCAGAATCATAAAGTCGCTGTTAGAACGCACGCGTCCACAGTGTTGAATGATTAAAAAACTTTCTTACCATTTTTCGAAAAAACCATACGGTTCCTTGGAAAAGTTTTACCTTCCTAATGAGTAGAATACAATGAAAAAACAAAAGAAAAAAAAAATTTTAACTTTAAAATTCAAGGTGAAGATCAATTTCACGGCAAATTCTTTACACGTATCTCAGTCAAATCGAAGGTGCAGAATTCACCTCTGATAATCACCGACAAACGTTGTTCTTTCCACTCTGTACAAAAATACGTCGACTCTCGATACGACGGAATTGTTGCAAGTTGCCAAGTACTTGTAGATGGAACTTGTGGCTCCTACACGTCGCAAGTCGACGCAACTTCTATCCACCGCTTCTCAAAATCCAATTTCATCCCAAATTCGCCAAAGCCTCGTGATCCACCCTAGTTAAGTAGCACTAGTTACTCTAGGTAACCAGTTTATCCGCGGCGAGCCCTGTACTCCCTGTTTCGTCTCAACTTCTGCGGATTAATTTTCGCATCTTGCCAATGCTCCCTGGAGGCGGTCTTACGCGGGGAGACTGAATTCTTTTCAGCCAGCTAAATCTACCGAATGACCGATCGATCGATCGATTTCTGTTTCGCTTCGTTTCTCTTTCAAGAAAGACCCGCTTCTGTCTTTCAGACAGGAGGGAGAGGTTAGAAGGCGGTTCTCAGACTGAAAGTCGCGACAGACACCGTGTATATAGTGCAAGGAGCGTGGACTGGCGTCACAGAGATGCACGCAGACCACGGAAAGAAACCCCTACCTGTACATATATATATATATATGTGTGTGTGTGTGTGCGTGTGTGCGTGTGTGTGTATATATATATATGTATATATATAACACACGCACATATATATATATATATATGTGTAACATCGTGGAAGGCCTAGGAAGCACGTAAGACGAGTGCAGCTCTTCTAACGGTAATTCCTTTAGACCAGTACCGCAACTTCTGCAACCCAGAAGAGTCGATGCTTCTGGCTGCCGCTGTTTCTTCTGTTACCGAACAGACTACGGACGCGGTCGTTCGCGACCGGCTTCGCGGCTATCTCGAGAAACCAGCCAATCATCCGTCCGTGGCTTCTTTCCTCTCCCTCCCTCTCTCTCTCTCTCTCTCTCTCTTCCTCCTCCGACGAGTTCTGCCCTTTAGCTTTCTTCTTCTTTTTCTCTTTTCCATCGACTCGACACAGGCGGATGGCACACACCGACAGAGAGAAAGAGAAAGAGAGAGAGAGAGATAGAGAGAGAGAGGGAGAGGGAGAGAGTTCAGACGCCGCGGCGGGTAACAGAGGGAAATCATGTCCACGGAGGGGCAAGGGGACGCGACACGTCGACCAGGAAAAGTAACAGTAACCTTCTCGTGCCGTGCTACCGTGAACTTGCACGACCTCCCGCAATTAGCGCGATCCTTCGATCGTGCCGCATTAATAATTAATTCCCCGCGAGCCGAAGATATTTCAGTCCACTCTTCACAGTTCCAATCAATGACGAAGAGTGTATTCTCTCGCGTATTCTTCCCTCAAGCAAGAATTTCTTTCTGCTCACGATCGGAGATTTGATCGATTCGATCGGTCGACGAAAGAAGAAGAGCCAAACGAGCGAGACACCGCGCGTTCGTACTCCCTCTTCTCCCTCGTGTTACATTTAGATCGTTTGGCCGTGGACCAAAGCTCGTCGGCAGTAGACGTTGGACGAAACCAGCGAGCCAGAAGATCGAGAAATGCAAAGTGTCGGGTTTCGTGCGTCCTCGCCAATCGCCTCGAGCTTCCGTTCGATTACACGCGCTTGCAAAATTACGCCGCGAGTGAGGCTCGTTTCGTCTAACTGATCAATCGTGCCTTTTTGCTCGTTTGCACCGCGGCGAGAGAAACAGATTGAGAAAGAGAGAGAGGGGGGGGAGGGAGGGAGAGGGGGCAAACTTACATAAATACCCGTCGCCTAAGTGTCTTCGCGCGGGTAACGGTCCCTGCGAGCAATTCCTCGCCAGACTTCTTGCAATTCCGACGTTCGACTTTCAAAGAATCCGCGATTCGCTTCGCGGGCCGTTGTAATTGGCGAAGGAGAAAACCACCGGAAAACTCGAGGGGGCAAGCGCTCCGAACGCTCTTTTTACTCCAACATTTACGCACCCGATTAATTTCCTATTGCCCGTAATTTCGAGACTTTTCGTGACTTTGAACAGAAATGTTTTTCCTTCAAAACTTTTCGTCTTGATAATTTCGAGTCTTGTCTTCTGACTTTTCATTCAAGTAGAAAATTCTGACTGAAACGAACGAAAAAAAGTTCTTCGTCTTGACAACTTCCTGACGAAGTCTTGTCTCGTGACTTTCAACTGAAGTGGAAGTTTCTAATTAGAAGAAAATTTTTTGCACTGCGAATTAATTCAGATTTCTGCAGATCAAATTCACCTTGTCGTGGAGGCAACACACAGTGAACGAAGAAGTTTTTCCAAAAAATAAATTCTGCGCGATAAATGTTTGGTTCGATCCGTCAAACTGTGGACATTTGGTGGACGTTATCTTTCAATCATTCTGTCGCAACTGTCACACCTGATTATTGTTAAAACTATCGTATAAAATATGATTGATATGATTCTGCATACGCGTACATACAAAAACTTTCAGCGTTAAATAAATAGGTATCAGTTTTATGTCATTTCGTGGTGTTTTTTGTTCGAGTGTTACTACGCACGCGTAATAAAATTTTAATTCCCGAAACAGCAGCTTTACGTCAGATTTTATTCCATTTTGGCTTGAAATAAGTACCTCATGCTACTTTTCGTTCAAGTGTTACTACATACGCGCGATAAAATTTTAATTGCGTAGTAGCAAATCAGTTTACATCAGATTTTCGCGTTAAACATATAAATAAGTACTTTGTATCGTTTTATGTTCACGCGCGCAATCAAATTTTCATTTCACAACTTTACATCGGATTTTATTTTATTTCACTTTTGACTCGTATTTAAATAAATATATCGCGTCGTTAACTGTTAAGTATCGCTTAAGTATCGTTACATACGCGCGATACTCAAATTGTCCTTTTCGAATTTTATCTTCATTACAATGGCACGAGGAAACAAATTCACAGGAAAACATTGATTTGCAAAATTTCAACGACCTGCGAAATTGCAATCTGTGTGTATCTTCGCCAGCATTGACATTCGCGTGTTAGAGTTTGAATCAAAATGAAACGATCCTCCAAAAACCGTGAGATAACAGCGAAACGAAAGACGCGAAAGACAGTGGTGATTTGCGCAGCCAACTCGTGGCGATGGAAAAATCGAGGCGAACGAACGAATGAACTTTGCTCCGTCGATACGCACCCTCTACTTCGTACCCTCGTTTCGTCCATCTCGATGCACCTGACTGCCACTTGAAACTCTCGATGCAGCGAGTTCGCAGCATTCGTGCGCCAGACTCCGTAATGGACGCACGGAGCTGGTAATTGTGTTCCCACGGACACGCGCGTGTGCGTTCTCGAATCGCGAACGGCGGCTGTCGATGCTCGCGACAGCTCGCGAGTCACAATAACGTTTTCCTTTGCGGCGTTCATTACACGTAGACATATCCCGGATCAGTTTACCAACTCCAGTTTTCCAATTTCCCTCTGCGAGTCTAGCCTCGGAGTCAGCACGCCGCGGAAACGTTCTAATTTTCGAAACAGGTCGCGCAGGACAGAGACAAAAAGTCCCTCCAGAGATGACAGGTTTTGAACCTGCCTCGATATCCCTCGACTCTTAACCCGTTGCTAAATGGAACACGAGCGCGTTTAAATACAGATCGCGTATTAGATCGCGCGCTCGTTGCTGGACGATCGAACAGCGTCGAACAACGTACCGACCAGAGTGTGCTTGTCCACGCAAGACAACCGCGTCGAGAAAGTTCACCGACGAGTTCGCAGCCAATTGGCAATTGCATCGTCTGATAGCATAATGACGGAACGGACGGACGGATGCGTGCACGCATTTGCCGCATCTACGATACGTGCGTTTCGCTCCGGCTGAAGTGGCGAACGAACGTGGGCGCTGCTCGCCGATTTCGTCAACGAGTCCGTGCGATTTTTTCCCAAGTAAATAGTACAAAACCTTTCCGTGCTAACCTCTTGCGCTGGAATGAGAATTTTTTGCTCCAAAATTGCAATACTTTCCGTTTTGAGTTTATTTAATTATAACTATATAATTATAATTATATAATATTTAAATATAACCTGGCAAAATAAATAATAAATTTATTACTTCTTAGTAATTTCTATTTAGTGATATTCCAACCCCGAGTTTAAAAAGAAAGCGACGAATTATTGTACACTCGTTTGGCCACTCGTTACGGTCCGCGAATTAGTTGCCAGCGCAAGGGATTAAATACATTAACAGCTTTATTCTTTATTAAAACGTACCGATCGAGTACGACTTATAAGGTGACACACCGAACTGTGAATCATCGATTTCGATGAAATATAGTTTTCGAAAAAGTATTTGGCACGTATTTTTCTCATGTTGGTAATCGTCCATGTTGTAGGGGTGACATAACCTCAAAGCTGGGGCTGCGAAATATATTTCGTCAAATAAAAAATTACTGAAATTATACTGAAGATACAATTTTTGTGTAAATAGATGAAATTAGTATTTTTTAAACGACAAATTTAACGGTGCGTACCATTTCACAAAAAAACCTTGCGTTTAAACAATTTATTAAAAAATATTTTTAACAAATTTATCATGTTATTCTTTAGAAATTTTTCCAAGTAAATGGTTAACATTTGTTACTGAAAACCATACATTCAAACACAAGTTACAAGTTAAAATGGAATCTCGATTTTCGCGACATAAAGAAAACTTCATTATGTTCAAGTCTCTCTCGCCGGACAAGAATTTTGATCTTCGTCAAAATCAAAATCAAATTCAGACTTGTGTCAGGGTACTTGGTTAAGAGGGAGGATCTCCAGAAAATCGCGCGAATTTCCACAGTTTTTGAATTTTCGCGATACCTCTGAACGAAGGGGACATGATCGAATCATGGCGCAGCCGAATGGACGGCTGAAACGTGCATCGAGCAGATCCGACGCGACGGATCGAACCGTTCCCCTTCGTCCAGATTCTTCCAGCCGTTGGAGTTAATTATCCTTCCCGGCGAGATAAATGGAACGCGATAATTCGCGACTCGCCTTTTGTGAAAATCCAACGAACGGGGAGAGAGGGAGGGGGGGCTCTCTTCAACCTTGGAGGTACATGCGCAGGCGTCTCGACGCGTAAACGAAAACGAGAACGAGTCACGGACTCTCTTTTTTACCCGAATCTAAAACGTATCGCGCAGGATTGCATTGTTTCGAGCTAATCGAAAAGACCTCGAGTCGTCCGTCGATTAATTTTTTCCTTTCCCTTTCTTTTCGTATATATATATATACACGTCAATTATCGAACACACGAACGATCTCGTTGCTCGCCGCGATCGCGGAATTACGCAAGGTAACGATTACAGCGAAAACGGTTGCGCAAGCGGATTAATTCGGAGAATTGTACGCGCGAGTCGTCGTTCGAGTTTGCGCGTACACGGCCGATAAACACGTACTCGTGTTTATTTAATAAGCGGTGTAAACTTCTCGTTAGCGAACAAAGAGAAAACACGAATCGCGTGCATAAACGCTAGATCTAATAAGTCCGATAAATTCCCAATAAATTGTTCGTTACTCGGCGAATTAACACTTTTATTTCGCAATAAAGGGATCAAACGATCGGTTGCGAAATAAACTGTTTGTTCTTCTTTTGAAAGAAATACAGATTTGTAATTCTTTACTCCGAATAGTTCCAACTAATGTCATTTTTTTTTCTTTTTTAGAAATTTTGTCGCCAGCGGTGCATTTATAGTTGGTCCAGTTCGAAACTAAGGTCGCAAGCAAAGAGCTTCGTGAGAAGGTTGAAAATTTGACGATCGGTTGTGGTAAACAAGTCGGACGATGGATTTTTCTCAATAAGAAGATAGAATCAAAGAAAAAGAAAATCGGACGACATAAGAATTTTCACAAAATTAAATGAACGAAACAATTGAATTTTGAAACCGGTCATAGTACGGTTTATGATATAAAATATAAAAAATAACATAACATATAAATTTACAGTATAAAATTAAAAATTAAATAAATGTACAATATTAATCAAAAATTAAATGAATTTATAATATAACAATCGCAGATTGGGCGTCGTTCTCAGTATCTTCCGTCCACCCGAAATCGACCGATTCACCGAAAATGAATCTTTTGAGGAGATAAGAAATTCTCGTGAAAACTCGCGCCGATTCAAAAATTTCCCGATTACTCGGCATCGATCGGATCGTTGTCGCGAAAGGTTCTCGGAAGGATGCGGAGCGTCAAGTGTCGTTCGTTCTCAGCGCGCGCGCGAGAGAGAGAGGGGGAGAGAATTTTTATTCGTCGCGCGCGTTCCCGAGCGATCTCGTTTACGTCTTGCAATTGAGCGGAGCGCGGCTCGATGAACGAGGGAGCGCGCATCACCGTCGGAATTATTACAACTTCCGGTGCTGTTAAGCGAATCTATAGGGTACACGTTGTCGCGGAAGCTGGTAACTCGCATGGTTGCATCATCGCGAGGGCCGCGTGTGTCCCCGTCGTCGTCCCGCAAAAACTTGCCACGCCGTGCGTATAGGTATCTCCGTCCACTATGGAAACAAACGATTCCTGCATGGACAATTTCTTCTCGCTTCCTCATAAAAGAGAAAAATAAAAGTACGATCCTCGTACCGGTTTTCTGCCGCGACCGGCGCAAAAAGTAAATGTCCCGGCGTGTTCTCGCGGCTCTGCTTACGCAAGACGAGCCGAATTTCCGAGCCGAGTTGAAAAAAGGAAAGACAAGTGGAGGTGGGGCGTTCTCTCGGTGTTCCAGCCACCGAAATTATCGAAAATTCTGAGTGTGGAGAATGGCTGGTTAACGAGTCCCGGCGACGCGAGCTGCCAATTTGGCAGCGTCTTCGCCGCGATAAATCAGCGTTAACCAAGTCGGTAGGGAATCTGCCGAATCCTCTGTATATCCGCGTTCCAGGAACGCTCGGTTACCCGCTCGCATTGTCACGGAGGGAAAAAAAAAAAACGTCAATTTATTCCAGCCTCTTTTCACCGGGTAATAACCGTAGAGAGAGGGTTTTTGGCTCGGGACGGGACGTTTGTCAGTGTGCCCTCGATAGCAACATCTCTCTTGCTTCTTTCTTTCGGCTGAAAATCTTTCGCAACCGAGTACGTACATACGCACTCCCACGATTGGTGGATATTCGAAAAAGTAGACGGAAGAAAGTCGACGCAGTCGAGGTACAATAAAATTCGTATCAACCCTTTGCGACTCGACATCATTTTTTATCACAGGCACTTTTATGTCGAGTCACACTCGATATTTTAAAATTGCTAAAAAAAAAAAAAAAAAAATTATTAAAAAATAGTTTGGAGTGCAAAGGAAAGGAAAAGAGATAAGGAGGATCCTCTGGGACCTTCTAGAACCTGCGAAAAGAATAAGAGTGCTATCTGAAGACTACGAACGACACGCGGAAGTCAATTCGATTCTACGCGAGCTATGCGAATGAATGAGACGAGCTGCAGCGCTTTTGAATAAACGTGGAATTTTACAACTGTATAATTGTATATGTATTCTTCGAAGAAGAACGCAGCGCCGAAAAATCGTTTCCAGAGAGAGAGAGAAGCTATTAGTGCGTCGAAGGGAAAATTTTGGGTTAACGAACGGCAACGAAAGTGAGTAGAG
>KQ435883.1:360542-376002 GCA_001276565.1 Melipona quadrifasciata
CATTGTATCACAATATAATACATATAATATATTATAATATGATTAGTAATTTTGCAAGTTATCTTACAGTCATCTTACAATATTGCCCACTAGTGTAGGGTACCTTGAACGTGGCCTAACTCTTTCGTTTCTTTTTTTCTGCACACGCCGTGTTATCTCGTCAACGACGATGACAACGGTGACGGAGGAGAAGCAACGTCAAACGAGGGAGATCTAATGAAAGAGTAATCGTTCGTCCCTCTCTCTCGTCGGAGGGTTAGTTTGCAACGAAAGCAACAAAGTCTGGGAGAAGAAACGCAATTATCGTGTGTGTGTGTGTGTGTGTGTGAGAGAGAGAGAGAGAGAGAGAGAGAGAGAAAAAGCCACGTTCTAACGGTCCATAGTTTCACGAGAGAGATTGGCTGGAACGAGGAGGCAATCGTCCTCCCCCTCGACCGAGGGGTGGAAAAATTAAAAAAAAAGAAAAACGGCCGAACATCGGGTCGGTCAGAGGCCTCCGGGCAGCGGTAAGCTCGATCCCTCCGAGGACCTTGACGGTTCTCTCCTCTTCTCCGTTAATTAACTTAAACAGCGATTAGAGGAGACTCTTGTCCACCGACGCACGGCATTTAACGTGCCATCGTACCGCGCGTCTGCGTACACCAGCTGTCCGTCCCCGCTCCGTCGCGTTGCCCGAGCTAAGAAATTGACGGCCGGCTCCGGGCTCAACTTCCGCCACAACCGAACGCGATCCCCCCATTTGTCGATGAACGTCGAACGAAATTCCCGTTCTGTGTCTTCAAGATCTCGCGGAGCAGCATACGAGAACATGTTTTAATTAGCAAGAACTGATTGACACTAAATCCAACTCGGTTTAAAAATTAGATTTCAAACTCTCGTTAAAAAAAAAAAAAAAAATGGAAAATGTAATTTAGTTTTTATTGTATACGTTCATTATTTTCTGTATTAAATACCTATATTTCTCTCGATTACAGTATAAGAAGTATATATTGTACAAAGTGCCGATGTTAATTTTTTTATTTATTTAAATTATAACACTATTTACGCGTCTAGAATTGTACAAAAATTGCAAAAAATATAGATCTAAATATAGTAGAAAAATACCAAGGATTGCCATAAACCAAGATACACATCACAGACTATCGTTTTAACATCAAACATACGTGTCTACATTAAGAATGAAGTCAAGAAATAAAGAAACATAACGAATTGGATGCAGAAGCCATGAAACTGACATTTACATAAATAAATAAGTAAGAGGAGTAGGAGTTATAACTTCTCTTATCCTTGATACTCTTATGATTTTATCAATATAACATATAATCAATATAATAACACATCTTATCAATATAAATTTTATTTTGTTAATATATCATTTTTGTTGTAATATCAATATAATAATATCTTGTGCTTGATAAAAGAAGCAACTGTTCTGACTAGGAAATGAAGACGACCTTCTTGCCATAAAATTTTATTGATATGCAAACAAAACAAATTACAGGTACGATCGCTCAGTACCAAACAACGCCACTCCTACTCGAGATCTACTCCACGCCCCCTCGCGAATCACGTGACCCAAATCAACCAATCGCTAATTTTCGTTGCATCAGCGTTGCACTTGAAGAGGCCCGATTTTCTGGGTTACCCCCCTAAAATCACTTTCAGTGATAAAATGTCGCGTGAATTCTCGTTCTGGCCCACTGCGCGCCAAGCGGAATAACAAATATGCAATAACGTTCTCACCTACTCCTACTTTCGCGATGTTTCTCGTAATATTTGCCCCCGAGAGAAGCGCAGAGGCTGATACTTTCGGCAAGGGGGCGATGAATCTCGGATCAAAGCGGCTATTTAGCCGAAGGACGATCGGTTTGCACGGGGTTCCCCGCTATAAAAAGTCGAGCGTAAAGGTTCGTTCTCTCTCGGACTGGTCGTGTGCATCGTACGCATCATCGGGCACCCGTTGAAGAGGGATTTCGTGCTATATAGGGTGGAAGGGAAAACCGAGTGTGGCGCGAGCCACCCCTAGTGGGGGTGTCAAAGAGCTCGAGCATCGAGGAGGTAAAAAAAAAAAAAAAACAACTCGATAGGAGTGAACGAACGGAGGAAAATTCCTCTTTCCTCGCGCCATAAACGCGAGCAAAAAAAAGAAGCACGGGGGTGGTGAAGTTGCGAAGCAAAATTTCTCTCGAATTAAAAGTTTTCTCTGTCGAACTCGACTGGAAAAAGGTCCAACGGTTGGCACGGATTCTTAGGTTCGAAGAGAAAAAGACACAAATTCTCAGCGGAAAAGACGCTGTTTCTGTCGAAGAGAGATTGTTTTCGAAGAAAGGAGGAAAACAAGGGAGGGAAAGCGAATGAAAACGCGCTGTTCTTTGGTATTGATCTTCTTTCCTCCCTTTCCGTCGCGTTCTCGCGGGACAGCGAGGGTGGCCGCGAAGCGTGCTGTGAAAATAGTCCGAGAGAAGAAAGAGAAAGAGAGAGGAAGAGAGAGACAGAGGGTCAGAAAGGGGAGAAAACGAAAAAGGGAGACGCAAGGTTGTTTATGCCGGCCCCGTCGCGACTGAAACGCCGGGGCGTCATAAATTATCTGCCGAAATCGTGCAACGACCCCGCCGGGAGACCGGGGCTGGCTCGAGTGTTAGAAGAGAAGAGGAAAGTGCAGCCAGTCGGTGGAGAAAAATATCGTCGACGATGATATGATCGCGTGGCGACAATTACGATCGAGAAGCTTGCATTTATACCCTCTTTCTCTCTTTCTCTCTCTCTCTCGGTGGAACGCGATGAAGGAAAAGGAAGAAGAGTTTGGAAAGCATTAACCGAGAGTGAAAGCTCTCCGAGTACAACGACACAGTATCGAGCGGATTTTATTAACCATCGATGCACTGGTAAAAATGCGTGGAAATAAAAGTGAAGAGATAGAGAGAGAGAGAGATGTTCGAGATCGAGAACGATTCGAGGGAACGACACACAAGGGAATACAGAGGAGGCACGACACGACTAGGGATATTATAGTATCGTAGGTTACATTATCTCTAGTTATTATATTTTTAGTTGCATTCAATTACAACAGGTGGCCTGTAGTGTGAAGAAACGCGTGAAAGAGGAAAAGCGCGACGTTGGCGTTTTTCTTTTTGAAAAAGGAGTCGCGAGAAGAAAGCTGTGAGTCCTCCAACAGAGAGTTGTTAAAAGAGAGTATCGATTGTGTTGTTTGAAAAGAGTTGATTGTGTCGTTGAAAAAAACTCACTCGAGTCGTTAATCTGCGTTATTTGTCTCGTCTAATTATTTGTCGTTTAACCTCTTGCGCTGGAATGAGAATTTTTTGTCCCAAATTGCAACATCATTTCTCAGTTTTAAGTATATTTAAATGTAACCCAAAAGGCAAGACAAATGATAAGTTTATTGCCTCTTAATGATTTCTATCCAGTGATGTCATACCGACGAGTTCAAAAGAAAAAGAACGCGACGACTTATTGTATACGGTCCGGTCACTCGTTATGGTCCGCGAACCGGTTGCCAGCGTAAGGGGTTAATCGCCGTTATCGTGTTACTCAATAAAATGTCATTTTTATCATATCGAATCGAGAGAACGAGAGAAAGAAAAAGGAGTGGAAACACGGACGGGTTGCCGCGTGTCTACGGACGATAAATGTCCGGGCAAGAGGCAACAATGGCAATTATGCGTGGCAATGGGACGCGACAAGATGCTTTCGCTGGGCAAACATCGGTGAATATAAGAGATAGCATCTATCTGGCGTCGAGGATCGTCTATTGAATGCAATGGGCTTCCGCGGGGTTCACCAGTTCGCTATCGACTTTCCACTCTTTGCGCGTACGCGCGGGGCTTCCAGATCGATTTAAGCCGAGTGTTTGTCCGAGTGATACCGAAAGCCAATCGATCGAGACTGGGAGGGAATATCGGCTTAACGGGTTCGTTCATGCTCTTTATTATCCCTCTCTCTCTCTCTCTCTCTCTCTCTCTTTCTCGAATGTAAAAGTTCGTTAACTTCAGTCTCTTTGGAGCGTCTTTGGCAAGCAGTGTCAAAAGTATTCCACGTGATCGACGAATAAAACACGCAATCCCGTGTAAAAAGTGAAGAAAAAGCAAACGATCATGTTTGGATTTTTCGGTAAAAATTTCTCTGTCTATAGTCTCGCCAATTTTCGTAAAATCGGGGTTGATCCCAAGAAAAAGTATTGTAAGTAGCGAAGAAGTATTGTGGTAGAGGGAGTCTGTCAAAAGATCATACCTGAAGTGTGAATCACCGATTTAATAAATTTTTGGCAAAAGAGTTTTCAAAAAAATATTTGACCCGTATTCTTTATATTCTCGTCATCGCCGTATTCTGTTAATCCGTATTTTGATAAATTTTATTTAAAACCACGTGGGTAAAATATCCTTCTATTAATTCCTACAAAATTGGGGGGCTCGACCGGGATTAAACAACTTCAAACAAATCTTCCACGCTGGACGTGTATACAGAGCAGTATACAGACACGAATAAGTAAACAGATATTTCACTTTTACGAATAACGGTTCTTAGTAAGAGACAAAAACGTTGCAAAAAATGTTGCAAAAA
Source organism: Melipona quadrifasciata (assembly GCA_001276565.1). Classification (NCBI taxonomy): domain Eukaryota; kingdom Metazoa; phylum Arthropoda; class Insecta; order Hymenoptera; family Apidae; genus Melipona; species Melipona quadrifasciata. Next base: position 365,121 of record KQ435883.1, read on the forward strand.
TGAATGTGATGAAATAAGAATACAATGTAGAAAGGAATGAGTATTAAATGATATATCCGCGCGAGAGATCGGACGCGCAACGAGTTTCATTTTCCGTGGTACGATCCTCGCCTCTCTAAGAAGCTCGGGGAGCACAAAGGATCGAAAGGATAACGAAGCAGGAAGGAGGGGTGAGAAGACGGACAGTAAAAACGAGTGTAAAGTCGAGAGCGGCGGAAGTTGAACGGCGAACGAAGAAAGGAAGCGGAAGACGGAGGGGCAGGTAGAGGGTGGAAAATCCTGGGTAGAACGACGTCGGTGGCGTCGCCGGCAGTAGCGGCGCCTATATTGATTTTGGGCCGAGGACGGTGTAGTCGGAGGGGAAGGGCCGCGTCGATGGGGGTTAGGACATTGCGACGCGCCGCGCCGCGCCGCGCTCAACCGAGACAAAACTAAACCAAACCAAACCAAATCAAACTAGGAATTGAATGCGCGTATATTTTTCTGTCGCGTGAAACAAATGAATTTCGAAATTCATTTGAACGTACGTAATTTTTCTACATACTAAATCAAATCAAACCACACTAAACCAACTCAACCAACTAAACCAACTCAACGCAAACCAAACCAAATTAAACCAGGAATGAAGGCGCGTGTATTTTTCTCTCGCGTGAATGAATTTCGAAATTCACTCAAACGTACGTATTTCTTTTACGTACTAAATCAAATCAAACCACACTAAACCAAACTAAACCAAATCAAACCAAATTAAACCAGGAATGAAGGCGCGTGTATTTTTCTCTCGCGTGAATGAATTTCGAAATTCATTCAAACGTACGTATTTCTTTTACGTACTAAATCAAATCAAACCAAACTGAACCAAATTAATTAAATCAAATGAAATCAAACCAAACCAGGAAGGAATGCGCGTTGATTTTTCTCTCGCGTGAATGAATTTCGAAATTCATTCGAACGTACATATTTCTTCCGCCACGACACCGTTTTAACCTTCTTCTCCTCGGTTTAATATCGGAAGAAAACAGCTGACCTTATTTCTCTGTTCGAATCTTTCATATCGCGCTCTATACCCCGGTGGATCTCGCGGCGGATTAAATTTGAAATTCCAGCCAAGTTTCATCGAAAAAATATCCCCTCTTTCCCATGCTATATCCTTTCTTAACACACCAATACGTGCATTATATCGCGCGCTAAAATCACGACGTTCCCTGAATGAGAAACGAATATTTCAGATGTCGGTGGCATATATTGGCATCGAAATATCGATTCATCTCGTCGTTTGGAAAATTTCGTCCAGACACGAACGTTTAGAGGAGCTATCGGAAAGAATACATTTTACGTGATGAATGCGTTAGTCAGAAGTTTGAAAGGGGGGGAGCTGCGAGCATCGCCTGGATGGAACGGAGTCGATTAATTTTAAAAGACGAGGGGGTTCGTGGAGCGCGCGACGGTCCCGGTGCCATTCACAACCCGGTCCTTTGTCGCGTGTGTCGCCTTATTGTTTACCAGCAATTTCGCAGGACAACGAGCAAAAGATGTATGTATGCAAACGCTTCGAGACGAGCCCCCTTTTCTTTTTCCAAGGGGCCTGGATTGTACAGGCATTGTACAGGCGAACGCGGCACGTTCGAGGGGGAGAAAGTGTCAAAGAACTCTTTTCTTCGTCGCAAGTCTGCTTCGTCGTCGTCGTCGTCAGCCACCGTGTCTCTTCTTCCAGAATTACTCTCGGTAATTGAGAAGTATTTGAGCTACCGGTGCCCGCTAAAAGTCGGAAAACACTTCGCCGATCGCTCTCCTCGTCTCGTTGCGATCTGAAGACGTCTCGACGATCGAAGAGAGACCGGAAGAGAGGCTTGGAACGCGCTTGTTTTTAGCTATTGCCGGGTGATAAGCGGCGGGCAGTGAGGAACAGCGCAGAAACGGACGTGCTACGCGCGCGTAGAATCGATTGAATCGCTCCGTGGGCGCGTAGTTCGCAACTTTTCACCGCGGTTCCAAGAGGCAACACCTGTTTTGACGCGATTGATACGAACGAGTCCAGGTCTCGATGCAGGAACACCGTGCAATTGGAAAAACGCATATCGCGAGTCGCTCCATAATTCATCGCGCGATCGTTTCATCTTTTACCTTCCAAAGTGCAACGAAGAAGGAGGAGAAAAAGAAGAGGACTATATGGACGTCTGGTCTGACTAGTACGAGCCAAGATCGATCAAGGAATCGAAGAAACAAAAGCTTACGTGCGTTACGTGCACGTTTATCGCGTGTTGCCTTCGACTGTTGCTATCAATGGGGCCACGTAATTGCCATAGATAAGGCGGCTACGGTACAAACGTCCTTGTCCCGCTAACGCGATAAATCATCCGAGCGACACGCGGCAACGCGTGTTTGTTGTTCATTTGTTCAAATACCATCGTGTCGTCGCGTTATCTTGCCGCGCATCTAGATTATGACGTAGACGCGAACGCAGTTCTCTTCAAAGCGGAGAGGCGTATCGCGCTCTGACGAGATAAGAACGAGCGTGGAAGCGAATCCGTGCACCTTCCAGCTAATTTGCGAAATCGCTCGGCTAACAAACAGAGATAGACGGAAGAAGAGACGATTACGAACCGCGTCGACTACAAAACGACCGCGTCGACTACAAAACGACCGCGTCGTTGATAACGACTCTGAAACGAGTCGTTTATCTAAATTGCATCTCGTTGTTCCATTTTTACGAAGCACGCGCCAGAGAGAAAGAGAGAGAGAGAATGTGTGGCAGACAAACGTTCTCGAGAGTCCTTGCGCGCGAGAGAGAAAAAGTCGTTCACGCGATCGCGTGAATCGTCGTCGTCCAAGAGGGAAGACGCTCGCGGTCTTTCGAAGCTGCCAATTAGCCGGCACGACGAAATCCACAGGGAGATCGCGTGTGCGAAATCGTCGTGCCGATTGTAAAACCGTGAATATAAGCGTGTTCGATCAGCCGACTCATCCTCGCCAATTTTCCACGATGCTGTCAGCTGTTCGCGGTCGTCGCGGTGGCAGGAGAGAGCCGCCGGTTACATCACGGATTACCAGCGCGCGTTACCAGCACGTTCAACAACGTCTGAAAGAGAGACTGAGCTCGTTACGCGAGAGCCTACGCACAACAGAAGCCAATTGAATCGCGACGAAGCTTCTCCGTCCAACATCCAGCTGGGATATTTTCGCCTCGTTGCTTTTTGCTTTGGCGCGAGTCTTGGCGCTTATTGGCGGCGATAAGCGCGTCTCCAGGTCTGATTGTCAGATCCATGTCGGTGTACGACGCGAGCCTTGCTTTCAAGGCGAGTCGTCCACTCGAGCTTTTGCGATCCGCGCGGCGAGGTGATCTCGAAATTTAGCAGACTCACGTGCGAAACGTCTCACGCGATTTCGAAAATACGTGTACGTGACGATAATTGTACGTCGCCGTGGAGGTCAGATGTCGGAAAAATAGAGATACAGGACAGGAGGAGACGAGTAAATTTTAAACCTTTGCACTCGACTGTCTTTTCTGACAAGACATCGTACTTAACCTTTTACGCTGGAATGACGTGCTACGCACGTCGAGAATTTCTTTTGTCCCAAAATTGCAATATTTTCTCAGCTTTAAATATATTTAAGTATAATAAATTTATTACTTCTCAATAATTTCTATCCAGCGATATTATACCGACGAGTTCGAAAAGAAAGCGACGAATTATTGTATACGATTTGGTCACTCGTTATGGTCCGCAATCAGTTGCCAGCAAGTGGTTAAATCTAGCCAACAGCTCGGATTTCCTTTTTTTATAATTCGCTGATAATTATAACGAACTTATACATTTGGTGTTTTACGATTAGGCTGAACAGACGTCTAAAGTATAATAACGACGTGAAAAGCACAAAAGAATTTCAAAAGTAGAAATTTCTCAAGACAATCCTGAATCAATCAAACACAATTCACGTAATTCGGAATAATTCATGTAAACTAGACTTTTTGTTGTTTCTTACGAAACTTTAAAAATATTATTTTTCCAGAAAACTATGTATCATTAACTTTTGCATATTATACTTGTTCTAGAAAACCCGCACGTTGATGGTCGCTTTAAGCTATATATTAGAAATACATATTAGAGTTACATTCGAGAGACGTAATCTAATGTCATTTGAATGATTATACAATGCTATATCATTTTCATCGTTCGAAGTAATGATGCTTCGTAAATAAATTACTGGTAGATGATACGAAAGAAGTTTGTCGAGGGCAGAGTTGAACTGGACGAAAAAATATTATATTTCTAATATATAATTTATATATATAGAACGGTCTGCTAAAACAAGTATAACATACAAAAGTTAATGACATATAGTTTCAATCTCTGAAAACACAAGACGTTGTGTATGCACTCCGCGGAGAAGCTGGAGTGTAGCTGGAGAACGCGCCACCTCCATCGTGGAGGCATAAACAACCAAGCGGAGCGAAATCTCAGTTATCTGGCCGGCCAAGGGAAAAATCGCGCGTGGCATTACTTTGCACCTGTGTATATTTCGTCGAGATACTAACGAGATCTCTCTCTCGCGTGCGCGAGGAAAACCCTTCTCCCCTTCTTGAGACTCGTGCACGTCTTCCTTCGCCCTCCGTGAAGTACGGCCGCTCGTGCCGGAATTCAACAACGGATCTCACTGAAATTCTAAACAGACACGACACCAGGCCTGGGCGCGTGACTTTGCCGCGATGTCGACGAACAAACTCCGTGTGCTTCTTGGCCATTCCACGATTAGCGTAGGTGTAGCAAACGCGAGATTCCTCCGAACGAACGTGATTCCACCGCGATACACGTCCCGGCGGAATAATACGATTCCACCCTTTGCGAAATTTTCGATTCAAGCCCGAGGCTCACGATCGTCGAGCATTTTATTTCAAAATTAACCCTTAGTATTTTTTACGGATTTCTTATTTTCCTTTTTTTTTTTTTTTTTTGTTCGAACATAACCAAACTACTTACCAACTTGGTATTTTTCTGATCAGCACTAAAAGAATCAAGTTTGATATATTTTTTAGCAAAATTCACGATCTACTGAAGCTCACGTACTGTTGGACGAGACTACAGATCGGATGTGTACAAACACCCGACCTTCGCCGGTAAACAACGAACGTAAATTTTGAAATACACGAAGTGTGATTCTGATTCAGCGTCACTTTAGAAACACGCGTCGAGAGTGAACGTCCCTTTGGATCGCGACGCGACGCGATCAACCTTCGACGCGTTACGTAAGCAAGGTAAACACTTACGTGCGCGAAAACCTGTTGTCGGACACGTCCAGGGAAAACGTTACACGTGCCAGCATACCTCGAGAAAAGCATGCTCTATTTGAGTTACACACTGGCGAAGCTCGTCACCGGGCAAAAACTATTTATTTACCGACTGTGTTCTACCCTTGGCCGAAAAAGAATGAAGGATTCCGAGACGCAATTTGTCTCGTGTTGACGAGACCGAACAACAATCCCTGTTGACGAAACGGAGCGATAATCTCTGTCGACGAAACAAAAACTTTGCAAAATCGTACATCTGCGTGTAACGAAGAAAATATAACAATCTTGATTGTTGCAACGTTATTTACAACATGTAACGATTATAACCTTATTTACAACAGGTAACAATAACAATCTACGCGTTATCGTAAAAAATTCGAGTCTCCATTTTGAAGTGGTCGATAACTCGGCCACTCTTTAAAAATACCGTTCGACGAGCGAAAGTGGTATTATTAACGCATCAGCTGTTAATGATATCGTTTAGCTTTTCGAAATATTTTACCAAGGCCACGTGACTTGTTCTTCCTGTCGTTTATTTTCCACGCCAGCTCCTTAATTAACGAATCAACGAACAACGTTCAATTCAAGAAGTTCACCTACGACGCATTATATCGCGAACATTCGGCTCGCTCTTGCAAATCGATTGACGTCCACGCTAACTCATCGCACGGTGAAACATTTATGACTGTCGGTCGAAAAAAGAAACTGCTCGCGGTATGTCGGTAAAAAGATCAGCGAGTAATTAAAAGTCTGATCCAAGTTGTCGTGACTAATCGTCCTTAAGTGCAACTGAAACTCTACGTTATCGACGCGAGACATCCCTTTCAAATTTTACGAAAACCGACGAACGTGACACTGTTTGGTTTTCGTCGCGTGCGACGATCGAACATCGCGCATTAAAAGGGGGAGAAAAGATGGAAGGTACTCACCACCAACGAGGAAGGAGTGACGTTTCGATCGAAATGCGTCGTCCTGGGATCGCGAGAAACGTCGAGTCGATTCAACCTCCCTCTGGAATATACGTGTATCAGAGTTCTTCCTCACAAAATTGATCGAGTTCGTCGACACTGTACCCGACCGTAAGTTGGATCACACTAAAAAACACTTCCGTGAAAAAAAACACTTCTCTCGACACGAGCAACACCCTCGCTTTTCGCGCCGAGGCGCGCGTTTGACGTGTATCCGCGGACACGAGACGACAACAAACACGTCTTACCGGCCTGAACTCGCGCTCGCGACTACCCAGAGGCTCGTACGTCGCGATCGCAGCGCCGCGCGTGCGCATCGACCGAAACGCTCTAAAAACGAAATTTCGTGTCTCACTTTCGTGTCGCCCGTTTTGTTTCTCCCCCTTGTTTAACGAATCCCCCTCGCTCGCTGTCAAATTCGTGCACGGGTCGTTCGTTACGCAACGACGGGGACACTTTTCAAAACGTCGAACGCTTTCCGAGGAATCGGAGCCGATGAGTCACGCACCGTAGAAAATATGTACGTACGTACGACACGCGCGCGGGAGGAGAAACTTTTACCACGCAACGTACGTCAATCACCGCCGTGTGAAATCGAATTGATCGGACAATTAGGTTAGAAACGGTTATAATCGGTCGACACGTTCACACTCACGACACGCGTGTTTGTTATTCGCGCCGTTATCCGCCGTGGTCGATGTTTATCGTTCGCGATTGGAAATTTGATTTAGGTGCGTGTACGTTCGCGATCCACCGACGCGACGCCATTACGGTGGAAATGGTGGCGCCAAACTGCTGTGACTGCGACCGCTTTCGATTATCGAGATCCAAGTGTCCGTTTCGAGAATCCGTTGGAACATCGTTCTCGAACGTGAAAACTCGAAATATTCGCAACGTACAATCTCTCGGGATGCCTGTTTGGATCCATACATTTCAACTAAGAAGAAATATTATCTCTGGTAAAATATACATGTATATATATACGTATTACAATATCATCTGCGTTGCCAACTAAAATAGCGAACTATATCGGTGAGACTGAATTTTGATAATTATCGCAGACAGATATGACGCTTCGAGAACCCGTTGGAACATTGTTGTCGAACATGAAAACTCGACAGAAATATTCGATCTCTCGGGATGCCTGTTTGGATTCATCCATTTCAACCAAGAGGAAATATTATCCCTGGTAAAATATACGTATCACAATATCATTATTTGCCAACTGAAACGGTGAAATTGAATTTCGATAATTATCGCAGACGGAGATGATGCTTCGAAAGAAAAAAAAAATGCCAACGACCGTAGGACAACGGACGGGCTGAATTTCATCCCGGTGTCTCGTTAACTGTACACGAACGGCGAAGAACTCGACGGCGGGGACGGCAGCGACTCGAGGGTACGGGGCAAGAAACGAAAGCTCGTATAATCCGCGTTCCCGACGTTCTGCACCGGTACCATTACCATTACCATTACCATTCCAGGTCTCCTTCCCGTTCTTTCACCGGGCAGCCGATAAACAGTATTTCCAAGTCGACCGAGTAAATCAACAATCATTCTTCTTCCCGATCACCGGTGTGCCTGTGTTTTTCCCGTCTGACTTACTTACTTTTTTTCACCACCTTCCATCGTCTCGTTGGCCAACGCGAAATACACACGGTACGACGGAGTATGGCCTCGCCAGCAGGTGAGACTTCTTTGTCCACGTGCTTTCTCCTTACGGGAATTCTGGTGGCCCAGGAATAATGGTGAGTAACTGTACAGAGACACAAACCGAGCCACGTTCGGATAAACAAAACTGTGAGATTAATTCAATCGTCACTTTCTAATTAACGACCTGGTTGTACGACGGGATGATACGACGCACTTGTAATAACGTGTTTCGCAACGCCAGTTTGAATAGAGCGATTTCTATAAATTTCGAGAAACTCTCTTTTGTTTCCCCGACAACGATCGCTCAACTTTTCTCGCATTGTCCTTGGAAATTGGCTCGCGTCGTGGCGTCAACGCGGCGATGATCGTGAGCCATCGTATGTCGTCATCGCACGAAAGATCGGCCGGCTGTAATTAACGAGTTCGCGAGTCAATTCAGAGATGAAAAAGAGCGTAGAATCGGTGTAACCGTACACCGCGTAACCAGCCAGCGGCTAATTATATCGTCATTTTTCCCCCCTTTCGCATGATCGATACGAATTTTTGTTCATCCGTAAAAAGGCACGCGAGTCGGCTTATTGAATTTCTCGTGTCCAGAGCACACACACACTCACACACGTCGTTTCAGCGTAGCCAACAGGTTGTCCAGCGGAGAGCCGATCCTGGAACGAGGATCGAGTTTCCTGTGTAGCTTCATCGCCCACGGGAATATCGTATTCCCCGTCAACGGGGTGGTTCCTGCCGGAAACGGAAGCTTCTCCATAAAACGCTCAAGCTAATTTTTCAAGCAAATGTCCTCTCTCCTTGGAAAATAAACATGCCAGCTTGGATGGTTTCATACCCAAACTTTCTGCAACGTGTTTCGTCGTTGTGCAACACGCAACGAGGAATGTGAATTTGCACCTTCTTGAACGGAAGTGGAAAAAAATTACACGACGTAATAATAATCGTGAATCGCGTTTTGCGAAATGAGTACATACATACCGCTCGGTAAGATCCATCAAGGATGATCGGTAGAGTCACTTTGTGCTCGAGGTAACGTTCAAACGTCATTCGATCCCTTGGGTATTAATTGTACTCTCTTTCTCGTGCGAGCGAAAGAGTAGAATAGATGAAAGATATCGTATCAAATGCGTAAAGTACTAGGGTAGGGATGAAGGAATCGTAGAAAAAAAATGCAAAAGGAGGTTCAGGTGAATAGCGAACAAAAAGAAAAGAACACCGAGTGTTACGATATCGTAACCGTCAAATTATTATTACTCTCTTACAATATCTGTCTCTTTAATGTTCTCCTTGAGCTATAAACCGTCATTCGTGTTTTGTACATGAAAGTATCCAAAAAGTCAAAAGCACTGTTCGACGCGTTAGTTTCTTCTTCTTCTTCTCTCTCTGTTTCTCGCGCTTAATAATCGGGTTTAAAAAATCTTCGCGTGCGCTTTACCTAAGTATATTATCTCCTACACGTATTGTTTCTCTTTTTTTTATTTTATTCTCACCCTCACTCTCTCTCTCACTCTCTCTCTCTCTCTCTCTCTCTCTCTCTCTCTCTCTTTCTCTCTCGGGGTACCACTATGTGGATTACAATGAACACCGCGGTGCTTCCGACGATCGCTCGACAGGATCGGGGGTCCTTCGCCCAATGAACGCGAGACAAACGTTGAGCTTCCGTTGTTTTTTTTTTCTTTCTTTCTTCTCCCGTTTGGCAGTGCGAAGCAATAATCCCCCTTCGTTTTCCTCCAATTGTTTCTCTCCTTGCCGTGTGTTTCGTAACGTTTCGGCTCGTCGTAGCGTATACGCTGGGAACACAATTCATGCAACGAAGTGGCAATTGATCGTCCTTGGCTCGTCACAATACATATGTAGTTCTGTCATCGTGTGTAAATCGAGCGATGACGAGAATTTTTCGCGATAACGATCGTACTTCTACAACGACGGCACCCACCTCCAACCCCCGTCTCCACCTAATCACGGACGATTTATCGCCACCTCGGTCGGTATCGTGGAAAAAATTAGGTCGCTAAAAGAAACGATTGGATATACACACAAACGAACGATCGTAACGAACGATCAAGTAAAAGCGACGAGAGGCTTTCCAGTTTTCAATGTTGAAAGACACAATGTGTTGTTTCGATGGTGCCGATCCGCGGTTCCCTACCGATACACACACGCGTACACACGCATACACACACACACACACTCACATACACACACACGCACACGTACACACGCGCACGATCGAAACATCGTTTTTCTTTGCCTTTTTTTCTTCTTCTTTTTTTTACCTTTATTGTACACACGATGACGGACGAGGCCATCGAAACGCGTACGTTCCTCTACGTAACCTAAAGTTTTCAGTATTAATCGAAAAACTATGCGATATCATCGTTCTACCTTTATACAAGAGACAAGTCGTTTTCTTGTTTTTTTTTTTTTTCTTTTGCTTTGCTTTTCCTAACCGGCAACATCGCAACACCGCTTACGACGAACGCGTTCGAAAAAGAAAAAAGAAACGAGCGGGTCCAAACGCCATCGTCCAACAAAAGGAAACATACCGGATGAAAGAACGCCGAGTGTTTTTATCGTGCGCGCACTAGGAGTATATCTCGTGTACGATAAATAGAGGACAGGCGTAGCTCGTGATCGCGAGCAAACGATATGGAAAAGTTTACGAAAGGAACGTCGAACACTATATATATGTTACATACCGATCGGTACCCTCCTATAGGAAACAATTCTCTCCACCCCCCCCCCCCCCGAACGACTATTCTTAACCCTCTTCTTCCTCTTTTTTTTTTCCTTTTTTTGTTACATAGAATTTATAATAAATGCAAACACTATATTCGTAATACGCTATCCCTAGCCGTAATGCGCGCGATCGAGAACGAACTTCGAAACGCGACGATCCGTATTTACACATTGGTAGAACGTCCTCCTGCTCCACATTCATTCTCCCCCCTTAATCTTTCTAATCCTA
>KQ435883.1:382014-404226 GCA_001276565.1 Melipona quadrifasciata
CCGCCTTTAATATCACAGGCACTCGTGGCAGGAATCGACCCCAACGTTTCAATGTTTGGTATCGATAGGCAACAAGAATATCTTTCATCGCTATCCACGACTACTAATATATATATCACCTAACGATCTCGTTCGATTTAGGCTAAATAAATTAGAATGTATTACTCTTTCCTTCCCCCCTTTTTTCTTTTTTCTTTTTTTTTTTGGGAGGCGGGGGTACTCTTAGCTACATTCTTAATATGTTTGTTCGTCGTAACCTTTGCTTCAGTGTGTTCTTTCTCGAGCGTGGGTTTCCTATTCTTCGCCATCGACTCGTATATTTTTCGTATATCCATTTTTACTTGTACCGTGCGCTTTTGTTCCCTCTTGCGATATCAGAGGGTCGCCTCTATTCGCCAGGGTCTTCTCTCTCTCTTTCTCTCTTTCCTCTCGACACAGTTCAGTTTCCTTCAATACTCCTCGCCAGGCTTCCCCTCCAGACCCAGAAAAACACAATCGTTGCCCCGAATTACAGGACAATGACGCCACTCGTTTTTCTGGCTTGATCGTTGCTTTAATTACCACTTATAATCGCGCTTCGTCCTTGATCACCGTGTCCGGCATTATCACGAGTTCTTCACCGGTTTTCGGCGCTGCTTCGCTCGCATCAACGGCGGCGCGCCGCCGTTTACCGCCGAGTACAGGGCCAGGCTCACTTCCTCCGGGTGCGACGACGCCATCTTTCGTATCTCCACGTTCTTCGTGCTTTGTACTTCCGACTCTGCCACCCACTCGTCCGGCTCGCTGGCGAGAAACAGCAAATTACAAGATTAGAAATTCACCCTCGACACACCTTCCAAGGGGCGACGCTTTGATCGTCGATTTCTCGTCAAAGTTCGCGTCTAAACCAGAGATCGAATACAGACATGCTTTGATATTTCATCGGTATTTGAGTTAGTAATGATTAGCGACATACCTTCCTTTTGATCAATCCTATTAATATAATTATTTTTAAATAGTTTCTATCGCTGCTTGGCGTCAATACCGCTATTTAAATATTAAAATTTGTACTAGGATAAATACTAAAATTTATACCGGTTATATTCTAATTTGATATTACAAGCACTGAAACACGATTTTATTTACCTGTACTACAATATATAGGTATTATACCGAAATCTAAGCAGTATCAAAAGCATATAGTTTTTTTTCCATTGCGAGAGCAGAATAATTACCTAAAAAAACCGATTTTGTTTTTGTTTTTTTTTTTTTTTGTAATACCGATTCAATCTCTGGTCTAAATTACTAAAATCAACTACTTACATATCTGGAGGGTACCACCGCAACAAGACCTTAATCCTCCCGTCCATTTCCACTCTTCGGGCTAATACCTGCGAGACGGAACACAATGTTACTCGAATATCCAGACGCGATAACGGGAGTCACTTCCGGTTTTCAACTCACTTGACTAGTTAGGGCCATCGAGTTTCCTGGTGTTTCCGCTAGGCGACCTTGCGTCCTCGACTTTGCCAATTGAAGTAACCTGTGCTGGAGTCCCTCCATCACCCCCGAGTCGAAGTAATCGAAGAGCCTCGCTGCGAGAAAGAAAGGGGCGAAACCAAGTAGGTGTAAGTAAAGTAGAGTAAGAGGAGATCGTCGATACGTAAAAGATCCACTCGAGGTGGTGAGAGATATTTTAATATTTACCAGACCAAGGTTGTCGCCTGTATCGAAGCCGTTTCCCGTTTCTTCTCACCAGTTTCCCGCCGCTCTCGCAGTTCCGTTTGGCGTTGTTGTTGCTGGTTTCCGGCTGATTGAAGTGACCGTTCACGTGCCTCTCAAGTGCCGTCTGCAAAACGATTCGCTGGATTACGACGCATGGTACGGGCACTTTCCAGGGAAAGCGCGATTCTCGTCCATACGGAAGGATCAATTTGTATCATCGAAGAACTATGTGAGAGATTTTCAGATTATTGTTTTCCTTTTTTCTTTTTCTTTTTTTGTTTTTTTTTGTTTTTTTTTGTTTTTTGAAAAAACGTAGAAACAGAAGTATAAATACGACGAATGGGGGGCAACGAAAACGACGATGAATCTAGACGTAATGAAACGTATGATATTCGTTTCTGGGAAGAGCGAGCAAAATCGAGAGACAAATCGAGCTCCAGTTCAGAGAGTAAAATCTGGTTTTTTTTCTTTTTTTTTTTTCTTTGCAAACTGTCCCTGAAAAATGCCTTGGTTTTCGAAGAAAGACCGAGGCAAAACATTCCAAGTTATTGCGTCGACCAGGTACGTACGTACGTACGTACGTACGTACGCGCACTTGGGCAACGGTTAAGACAAAAGAAGACAGATTTTTTCGAGAAACACACGTCGACGTGAGAGAGTGAGAGAGAGAAAAAGAGAGACGCACACGATCCAAAATCAAGTGAAGTGAGATCGAATCAAGAGTATCTGCGGAAAAATATTTTCTTTGGTTCTTAACCGAGCCTTGGAGACTCGCTTACGTTCTAGATCGGTAACCAGGGAGTACGTGCGGTATGCTTGACAATTTCGAACGAGAGTGATTCGTTGCGAGATCGTGCCGTTTTTCGGGACCAGCAACGAATACGTAGTCCCTCGTTTAGACGCGGCCATACATTACCCAACTTGTCAGAGGACAATTATCAGATAGACAAACATCAGATAGATGTACACATGTATAAAAAAATCATCATCATCATCATCATCATCATCAGATGTCAGCATCCTGAACACTCGAACGCTTGACAAATGGGAAAAACAAGTTTTCATTAGTTTTTCGCACGTTTCCGCTTAAATTTAACGTAAGCATTTGAAGAATTTGGGAGGAGTTTGGCGCGCGAGTGATGGCGGAAATTGGCGGTGAGCAAGACAGAGAAAAGATACGGATACGTGGTTAGAAAAGATACGAGTGCGAGGTTAGAAAAGATACGAGGCACCAGTGTTTTACCACCCGCTTTACAATTTCTCGTGAAACGATAAGCGTCGAATAGCATAGCTGGCAGATCGTCACCGATCGTCTTCAACTCCTCGAGTAGTCGAGACGAGTGAGGAGCATATCCATCAGCACAGTGGGCGATTCTCTTCTCGGCAATCCGATCGGGAGGTGAAAGAACGAGTTTCGTACAGCGGAAATAAATCGACCGACTTACGTCCGCTTGCATACAGTGAAAATGCTTATTGTATATTTCCGATCGATCCTTTGGTCGATGCGTGAACAGGAGGAGAGAACAGAAGACAGGATACGAGGAATTTCACCGACATCCTTCGCCGCGTACGAAAGAGATCACCGATCACACAGCGGCTGTCCAAAAACGACAAAGTGGGCCGCAGCACGCTTGTTGTCGGGGCAGCCGGGCATCGGACACGACGCATTACCTGAGAACTGAATCTGCTGCCGCAGCCGTCGACTATGCACCGGAAGGGTTTGTTGCCTCCGTGGGACAACACGTGTCGTTCGAGCCACCTTCGCGAACAGGAACTCCTGCCCTGCACCTTGCAGCCTTGCCACTGGCAGACGAAATTATCGCCTCCGGTTTGCGTGTTGATGTGCGCTACCTGAAACGCACGGCGGTTTCGCCCGATGAATACACAAGTGAATACACTTTTTCCACGAAACTATATATCTACCCGAAGCGGTAGCCACCCGGTAGCCACACGAAGGTGTCGCAATATCGATTACGCTCGAAGGGAAAAGAAAAGAGAAAGACAAAAAAAAAGAAATTGGGATTCGAACTGACAACAATGTAACAGAAAACTGCGAAACACGATACAGGAGCTTCGCCGATTCCACTTGCGCGCGATGCTCGAATTACTCGCGGCGCCGGTTGAAGTAAAAAAGAAAACATTTTTTTCGAATTATAATCGGACTCCGTCGAAAAAAATCAAAGAGAATATCACGATCGCGTCGTGATTGGTACCTGCAAGTGTTCGAGAAGCTCCCCGCTCGACTCGAAACTCTCCTCGCACTTGTCCCACCGGCAGACGCCGCTGTCCGTTCCCTGTTGCCTGTCCTTCTCCGGCTCTCGGGCAGGGAATCGTATAGTGGTCGGGGCAGAGAGTATCGGCGAGAGAAGCGGCTTCGACTCGCTGCTCCTCGAGTCCTCCTCCTCCTCTTCCGCGTCGTCTTCGTCCGCCGGGCTCGCCGCCTGTCTCTCCTTCGCGGAGTCGTCGGTGTCCTCGGGGACGGACAGCCTCGTCAGTGGGTGGTCCTGGCTGCCCTGAGACCTCAACGAGCCCAAGATGCCTCCGCAACCGTTCGTCAGGTTGTTGTTCTCGTTGACGTGCGGCTTCGACAGGATGCAGCCCTTGTAGTCGAGGGTGGTGGCGTCGTTGGTCAGAGCAGGAGCCGGCGTCAAGGTTGGCGAGCTGCTCCTCGCGTTCGAGGACGCTTCCGAGGTCAATCTGATCGACGACGACAACGTGAAAAATACTCGGGAAGAGGGAACGAGTTCGAAAGGAATCGCGGAGGATTTGCCTACCTGAGAGACGAGATCTTGCAGTTCTTCAGTACGTCGTTGGAGATGGGCAGGCTAGGCACTGGCTTGGTCAACTTCTTGTCGATCTTGCCGTTGGTCCTCGGCACGATCACCGGCGGTGGCTTCTTCGTCGGCGGCGGTGATATGGTCAGGCTCCTCACTTCCCAATCGTTGGTCGACGCTGTCCTTCCGTTCGGCGACACGCTGCTCAAGTACTTGGCCAGACCACCCTTGTTTCTCTGCACCGTGGCTGGTCTTCGAAATTCCGACGAGCTCTTCGCGACCAGCACCGACATGCTCTCGCTGCTGTTTTTCTTGATCTGCGAATCACGTGGGTAGACAGCGGTAGAATACAGTCATACCCAGTTAGAGAATGTAACCTTAATTACCTTAGGCTGCTGCGGTTTGATTTGAGTTTTAAAATACTCGGTGATCTTCCCCTGGGACTCGTGGTGAAGGTGGTGGCCTTGGGCGGCGTTTGGCTTGCCGGTGGATTTGTTGCTGGTACCACGGGTGAAACTGGGATCGGCAGCCCCGGACCTCGGGAGGGTGCCAACCTCGGGCTCGCCTTTGAGCCTCTTGTAGGTCGAGCAGGCGGTGGCAGCCAACGGCGGGGTCCAGGGCCACTGGGGCCTGGTGCTGATCTGCGAGGACGGCGCCAGCTTGGGTAGGGACGGAAGTGGACTGGCAGACGCGCCACGTATCGCTACCCCTTCGTCGCTGCTCGTACTGCACGGCGAACCCGGTTCCGTGATGTCACTGGTACCGCTGCTGCTGCACTCTCCGCACGATACAGCCACGCCACTGGAGACGATCGAGAAAAGAAAACGAACACATTTCAACCATGATAATCTACTTTCTTCGTAAGTCCACTCGGACTTGGGCTGACGTCGTGTCATCTACGAATCGCTCGATGCGACATCAAGTGCGATCAACGCGACGTATAGTACTATTAGTGCGACACTAATTACAATTCAAACAGTGCGAGAAGGACGAGTTTGCTCGCAAAAATTAGGGGATGTTTCAAAAGCGATTTGATTTTGTTTTTCTGCTTTTTTGCTGTTCCGATGTTCTTGTGTAATAAAAAAAAAATGCAAATATCCCCTAATTTTTGAGCAGTATAATTCAAATAAGAGCGTTTTAGTCTAAGGCGTCTATCGAATATTTTACCCTTCGCGTCTTTTATCACCGCGACCATTGACATCGATTCTTTATTCCAATATCGTTCATTCTTACGAGCATTTGCAGCTCGATGGAGAGGAGAGGGGGAAAGTAGCCAGGTTCGCGGGAGGATGGAAACGGTTACCAGGGAAATTGCACGCTTAGCAGGTAATGGTATTACCAGCAGCGTAAACCTAATTACAGGGTCAGACGTTGGCAAATGGCCCGGCGTTTGGCAAGACGGCCAGTGCCACGAGCCCTCGTTCGTCTTCGCTCGTTCGCAGTTCGGTGATTCGAGAGGAACCAAGGGAAGAGATTGTAGAAATACAGAAGCGCTACTTGCTCAACAAACGCGTGAAATGCGTTACTCTCTCTATCGAGAGCCAACTCGCGTCAATTTCGACGAGTCGAGAAGAAGAAGAATCTGTTTCGCGAAAACTGGCGCACGCGAAAATTGCTGATTAGTCGGCGAAACAGGAAACCTCGTCGAATCGGTTAGCACTAGGGCTGGCCAAACTTTTATTTCGTACGTGCCAATTTTTGCTCGAGTAAGCTTCGACGCGCCATTAAATTATTTTAACAACAAAAGTGCGTTTATACATATTAAACATGGAAGAAGGACATTGGGAAAAGACGAAATAACTTACTTTTTAATGGGATTTGTGAACCTGTTCTGCTCTCGACTAAATTATTTGCGAGAATCGTCGAATTCTTGAAATTCTCACGGGTTGTTTTCGATCGGTGTTTATTCTTAATTAATTTCATGTAGGAGAAATCTACAGGTACTTCCAAATAGGCTCTCTTAGGTTTGGAAAAGCATCGGGAGGCAGAATCTTCCAAAAATTTATCAAGTGAACATATGCTCGTGGAACAGGAGGTTGGTTATCAAATTTTGTTTTCAAAAAACTAAGGGAAATTGGTTAAATTTAAATTTAAATTCTCCAGAAATCACGAAACACGTCAGCGTACTCTGATAGAAATTGAATTTGTTCCAACGCACTCTGACAGAAATTGAATTTATTATTGGAATTTAGAAATTGAATTAACCAAATCAGTTTCCAGGTTTAGGCCGAGACGGGGGAATCTCCAATTTCTCGAGTCGGGAGAAAGAAAGCAGAAAAACTGCACGACTTGTGCCCCAGTACGATTCGTCTCACTAGGAAATGAAGACGACTTTTTTGCCATGAAATTTTATTGATACGCAAACATTTGAATCGATACAAAACAAATTGCGAGACGCGATCGCTCAGTACCAGACAACGCCACTCCTACTCGAGGTCTACCCCACGCCCCTCACGAATCACGTGACCCAAATTAACCAATCGCTAATTTTCGTTGCATTAGCGTTGCACCTAAAGAGGCCCGATTTTCTGGGTTACCCCCGCTAAAATCACTTTTGGTGATAAAAAAAAAAGCTCTGTTCGAACGAGGATTGAATTCACCCACTCCGCAAGTTTCTTCCTATCTCTGGATCTGGCCATCGTCAGCGATAAATCCACGGAGCCGCGACTTTGAGCGCTCTCGTCGTACATCGGTAATTAATTTACCGACCGATCGATCGTCTCCTCCTATTTACCAGGTAATTACAAAGTATATCGTGGCCAAGAGCGGATCGTGGGGAGATCGCACGCCAGAGTTCCCTCCAATCGCGGTTTCCTTCCTCCGCGTGTGCACTTGCCGCACACCCACGACGATATCGATCGCGCCCGATAATCGATCGAACCACTTTGCCAGCTGGCGACCGATAATTGCGACACGCTTCAGCGAAATCGAACGCATGCGTAGGCGTGCATTTGATAACGAGTCTATTCTGCTGCGAGTAGTTTTCACTCCTCTCCTCAAGGATCATTTATTTACTCGTTTATTCGTTCAACACTGGTCAAACTGATCGTTTTCAAACTTTTTGCGTACAATTTGCCTACGTTTCCTACAACGTCATCAAAACAAGTATGCAATGAATTTTCCGGTATTTACTTCTCCTTTTGTTTTCTATGACCGGTGGAGAAATTTATTTTAACCCCTCAAGCGTTTATGTCGAGTATACTCGTCACGTGCAGGAAAATGTGCTTTTGTTATTTATTGTGAGATTTACATAAAAAGAATTACAGATGTCTGTAATTTTAGAATATTTCAAGGCGACAAAGCAAAGGAAATATGCACTTGAAAATAACTTTGGGGGATTGCTCGGAGAAATCTGACGCAGTCGATACAATGCAGAAACAAATTAAATTTATCTCCAATCATTTTGATTTTTGCAAATATCTGATTTTTTACTTCTTTCTATGAACTGATGAAAATTCAGGTTCTTTTCTTCATATTTCGAATTTTTAATGGTTTCTTTTTATGGAATAATTTTCAAAAAGTAAAATGTCAAGCCGATAAAATTAAAAATTTTTCAAAGAAACACCAACAAAAATTTAACATTTTGTTACAATTTAAGTCGAATAGATCATTTTGAATAGACGTACATAAAATGTAGGTAGGTGTTAATGTAGGTTTAGTGTTAATCTTCTCCGAACAGAATGAGCGCAACACACGATATGTAACACGACTAGTAGATCCTAAGGTCGAATTTGGAAGCGTGTCAAGTGTGCGTGCATTTGGACGACAGAATGGCGAGTCGACTGAAGAATGCATATGCCACACATTTGTTTTCAGTCCGTTTCGAAAGGAATTTCCTTTGATCCTCGCCAAGATCCGAACGGAAACTGACGACGATCCGACAGGCAACTTTTTCGAAAGACACGAAACGTCAATAACCACGGGTGATCCAACCTTTCAGATCTCCTGGGCCTCATTGGCCAACAAAAATTTGTCGAGGACCGCGCATATACATAGTTCAACGTAACCTATATTATTTATGAGGATGTTAAAACAACTTTTACAGTGAAATGATACGTGATTGATTAGAAAAATATGTTTATAATTATATTTTTTAAATATCAAAAATCTTTTATGAGAACACTGAGCTTATTTTTCAGACAGACTATTTTTAAAATTTTTTAAATTTTTGTTGGGGGAAAAATATTTCGCAAATATTAGGAATACCAATAAATAATGTCGTTTGTTTTTTCAAATTTAATAAACATTGCCATATAACGAAAATAATTTAACTTATTATAACATAACCTATATTCCAGTTAAGCATGTTAACATTTGGTGTGCTTATTGTTAAATTATATTATAGATTAAAACTGTATTAACTCTTAAATAAAATAAAATTTTGTACAGCATCAAAAAACGACATTACTCATGGGTACCTCTAGTACAAGTATAACTCCCCAAACTTTTCCTTAGGCAGGTGTAGAGTATTATATAAGTCTAACAAAGACACTTGGATAAGTTTTTCCTTCAGTTCTACGTCTGATTGCAACTCGATACCTTCCATTTGCACGCTTGCTAACAACATATTGATATCAACTGAGAATGGAGTGGTAAATGTGCCAACCGTCTAAAATAAAAAATATTTCTCTCTTGGAAATTATTTGTAATTAATCACTCCAACGCTAAATTAAAAAGAGAAAGGTATGATTATTCACGGTTAAAATT
This sequence comes from Melipona quadrifasciata, assembly GCA_001276565.1. Classification (NCBI taxonomy): domain Eukaryota; kingdom Metazoa; phylum Arthropoda; class Insecta; order Hymenoptera; family Apidae; genus Melipona; species Melipona quadrifasciata. Next base: position 391,200 of record KQ435883.1, read on the forward strand.
ATTCGAGTAATAAAATTCTTATTCAGTTATTCCAATTTGGACGCAACTTGGTCGTTGTTACTCGAGCGAGGACGCGACTCGACGATCGCAGACAACAGTCGAGTTGATTTGGACGGAGTTGACGATCTAGTTTCACGGTGCCCAAGCTCGGAAATGGCTCGAGTCTGGAAAAACGAGCGAGTAATAACTGGGTGTAGAAACGTGTAGAAACGACCGTTCGCATAGTTGGCGTAATTTCTCGTGATCTCGTCGGCTGATCAGCGAGCGAAACGGCGTAAATTCTCGCGATTCTAGTTTCGATGGGAAAGGAGGAAGAAAAGAGAAGCGAAGAGAAGGGGAAAGGAGAACGCCCGATGGTTTTCGCCACGCCACGCCACGCCGCGGATATTTTCAGAGGCGCGTCCGTGCCCGGCTGTCGACGTCATCGGAGAAAGAAAGACACTGACCTTTCCACATTACGATTCCTTTCCGACATTGCGTTTACGCAACGACGCGCTCTGCCGGCCGTGGGCCGGAGACCAGCCGGGAGAAACGGAGTCGCGCGGTCGTTCGTTAAACTCTCGGCCGGCTGCTGAATGACGGTCATTGTGCCATGAAACTCCTCCTTTTATCGATTCTCCAATCTCTTTTTCTCTTCTCGGTCTCGAGAAAGACCTCCCCCTCTCGAGACCCAACCACCGAACGACCATCCACGTCGATCACGATCAATCTTTTTTACCTGAACTCTGCCTCCCCGATTCCAACCCATTTCTAATTTTTCTTCAAAAGTTCTCCTCTGAATTTGCTGAAACTTTGCCTCAATTTTTTTCTTTTTTGCCACTATTTCACGACTCGCGTTTACGATCGGTAAAATTGCACGTTGCGTTATCTACGCGTTGCAAACAGAATTATTTAACACGTCGAGAATATTTGGCCCAAAATTGCAATATTTTCTCAGTTTTAAATATATTGAAATACAAATAATAAATTCATTACTTCTTATTCAATTTCTATCCAGTAGTATACCAACGAATTCAACAAGAAGACAATTACTGTATACGGTTTGGTCACTCGTTATGGTCCGCAATCAGTTGCTAGCGCAAGAGGTTAAGATAGTTGCCCGAGATAACTGCGAAGCGAAATGGCTCCGTTCCTGGAAATCGCGTTTCACTCTCGCAACGCGAGTGTAAATTGCAAGGTGATCACGCGCATTATCGTGGTCCTGTACAAATTTCTGTACGATTAGGCAGAATTCGAAAAAAGTGGAGTGAAACGATCTTGACTGATCTTGGTTTTTCAGAGAGAGAAACGAGTCCCAAGGAAGCGTGAAATTTTTCGTCAATTTTGTACGCAAGTCGTATCGCGTGCGATCGAGAGATCTACGCGAGGCCAAGTTCTTGAGGATCACGCTACGTTGATTATATTGTCCTTGCAGGTGGCTCCTCCGTTCGGTGGTGCACCAAGGCTTCGACCATGCTCGCACACACGTATCCCTCGTTTCCATCCACTCTACCAATCTATTCTTTTCTCTTTCTCCTCGTATATCCGCTCCTCTTTCTCATTTCCTTACATACCGTTTCGTTTCGTTTCGCCAATGTTATCGTCCGTCTCCGTCACACGCCACCAAGTTTCTCTCTTCGTCGCGCTTTTACCTACTGTTTACCAGCCAAGTGCACACGTTTCACTCTCGGGATCTCTTGTCCGTCCGCTTTACCGGCTTCTCTCTCTCTCTCTCTCCCTCTCTCCCTCTCTCCCTCTCGTTCTCCCCTCGTTTTTTCTCCGTTTCCCGAAACATCTGTTTCTCCCCGCGGACCGAGATTTACGCCGCCGCGTCTCGTGCATTTTCGCCCTTTCTCTCTCTCCCTCTGTCTCTTTTCTTCTCTTTGCGATCGCACGCCGAAGCCAATGGCAAGCGCGAGCCGAGAAACTTTCGCGCTTGACACGGTTCGCCGCGCTATTCGTCGAATTCCTTTTCGACAAAACAAAGCTTTCCATGTATCTTTTTTCCTCCCCAAGCTTCGGAGAACCTGGGCGTGGAACCAGGGCGTTCTTTGTACGGAACAAGTCGAAAAGTCGACCGTCGCTGAACGCGAAGGTGAAAGAAAGTAATAAGGCAGCTTAGTTACGCGTTTATCATCGGAGAATTCTTTTCAAGCAATTCCACCGTTCTTCTCGCCCCTTTTGTTCTTCCAGCTCGGCGAACAACACCGGCGGTCGTTCCCTCTCGTCGGCGCATCTACTTGTTTAACCTTTTTCTCTCTCTCTCTCTCTTTCTCTTTCTCTCGTGTTCCTTAATTCCCCGTGTCGCGGCCCCTCGCAGATAGCTAGCTCGTCGCCCCTAAATTACTCTGCCGGTGCTGCCATGGTCGCGGAACCGTCTCTCGAAACTCTTAGCCTTTCGTGCTAAATCGCTGCATCCCTCTCTAGTCTGCCTCCGCGCGCACCGTCCTTCGGGCCCGAATTCTCACCCGTTCCCCCATTCTGCCCTCTCGTCCCTCTCACAGTCCCCTCCACTCGGGAAATCCATCCTTCTAATTCCTCCCGCCGCATCCTTCGCTCTCTCTCGGTCCTTCCATCCTTCGCTTTCTCCCCCCCCCCCCTTCTAGTCTAGGCTTCTCACTCCAGCGACCCTTTTCCTCTCGCTGCTCTCACTTTCGCTAACCTCACGATCCACCGTGTCTCTTTCACTCCTGTTGTTCTTATTTCTCGCGCATCCTAAGGATTCGTTTCTCCCACTCCAAGCATCTTTTTCTTTCTCTCCTTTCTCCAGGTCGTGGTCGGTCCGCGTTCCTCGTTCCGAATTTACTCTCTCACTCTCTCTTTTTGTGTCGTTCCTTCATCAGCAGGCTCCGCAGCGATGGGAACGATGCCCCAGTACGCACTTTTGCCTCGATCGATCACGATTCTGCTTATTTATTAGCTCGGACCTTATCTAATCTCGGGAATGAAAAACGATATGGTGACTCGTTTAAAAAGATCACGAACGATCAAACGTACGATTCTTTGATAGCGGGGAGAAAAAAATCCATACGTATCATAGTCCTGTTTGCTCTCAGCAAAGTGACTCGAAGAAAATGATTATTTATCGAGCTAGTCGAGGAACTTCGATGTATCGGGGTTGGCGAACAAGGCCGAGAGATTAATCATGCATTCCGGACGTCTGTTTGGTCGAAGGTTTCCAAACCTTATTCGTATCGGTCCCATCGCTGGCGCATGCGCAAGCATACACACACATACGGTCGGGAAAATGGTATGTATTAGTGAGAGAGTCTCCTTCCTTGTCTGCGTCGAGAACTCGGTGTCTTTGTCGAGCCTATGAGACGGAAATGCGCGCTCACCTAAATACCTCGAGTTATATTCACAACTAGAACCAGCCGTGCGCGCGCGCGGCCAAGCAACGACACCGCGCGACTCTGCCTGCGAAACGAGCGTCTTTCCCGAAACCTATACGCCTTCTCAAATATCATTCTCCGTTTTCTCGCCCATGCGATCTTTTCTTCATTAACGCGAAATTGTCACGTGGAAATGTGACACCACTATTTCTCATAAGGCATGCAAAAATTCCAGCCCTTGAATTCAATGTTTGTATGATATTTTAATACGCACTTCTGGTAACTACCCCCCGTGATAATTTGCGGGACGTACTTAGTTATTTTTTGGAAAAGGAAACTTCTCACACTCGAAGTTAACTGAGATTCATCATGGAGAACCTAACCTAACCTAAATTGTGCACACAATTGTGAGGAGTGTGAAAGATGTGTAAAAATCTCTAATTTGACAGGCTAACTTTTATGAACAAACTACTAAATAGTGTAATTATTAATTATAATATGTAATACAGAACATGTATACTTGTATATTATGTACTTACTACATTGCATGATATATAATATGTGTGCCACCTTATTAAGTAATATATATTATATATATGTGAATAATATTAATTATATATATTAGCTATATTATATATATGTAATATATATTACCATAAATAATTGCCGGTTGAAATATTAAGGATGGAAAGATGGTAAATATTCAAGTGAGCACAAAACCTGCGATTGCCAAAGCATTAAGAAAATACAAAAGCACAACTCGTACGTATCAACACGTTTCGTTCCGAGATCAGAATATATCATTTCTAATAAATTTTGACATATGAGAAATTTCATAGAAATTCGAAATGATACATTCTCGTTTTGTCCCGATCGAGAGTATCGTCCCGACGGTTCTGCTCGGTAACACCGGCAGCTGCATCTCGATCGAAGAATCTCTCGTTCCAGGAAAAGGTCAACCCTCGAGACGACAGACATCATCGGCCATCTTGACACACACCCTCGCCATTCGGTAATTTCGTCTTCTTTGTCAGCCGCTCAATTTCGTTAAATTTTTCATCGAAAACACCTCCAGAGTGAAAAAGCCCTCTCCTCGGGTTTCTCGATAATCCTGTATAGATTCCCTCGCCCCCCTTCTCTCTCTCCTCCCCGATTTCACCATTCTTCGCGCACAAAGAGTTCGATCTCTGAATCGAGGATGTTAAAGGGACACGGGAAGACGTACAGTCTGGAAATTTTTGAGTCTAGAAAATTCCGTACGACACGGGGGATTCGAAAAATTTCATCACAATCCCGCGCAACTGTAAAGGTCCCCAACACACACGTTGAAACACGCGGCGATGCGTGGATCGATTTCTAAGTTTCACGATGCATGTATGTATATATGTAGCCTCGACATCGGTGAATCGATTCTGATGCAGGTTTCACAAAAACTAGAAGTCGATGCACGCATGTCTCAACATACATGTGTGAGCCGAACGTACATATTTTTTTACATTAATAAAAATCAAGTATATTTGTAATTAATAAAATTTAATTAATTTGATTAATAAAAATCAAGTGTATCAATCAAACTCGAGACGCGTCCACCAAACGAGTAACGAAGTGTCGGTCCGCAGGGAACGTGTCAAGGTACGATCGTGAAATTTCAAACGCAACGTGTTCCAACACGTCACCGTGCGAAATAAATAAATAAATAAATATGAGACTCGGTGCAGTGTGAAATTCATAGGATAAGTTTGGTCGAAGGCTAACGTGTCGGCGATGAACTCTCGACCATGCCAGCAGCAACGTTGCGTAACTGACCTACGCCCAATCCGCTGATCCTCGGCACGCGAACGCGAACGCACGCACAATACCGACACGCGCAGAGACTCAACTCTGACACTGCGACGTGCGAGAGCGAGGAAAGGGTGCGGCAGGCTCCCTACGAACTCGTAAGCTACCAATCACTTAACGTTGCTTAATTATTTCCACCAAGTTGGAGAAAGATGGCCTTTCGTCCGTAAAGGTCCAAACGAGGCTCGACGAGGAAATCGACGAGGCGTTGACCCCTGAAATCCACCGTTTCCGTCCAACGGCTGGCCAAGTCGAAGGGTCAAGTCGATCGACACCCCCCTCGGCAGTTGCCACGTCCCCCAAACGATGCTGCCAACATCTTAACCGATCGAGGAAAAAAATAAAAAAACTGCACGACTTGCAATTGTTCTGACTAGGAAATGAAGACAACCTTTTTGCCATAAAATTTTATTGACACGCAAACATTTGAATCGATAGAAAACAAATTACAGGCGCGATCGCTCAGTACTCGAGGTCTACCCCACGCCCCCTCGCGAATCACGTGACCCAAATCAACCAATCGCTAATTTTCGTTGCATTGGCGTTGCATTAGCCCGAAAAGGCCCGATTTTCTGGGTTGCTCCCGCTAAAATCACTATAAATCGCGATAAAAAAAAGAAAGTTTTCCAGAGGAAACTTAATAGCCGCGAACGTAGATACGAGACTGGCGAAACTTCCGGTAACTTGCGGGGGGTCAAGGTTCGACGCGGCAGCCGGAGTTTAAAAATAACCGATCGCCGCGGAGTCGTGACTGTTCGCGCAACCGTGCCAAATTTAGAAGAAAAATCCGTGTACACTGGGCTAGAAGCGACAGAAGCCACGAGAAGGCCGTAAATAAATCGAGGCGTTCATTCACGCGAGCGCGATCGGTACCGGTGCATATTTTACAGAGGTCGTTCCCCAACGCCTTCTTTCGTTTTTTCTTTAACTCAAACGCTTTCCGTGATACCCGAGACTCATGTAATTCCGAATGAATTTAACCAGTTGACTTGCGGAATTTAGTTTTAAAAATTCCTCACGGGAATTTAAATCAAGCACTGACATCAGTCGCGCGCAGGACAAATGCTTCTGTATTATAAATTTAGCAGTTTAACTGCGTTCGACGTGTATACACGTCAATCCAAAACTTTATTTCGGTGCGTTTATCATCGACGTGTGTGCATCGTCGTGTAAAATCAAAAATTACCATTTACAAAATGTCACTTGGTGATATGTTTCCTTTATATCATCAACAAAACTACTATGTATTTTATAAAAAAAAAAATGTTTGATTATTCTCTTTGATAGTGTACGCAAAACAATTCGGAGAATACTAGGTGCATTGGAGTGAACAATCAACTCAGTTTGTACAAATAATATGTACATTGTACGGGGAATATCCGACACATCAAAGAGAATAATCAAACCTTTTCTCTATAAAGTACACAGCAATTTTGTTAGTAATACAAAAGAAACATACCACCAAATGACATTTCTTTATTGCTTATTGAAATTTAGAGTTTTTCAAGTAAATGGTAATTTTTTATTTTACACGACTATCGCAGTGAAACGAAAGTTTTCGACTGTATGCACGTCGAACGCAGTTAACTGGTCAATTTCGTCCAAAAAATTCGAGTGGCGAGTAAAAGTCGGAGACGAGTGTCGGTATTAAAGTAACCATTGAAATGATAATGGCCAGCTTGATTTCAACTGGCGACTGGTTTGTAACGCTGGGTCCAACAGCTGCCCGCTTTGAAAACAATTCGCTAGCCACGGAGCGGGTAATTTCACCGTCATTATTGCAACCAATAAACAACGATCCTGGCGAAGTCCCGACGATACCTCTTCGATTTTGGCCCAGGCTCGAGTGGACGGTGCTTGAGAGGATATTTCAACGTTCCCGCCGGGATATAATATCGCTCGTGCAGAGAGAGAGAGAGAGAGAGAGAGGGAGGGAGACTCCGACTCTGACTTGTCAGACTACAAACTCCAGCCCTCAAAGGGAAACGTTTGGCCCTTTGAATCGTTCCCGAATCGGTCATTACTTAGTCGCAGCTCTCCGTCGAGGAGGAAACGCCGCCGGATCGTGCGCTGGTACGCTCGTGGGAAACGATAGGGTCGATAGCTCGCCAGTGTCGGATTGCGAACGGTTGTTTTAATTGCCCGTTTAACCGGCTACAGTCGCGACTAATCGAATCTGACGCTCTTGGTCAGATTTATTGCCTGTTGGTCGCAGTAAGTCCGTGCGATTTTTCCCCAAGTAAATACTACAAAACTTTTTCGTGTTAATTTCGTGTTAAATCGTGAGAATTTTTTGCTCCAATATTGCAATATTTTCCGTTTTAAGTTTATTTAATTATAACTATATAATTATAATTATATAATATTTAAATATAACCTGGCAAAATAAATAATAAATTTATTACTTCTTAGTAATTTCTATTTAGTGATACTCCAACCCCGAGTTTAAAAAGAAAGCGACGAATTATTGTACACCGTTTGGCCACTCGTTACGGTCCGCGAATTGGTTGCCAGCGCAAGGGGTTAAATACATTAACAGCTTTAATCTTTATTAGAACGTATCGATCATTTTCGTTTCGTTACTTTTTTGTCATTCTTCTAGCAGCTTCAAAACTTAAAAAACGTACTGGAGAAATTTCGTACTCCTGATATTTCGCGGCAAAGGACCGACCCAGGCACTTCAGGTTTCGTATCGTCATCAAATCGGAATCAAAGATTTTTCCTTTTAAAGAATTCTGAGGAGAGAGAAGCGAGTGAAAGTCTGATGGTGCAAGCTTTGGTAAAAACACATGCCATTCTAGCTGCGACAATTTCTGACGAGTCAATGACGTACGGGGTCTGGCGTTATCGCGACGAAAGACAACTCTTTCGCGACTCACTGATTCTTGACGGTTTTTTTTAATGAATGGCATTACTCGATTCGTCCAGGTGTCGACAGTAGACACTCTAATTGATCGCTTCATTCTTTGGAAGCTGTTCGAAAAACAAGATGCCTTTCCCATCTCACCAGATTAACAACCTAACCTAACCTAACCTAAACCTTTATTTGACGAATCTCTGCTTTCGAATGCATCTTTACCATAAACGTCACGGATCTTTCTAAATGCTCGCGTCGCACTTTTCCCCCTTTTTACGATAAAACAACAAAATGCGTCGAAAATACTCGCCTTCGCTTTCTATCGTTAGATTGACGCGCAACAAAAAAAGAAACTTAACCAATTTGCGTAGAATTTTTGGAAAAAATAAATTTGGACGAACTTGCATTTTACAACGACTACTACCGTGTCGGGAAGAACCGCACGGAGTTATTGGCCCGCCTAATAATACGATCGCTCGAGTATGACTTACAAGATGCGTAAGTACGCAAAAGTGCGGACGTTTAAGTGGGAACCACCGTGTATTAATAGGCACCGCAGCGTCGAATTTTACGTTGGCTGTTCGTTTTATTTACCTCTGGCCGTTCCATTTGCTGCCTCAGCAGCTCGTATTTTTCCCACGTTGGAAAGAAAACCGTTCCGAGAAACGGGCCGAGATTAGGCTAATAAAGTTCCGTAAGGACAAGAACGCCTTTGATTTCGCGCCACGGACAGTTAGACCCGACGGACGCAGAATGCTTCGTCGACCAGAATTTACAATTGCAAACTGTCGGCCAATTACGTCCACCGGTGAACGAGAAGTCGGAGACAAAAGCGAGGAGAGAACGAGGACCCGATTTAATTCGGCAAAATGAATTCGCGCGCAACCGCGGGATATCTTTGGCGCGTCATTGTCGCGACACCTGCAGCGTTAATTCCAAACGAAGCTCGAGTTAATTTCAAGTCGATCGAAGAAAGACGCTCTACGGAATTATTAATATTTGAACAAGAGAAGACTCCCACACCGGAACTTATGTGGATATAAAAATATTGGGTTGGCAACTAGGTGATTGCGGATTTCGTCAATAGATGGTCTCAGCACATTCTGAAGTAACTTTAAAGAGGTCTTCGAAAACAATGTTGTTTGAAAATTTGTCAGAACACCATGAAACACTTCACAATGTAATTTCATTATTTTACGAATAGTAATAGATTACTTCCAAAGTAACTTTAAAAAGTAAAAAGTAGCGACTTTTAAAAAAAATCGAAAACAACGTTTGAAAATTTGTCGACAACAGCCAGCGCTCTGGTGGTTCGAACAGCGCGCGCCACCGAGTAATATTAGGCGGCGGAGGTCGACGACACGGATTACACCTCCTGTTTCCCGAGCTTACTTTCGCCATCGTTTCGCCGGTTACTCGCGTTACTCGCAAAGCAGTCCGCATTTAGTGATCTCTAAATTATCCACGACTGGCCATCTCCACCTCGTGCCTCGGCATCGCGCGCGTAACAATCGAAACCTGTCGGTGTTTAGCGGCTGCTTCCACGTCTATCTCTCTCCTTCGTTACTCGAACGAACGACCCGTTAACTCGCTCCCTAATAGACAGCGCGCGCCTCTCTGACGACGTTTCCACGAAAACACGTTTCTTCGCGGGATATAAATTTATTTATGTATATCATATACATGCAAAATTTTAAATATAATTAAATAAAGTTTTGTAATAAAAGTATATTTCAGTAGTATTGTTAAAAAGTTAATAATATTATTACTAGTTTAGAGTAATGAAAATGAATTTTTTTTAGAAATAAGTAAGTAAAATTTATTTTGTACCTTTTGTTTCATAATTAATTCATTTTAATAATTTTAATTATCTCGAAAGTAAATGATCTAAATATATATATATATATATATATATATATTATTTTAAATGTTTGTCGTATTTATTAATAAGGCTGGAGGAGGTTCCAGGAAGATTCGAGAAGCGAGGTTCCCCACTCGCGAGCGAGTCGAGTTTACCAGGCTCTTCTAAGCCTACAACGGTCTTACAACGTGCGATGCATCGCGGTTTAATTAGACCTCGGATCGTAATTGACCGTGGTTTGCGCAACGCGTTCTCTCGGCTACTTAGCGAGCTGACTAACCACCGTGTGCATAGGAGAACAACTTTCCGAAACCGGCTCGAGAAACAAGAAAGAAAGAAAGAAAGGAAAAAAGGACGAAGTTGTTAGGAATTTGTTATACGCGACTTATCTTATGGTACGAATTTTTAATTTCAGTTCCAACAAAGGAATTTCATTGACACTTAAAAAAAAATAAATTCACGTTTCAGAATTTCCAAAAATGACTCTTTTGTAGGACGTAAATTCACTAAGGGCGTGAAGAAATTAAAGTTAAGGTACCTCAAGTATAAATCGGATATAAGACCCACAGAAGGGTAAGCACGGCTTATAATAAAGGATTCAGAGTCATACAGTACAATACGGTAGTATTGCAGCTAGTATTATAATATTGCAGTAGTATTGCATTCAGTATTGCAACATTTCTACGTCAACAAGTTAGCGAGTGAAAGTCTCTCGTCTTGTTCGAATAAAAATTCTGTTTTTACGCCAATAAGCTACCAAGTGGAAGTCTCGTCTTGTTCGAATAAAAGTTCTGTAAAACTGTATAATATAGTCTTTTAATTTACCGTATAATGTATAATATTTCTTGTAATATCATTTATTATTCATTACTTATTTGTTATATATTTGTATAATATTATTTTTCAATTATATTATACAGTACGGAACTTTTGTTCGAACAAGACAAGAATAAAAGTTCTGTTTTCACGTCAATGAGTTACCGAGTGGATGTCTCGTCTCGTTGGAATAAAAGTTCTGTGAAATTGTACAATATAATTAAAAAAATCATGGAACGACGCAAGACCTCCACTCGACAACTTACTGACGCAAAAAAAAACAGAACTTTTATTCGAGCAAGAGACGAGAGAAGACAGGAGGTCTTGCAACGTAACAACATGGCGCTCGACGTTTCGATTTTCGTTCTTCCCGAAAACCGGGAAACGAGCGACCAACGAACTACGTACGTATATATTCGGGAAGCTCGATTTAGAACGAAGTTTCGCATTTCGAGCGACGTGAACTCTTTCAGAGAAGGGAAATTTCACACCGGGAAAGCGTAGAGCTTTGCCAGTCAGTACATCTAAAAAACGATCGATTCCGATCGTTTCGAATCGAACGTTCAGACTTATCGTCGGTCGCATCGACATCTGCATCAACTGTTGCATACGGATCGTCGAGAGTCTAACCCAAGTACTTGGTATTCGGCACGATCTTCCAGGCTTAGCCGCTCGCCTCTTCGTCTCCCTATACTTAGAACCGAGTCTATGCCTCAGTGTTTCTCTTGTTTCTCCTCTTTCCTTCATTCTCTCTCTTTCTCTTCAACCAAAGGACTGCTTTACTCGACCATTCTCACTTCGTTTCTCAGAGCGCGGAAATTCATTTTCATCGTCCGATAACAACTATGTAGCTCGATTTTCGGCAGGAAAAAAGAGAAAAGCCCATTTGTTTTATCAATTGTTGTAAATTTTCTTCGTGATTTGCCCTGTGATCAGGAGCAACTTCACTACTCTTAACCACTTGCGCTGGCAACCGATTGCGGACCGTAACGAGTGACCAAACCGCATACAATAATTCGTCGCTTTCTTTTCATTTTGAACTCGTCGGTATGATATTGCTGGATAGAAATTATTGAGAAGTGATAAATTTATTATCATTATTTTGCCTGGGTTATACTTAGGTATACTTAAAACTGAGGAAATATTGCAATTTTGGGACAAAAAATTCTCGACGTGCGTGGCACGTCATTCCAGCGCAAGAGGTTAAAACAACGATAATAGCCCGAAAAATAATAAACAAGTAAAAATATAATAAATAAATGTAACAAATAAATAAATAAATTAAGAAATCAGCCTTTAGAAAATTTGAACTTGCGTCTGACAATAGACGCTCGAACGAAACCTCGCGCTCGGTTCTTCCCCCGAAATCATGCTCCCCTCCTCTCGATACTTTGTGAGGGGTTGGGATCTCGATTTTAAAACGAAGAGTAAGAGACAGAGAGAATTTACAAAGAGTCGCGAGCAATCCTTTCGTGGGCCCCGTCCTCTCGAGAACAATCCACGCGATCAATTAACTCGCATTAAGATGAGAGAGCAATCGTCTCCTCTCGAGGATCGAAGACGCGACCTCGGGATTACCTTTATCTAGACCTCACCATCCGTTCGTTTATTCGTTGTTTTACTTATTCATGCGAGCGGGCAAACCCTTTTGCCTCGAGATCGTGTCGAGACGAAACAAGGACGAGATGGGGGGGGGGAGAGAGAGAGAGCGAATGAAGAAAGGAAGAATTTGTCAAGACTTCATGGTTTTCCAGCTTTTATGACTTATCTCCGCGCGCCAGATCCCCTAACGCTACGTGTTACGCGGGTTATCGCCGCCAAGTTTGACACTTTACCCATTGCTTCGTCCAATAACTTTCCCATCCATTAGTCTCACATAGTTCTATCTGTTTATCGATCGTTTGTCAGAGTCAACCGTTCGACGGTTCATCCAACGATGCCGATTAGTCTTTAATCGGGGGAGAGATAATCGACGAATCCGCGATTCTGTAAGCGATGGCCTGCGAGCAGCGAACCGTCGTCCAGGTTATCGTCGCATCTGGAGATGCACGCTTCTAGTACTCGCTTGCCATTTCCTTGGGATCGAGATTTTTATAATGTCCAACTTTTGTTTATGCGTCTGTTTCAACTAAAATTATTATTATATCTCATTAATTTTGTTCATTTTCGAGATTGGTGAACATTTAGAAATCAATATATATATACATATATAAAAAAATTACCCCAGTACGATTCGTCTCACTGAAAGGCCCAGAAGCAACTGTTCCTGGGACTAGAAGATGAGGATGACTTTTTTGCCATAAAATTTTATTGATGTGCAAACATTTGAATCGATAGAAAACA